>CAMRHE010000386.1:0-382500 GCA_947044405.1 Leptodactylus fallax
TTACAGACCCGGGCTCAAAGCTATGGTCCTGGGTTTTGTTAGAGCCAGGTTGAAGCCGTAACGCTGACCAGGTAGGAGGGGGGTGTCTCTTCTGATGGTGGTTCTGAGCCACGAACACACTGCCTGTGTGGAGGACAGAAAGTGGAGACTAAACTGCTAACTTGGTGAGCCTGCTGGACTGTTTGTCTTAAAGACTATTTTGTGTTGCTGGACTTTCTGCCTCTTGGCTGAAACAAGCCATTCTGTTTTGTGTTGCCTTATGCTGCTGGAAATTATTTATGTTATGGACTCTGAACTCCTGTCAATAAAGCACCAGTGTAAACTTGCACACACTCCTCCAGTGTCTTACTTGCCTGATAACCAGCCCCCGGAAGGTCCCGCACTGACAGCTCCTGAGACAACCCTTTCCTTCGCTTCCTCTGGTCCATGTTGAGTGTGGTACTCACCATGTCACCAAACAGCACAGTGAGTATCTGTAGCCCTATATACAGGCCCACTGACTGATTACAAGATTATAGACACCTGTGATGCTAATTAGTGGACACACCTTGATTTAACATGTCCCTTTGGTCACATTATTTTCAGAGGTACCATCATTTCTGTCCATAAGTTTTCTTTTTTAAAAAAAATCTGTTGAAGCATGGTTGAAAAGCAAATGTCTGACTTTAATTTGTTCATTTTCATAGAATTTTTATATATTACTTTTGTCAGATTCGAGTTATTTCTGTGACCATTGTGGGTTTTTCTTTCATTAAATGAGGGGTACCAACAATTTTGTCCACGTGTGTACACTTTATAAATCATTGGTGTGGCCTCTTCTGGAATATGCAGTTCAGTTCAGGCACCAATTCATTTAAAGTGGAAAGCTTAAAAAAAAGCTTCTTATAGCAAAATAGCATTGATACTATGTATAGAAAGCTCATTTCCTTCACTCTTCCCTTCTCTTATGCTGTTTCCCATTCCCTAGTTGAATTTCATGGACATACAGGTGCATCTCAATAAATTAGAATATTTTTGTAACGTTCATTCATTTCAGTAATTCAGTAATACAATTCATAATCAGCGTCTTCCATGATTGCGTGTCCTACTGAACCAGACTGAGGAACCATTTAAAGGCTTAGGAAACCTTGGCAGGTGACACACTGAATTTACAATACTGAACTTTTTCACAATATTCTAATTTTCTTAGATTTGGGTTTTCATTACCTGTAATCCATAATTAACATTTACAGAAATAAAACACTTGAAATAGAACAGTGTGTGTAAAGAATCTAGAAAATATAGGAGGTCACTTTTTTTAATTTAAATGATAAAGAAAAACGTTTCAAAGATATTCTAATTTATTGAGATGCACCTGTATGTCTTTACATACGATGTAACGTTTGTCTCTGGATAGCCAAATCATATTCTATATTCCTAAAAATAAACATAGAATTAAATTTAATTGCCAACCTAGCTAAACATTTAGAGAAAAGTAATAGAAAGGCCTTCTTAACCCCTTAGCGACCCAGGGCGTAATAGTAGAGGCATCGTCTAATAGAAGTAAAGGCATTTTGCTATTCACTGCAATACAGTAGTATTGCAGTGAATGGTATGAGCGATCAGATGCCTAGGATTCAAGGTCCCTAGGGGTCTGATCATACAAGTATAAAAAAAAAAAAAAAAAAAAAAAAATCAAATCACCCCCCCCTTTCCCTAGATGATATAAAAGTAAACACACACATTAGGTATGCGGCGCTCCAAAATGCCTGAACTATTAAAAATATTTATCCCATATGGTGAACGGCGTAAAAAGTCAAAATGGCCAAATAGCGCTTTTTTTTTTTTCAACACTTTACCTCCTATTAAAAATTGAATAAAAAGTGATCAATCCATTAGATCTTTCCCCAAATGGTATCAATAAAAACGTTATGTTAGCCCGCATAAAAAGGCGCCATACCCAGCTCCATACATGTAAATGTGAAAAAGTTACAGGTGTCATAATATGGTGACAATTTTTTTTAGATTTTGCAAAGATTAATTTTTTAAAAGGTATCAAAACATTACAAATACTATATAAATTTGGTATCGCCGTGTTCGTACTGACCTGCAGAATATAGGTAACATGTCATTTTTACCACACAGTGAACGCCGTAAAAATTAAACCCATATGAAATTGGTGCAAATGCAGTTTTTCTCCAGTTGCACCTCATTCTGAATTTTTTTCCAGCTTCCCAGTACATTGCACAGCATATTGAATGGTGCCATTGCAAAGTACAATTTCTTTCGCAAACAATAAGTCATCATGTGACTCTGAACTGAGAAATGAAAAAGTTATGGCTCTTGAAATGTGGGGAGGGAAAAACGAAAATGCAAAAACGAAAAATGGCCGGGTCTTTAAGGGGTTAACAAACATCACAATAGAAAAAGAGTGTGAGAAATCCTCTCTCTCTACAATAAATAAAGTCTTCACAAAGGACATCCAGAACAACTACAATAAATGTATTTCCAAGTATCTAGATATCTTGGATTCCAACACAACTAGACCAATTGGGGATGGTTACTATGATAAACATTCTTGAAATTCCGATTGATCTCTCAGATTACTGTATTGCAAAGGAGTCTTATTCTGACTGTCTGCAGAACAAATAGGGTTATACTCCTTGTAACCATAAGCTTTCTACTCAGCCTATGTTTACTGCGTGAAAAATAAAATATTTTGGTGCATTCTAAGGGTAGAAATAACAAGAAGTCCACATATGGCTAAGACCCCAGATTTTGCTGTGGTTTTTTTTGAGCCAAAGCCAGGAGTGGATTGAGCAGAAGGGAGAAGTAAAAGTGCTTTCTAGATATTCCCCATTCCTTCTGTGGCCACTACTAGGTTTGTCAAAATAACGAAAAACTCTGCAAAAACAGCCTGATTTAACCCCTTCCCGTAACAGGTATTTTTCTATTTTGAACTCGTTCCTTCCAAATTAACTTTTTTCTGTTCACAGAGCTTAATATTTGCAGAACAAAATTGTACTTCCTAATGGAACCATTTAAATACTCCATATGATGTAGTGGGAAGCTAGGGAAAAAACCTTGCAAAAAAAAAAAAAAAATAAAATAATTTCTTCATATTCGGACACCCGTAATTTTATTTTATTTTTTTTATAATCTACATTGTAGCCTGTAATAGAATGCATACAATGACAAGCCTGGGATCCTTCAATAGGCTGGCTAGCTGTGATAGGAATGGATTTCCAGCCCTGGATTTCACTCCCGGGACTGGGGATCTATGTGAAAATGGCTATTACAGCAGATGTCGGGATTGGGTTAAGTGATTTTAATAAAAAGAAAAAAAGATAAGTAGTACAATCAGGTAAAAGAATATACACAAAGATGTACTCAAGCTTCAGGAACCTGATGTCATGCACGCTTGCACTCCAAGATATAGAGGCAATCCAAAAATGATAGGAAACCAAGTAGACATCTGTAGTCAAATAGGTTACTTAGAGATGGGCAAACCTCTCAAGAGTCGTTTTGGGCTCAGTCCAAAGATTGCTTTCGGGTCAAATATGCTTGGTACAAACCAGACCTTAAATTGGCTTTAAACATAGTGCATAACTTGTCCAGATGCGAGTTATAGTTGCAGACCAGCTGGATGACTCGTAGTAGATTGCTGTTTACTGGACACACATTCCTTTATGGATGATGACTGATGTTGGTGTGGTGGTGGAGAAGCAGATGATAATGATAATAAGAATGATGATGACCATGTGCTAGGTGTGGATATGGCCTGCCTACAAAGATCATTGGGGAAAAAAAATTAGAACAGGTATTGCTCACTTTGCCTGTCAGTGGCAAAGAGCTGGTGATGACATTTAATGTGAGTACAGAGAGGCTTAGTTCCTACATGTGTGCCTGCATGCTCACAGCTAAATTTTATGCTTGCAGATCTTGCACCTTGCCATGGATTTGTCATATGGTAATATAGAAAAAAAAAAAAAAAAAAAAGTCCTCATACGAGAGATGACTGCATGTAGCTGCTGCCGCCAACTCCAGCAACAGTGAAAACGTGTCTGCCAGTGCCGCCACCACCTGAGCCTTAGACCTTGCAGCTGCACATCAGATTGAATTCTTACTATTGCAGCTGCCATCCCCCTCTTCCTTTGATGTCATCCTGACCATCATTGGATTCAGTATTTTCATCATCTTACCCGCTTTTTGAGACTCAGAGGAATCCCATTGCCATGATAACAGATTCCTCCCCCCAGTGCCCCTACCAACAGGACTACAAGTAGCATACCCCTTACTACTTTCTCCACCAACAGTTATGTCTTCCACCTCTAAATCCAAAAAACAGTCGGTTCTTCTACAACTCAAGAAGAGGAAGTCTTGGGCTATGAGGAATATCTCTCTCAGCAGATGCCACATGATTACCAGAGAACGAATAGGTTTCAGTGGAAAAAAAAAAAAAAAAAAAAAAGTTCAAATCACCTCTTTTTCCCTAGAACATATATAAAAGTACTTAAATACTGTGAAACACTTACACATTAGGTATCCCTATGTCCGAAAACGCCCGGTCTACAAATCTATAAAAATATTTTTCCCGTACGGTAAACGCCGTAGCGGGAAAACAAATCAAAAGTGCCAAACGGCCGTTTTTTCACTGTTTTGCCTCTGATAAAAATTTGAATAAAAAGTGATCAAAGCAATAGCAATTCCCCAAAATGGTATAACTAAAAAGTACACCTGGTCCCGGGAAAAAAAAAGATGCCCTATGCATCCCCGTACACAGAAGTATAAAAGTTACGGGTGTCAGAATATGGCAACTTTAAAAAGAAAAAAAAAAATATATATTTTTTTTTTGCACAGTTTTGGATTTTTGTTAAGGGGTTAAAATGTAAATAAAACCATATAAGTTTGGTATCCCCAGAATCGTACCGAAACATAGAATACAGATTTCATCTCATTTTGGCTGTAGAGTGAACGCCATAAAAAAGAAGCCCGTAAGAAAGTCGCACAAATGCACTTTTTCCTCAAATCCACCCCATTCTGATTTTTTTTTTCTAGCTTCCGAGTACATTGTATAGAATAATAAATGGTAGCATAATGAAGAAAAATTTGTCCTGCAAACATTAAAACCTCATATGGCTCTGAGAACGGAAAAAAAAAAAAAAAAAGTTATTGGGTTTGGAGGAGGGGGGGGGGGGGGAGATAGAGTCAAAAACGAAAATCAAAAAATGTCACCGGAGGGAGGGTGTTAAATCCACCAAGAGAGTGCATCTCAATAAATTAGATCATCAAAAAGTTATTTTATTTATTTATTTTTAGTAATTCAGTTGAAAAAAGTGAAACACATATTATATGGAGTCATTAACAGAGTGAATTTTATCAAGTGTTTATTTATGTTAATGTTGATGATTATGGCTTACAGACAAGGAAAACCAAAAAGTCATTATCTCAGAAAATTCGAATAATTAACCCAAAAACACCTCGAAAGGCTTCCTAAGCATTTAAAAAAAGTCCCTTAGTCTGGTTCAGTAGGCAACACTATCATGGGGAAGACTGCTGACTTGACAGATGTCCAGAAGGCAGTCATTGACACACTCCACAAGGAGGGTAAGCCACAAAAGGTCATTGCTAAAGAAGCTGGCTGTTCTCAGAGTGCTGTATCAAGGAATATTAATGGAAAGTTGAGTGGAAGGAAAAAGTGTGGTAGAAAAAGGTGCACATGCAACCGGGATAACCGCAGCCATGATAGAGTTGTTAAGAAAAGGACATTCAAAAATTTGGGGGAAATTCACAAGCAGTGGACTGCTGCTGGCATCAAGAGCCACCACACACAGACGTATCCAGAACATGGGCTACAAGTGTTGCATTCCATGTGTCAAGCCACTCATGACCAATAAACACCAGAAGTGTCTTACCTGGGCCAAGGAGAGAAAGAACTGGACTGTTGCTCAGTGGTCAAAGGTGTTTTCAGATGAAAGCAAATTTTGCATTTCATTTGGAAATCAAGGTCTCAGAGTCTGGAGGAAGAGTGGAGAGGCACACAATTCAAGCTGCTTGAGGTCTAGTGTGAAGTTTCCACAATCAGTGATGGTTTGGGGAGCCAGGTCACCTTCTGGTGTAGGTCCACTGTGTTTTATCAAGACCAAAAGTCAACGCAGCTGTCTACCAGGAAATTCTACAGCACTTCATGCTTTCCTCTGCCGACAAGCTTTTTGGAGATGGAATTTTCATTTTCCAACAGGACTTGGCACCTGTCCACATAGCCAAAAGTACCAATACCTGGTTTAATAACTACAGTATCACTTTGCTTAATTGGCCAGCAAACTCGCCTGACCTTACCCCATGGGGTATCGTCAAGAGGAAGAGGAGAGACACCAGATCCAACAATGCAGAGGAGCTGAAGGCTGCTATTAAAGCAACCTGGGCTTCCATAACACCTCGGCAGTGCCACAGGCTGATCGCATTGATGCAGTCATTCATGCAAAAGGAGTCCTGACCAAGTATTGAGTGAATTTACTTTAGATACAGTTCCTAGCAAAAGTATTCGGCCCCCTTGAACTTTTCAACCTTTTGCCACATTTCAGGCTTCAAAACAAAGATATAAAATTTTTAAATTTTTTGGTGAAGAATCAACAAGTGGGACAATTGTAAAGTGGAAAGAAGTTTATTGGCTATTTTAACCTTTTGTAAAAAATAAAAAACTGAAAAGTGGGGCGTGCAATATTATTTACAGTTGGTCTTATATAATATTCTAATTTTCTGAGATGACTTGAGTTTTCCTTAGGGACAAGAATCTCTCACATTGAGGAGAGCACCAGTGAAGGTGTGTAGAGATTTTAATTGCCTTTTGCCCTCTACTTAGCATCTACATATCACAAGGCATTATGGGAAAGGAGCTGGGGAGCTCATGCGCCCTCTATTGGATGTAACAGATCCTCAATTTGCTTTTGACTCACCGAGCCTTGAGACAGCAAAAGGGATCTTAGCCAAGCCAATTTCACTTATCTGCATACAGCACTGTTTCCGGATTGTTGTCCTTCATCAGTACAGAGCAAAGTGAATTGGCTGGCAATTAAAATCTCTACACACCTTCACTGGTGCTCTCCTCAATGTGAGAGATTCTTGTCCCTAACCCACTCATTGCCTCCCACTAAGCCAGCCAATTCACTTTGCTCTGTACTGATGAAGGACAACAATCCGGAAACAGCGCTGTATGCAGATAAGTGAAATTGGCTTGGCTAAGATCCCTTTTGCTATCTCAAGGCTCGGTGAGTCAAAAGCAAATTGAGGATCTGTTACATCCAATAGAGGGCGCATGAGCTCCCCAGCTCCTTTCCCATAATGCCTTGTGATATTGAGTTTTCCTTGACTGTAAGCCATAATCATCAACATTAACATAAATAAACACTTGAAAAAGTTCACTCTAATGACAAAAAAAAAAAAAAAAAAAAAAAACCACCACACAACACGCACACATGATAAATCATTAGAACAAAACTTGCTGCGGCAGGAAGGGAATGTATAAGCTATTTGAGCATATATCAGGGAACACTCCAGATTTAAAGCTTACGTGGGAAAAGACACCAAAAGTCATCTCCAAAGTGACCCCCCCCACACACACACACTCATAGGAGCTACTGGAAAAATGTTAGGGAATGTGGTGTTCCCAATGTACTACGCACATTTTACATATTCACTTTTCACCATCTGCTGTGTATTCACATCTGGGAAATTAATGCTCATTACACCACTTGATATACAGTCATATGAAAAAGTTTGGGCACCCCTATTAATCTTAATCATTTTTAGTTCTAAATATTTGGGTGTTTGCAACAGCCATTTCAATTTGATATATCTAATAACTGATGGACACAGTAATATTTCAGGATTGAAATGAGGTTTATTGTACTAACAGAAAATGTGCAATATGCATTAAACCAAAATTTGACCGCTGCAAAAGTATGGGCACCTCAACAGAAAAGTAACATTAATATTTAGTAGATCCTCCTTTTGCAAAAATAACAGCCTCTAGCCGCTTCCTGTAGCTTTTAATCAGTTCCTGGATCCTGGATGAAGGTATTTTTGACCATTCCTCTTTACAAAACAATTCCAGTTCAGTTAAGTTTGATGGTCGCCGAGCATGGACAGCCCGCTTCAAATTATCCCACAGATGTTCAATGATATTCAGGTCTGGGGACTGGGATGGCCATTCCAGAACATTGTAATTGTTCCTCTGCATGAATGCCTGAGTAGATTTGGAGCTGTGTTTTGGATCATTGTCTTGCTGAAATATCCATCCCCGGCGTAACTTCAAATTCGTCACTGATTCTTGTACATTATTCTCAAGAATCTGCTGATACTGAGTTGAATCCATGCGACCCTCAACTTTAACAAGATTCCTGGTGCCGGCATTGGCCACACAGCCCCAAAGCATGATGGAACCTCCACCAAATTTTACAGTGGGTAGCAAGTGTTTTTCTTGGAATGCTGTGTTTTTTGGACGCCATGCATAACGCCTTTTTGTATGACCAAACAACTCAATCTTTGTTTCATCAGTCCACAGGACCTTCTTCCAAAATGAAGCTGGCTTGTCCAAATGTGCTTTTGCATACCTCAGGCGACTCTGTTTGTGGCGTGCTTTCAGAAACGGCTTCTTTCGCATCACTCTCCCATACAGCTTCTCCTTGTGCAAAGTGTGCTGTATTGTTGACCGATGCACAGTGACACCATCTGCAGCAAGATGATGCTGCAGCTCTTTGGAGGTCGTCTGTGGATTGTCCTTGACTGTTCTCACCATTCTTCTTCTCTGCCTTTCTGATATTTTTCTTGGCCTGCCACTTCTGGGCTTAACAAGAACTGTCCCTGTGGTCTTCCATTTCCTTACTATGTTCCTCACAGTGGAAACTGACAGGTTAAATCTCTGAGACAACTTTTTGTATCCTTCCCCTGAACAACTATGTTGAACAATCTTTGTTTTCAGATCATTTGAGAGTTGTTTTGAGGAGCCCATGATGCCACTCTTCAGAGGAGATTCAAATAGGAGAACAACAAGCAATTGGCCACCTTAAATACCTTTTCTCATGATTGGATACACCTGGCTATGAAGTTCAAAGCTCAGTGAGGTTACAAAACCAATTTTGTGCTTCAGTAAGTCAGTAAAAAGTAGTTAGGAGTATTCAAATCAATAAAATGATAAGGGTACCCAAATTTTTGCACCGGTCAAATTTTGGTTTCATGCATATTGCACATTTTCTGTTAGTACAATAAACCTCATTTCAATCCTGAAATATTACTGTGTCCATCAGTTATTAGATATATCAAATTGAAATGGCTGTTGCAAACACCCAAATATTTAGAACTAAAAATGATTAAAGATTAATAGGGGTGCCCAAACTTTTTCATGTGACTGTATTCTTTGAGGGGTGCAGTTTTCAAAATGAAGTCACTCCTTAGGGGATTCCACTGTTCAAGTATCTTAGAGGCTCTGCAAACAGGACATGGCACCCACATACCAAACATCTAAACCTGCACTCCAAAAGCCACATAGCGCTCCTTCACATCTGCGCCCTGATGTGTGCTCAAACTGAAGTTTATGCCCACATGTATGACACTGGTGTACCCAGGATAACATACTTAATGTCATATGTGGGTATAAACTGCTGTTTGGGCACATAAGGAAAGGAGCGCTATTTTGGTTTTTGAACGCCATGTCACTTTTGTAGAGCCACTGAATTGCCAGTAAAGTGGAATCACCTGACACGTGACCCCATTTTGGAAACTACACTCCTGAAGGAATTTATCCAGGGGTACAGTGAGAAATTTTAACCCCCCCCCCCCCAAGTGTTGCATTAATTCATTTTTTAGACAGGAATGTGCAGCTGATGATGAAAGGCGAAAATGGCAATTTTTCCAGGAATACGTAATTTCAGTGTGCAATATGTTGTGCCCGGCTTGTATCAGAGACAAACTCCCAAAAGTGGTTGCGCCCAGGATACCCGGTTAACAGTAATTGAGTGTGTGTCTCTGCTAACACAAGCTATGCACCTCAAGCACTGAAATGGTGTATCCCTGGAAACATTGCAATTTTCACTTTTCATTAAAGATGCAAATTCATTGCTGGAAATTAAATTAATGAGACCCTCAGGGGTTAAAAATACTCACTACTCTGCTTGATAAATCCCTTGAGGGGTGTAGTTTTCAAAATGGGGTCACGTCTATGTATTCCACTTTACTGGCAATTCAGTGGCTCTACAAATGTGGCATGACGTCCAAAAGTCAAACTGTGGACCAAAAACCAAAACAGCGCTCCTTCCCTTCTGTGCCCAAACAGCAGTTTATGTCCACATACAGTGGTTTGAAAAAGTATTTGAATAGGGACTGCAATTTCTTCCTCCTGTGATGCACCCTCACCTGCTGGGTTACTCCCATCTTCAGATATTGGTAAGATCGTTTCATTATTTTATTGTATGGCTGCCATCATATACAACTTTATATGGTGGTGATTTCATATATATTTGCTATAACGTTGGACTCTATAGAGTGGCAAATTTATGATGGTTGATCTATTTTTTTTTGGGACCTTTTTAATATTTAATATTAAATGTTAAGTTTTATTAGTATTTTCATCAGTGCCTTCTATTCATAATTTACTTTCTGTTGCAATTGGTGTATTGTTTTGTCAAATGACATAATACTCTACATCTCCGCTCCTTTTTGCTTTTGTGTTGCCAATACAATCCCAACAGTGAAACATGGTGGTGGCAGCATTATGCTATGGGGTTGTTTTTCAGCTGCAGGGACAGGACGACTGGTTGCAATTTAAGGAAAGATGAATGCGGCCAAGTACACAGATATCCTGGAAGAAAACCTCTTCCAGAGTGCTCGACCTCAGTTTGGGCCGAAGGTTTACCTTCCAACAAGACAATGACCCTAAGCACACAGCTAAAACAACAAAGGAGTGGCTTCGGAACAACTCTGTGACCATTCTTGACTGGCCCAGCCAGAGCCCTGACCTCAACCCAATTGAGCATCTCTGGAGAGACCTGAAAATGGCTGTCCACCAACGTTCACCATCCAACCTGACAGAACTGGAGAGGATCTGCAAGGAAGAATGGCGGAGGATCCCCAAATCCAGATGTGAAAAACTTGTCGCATCATTCCCAAGACGACTCATGGCTCAACTAGCTCAAAAGGGTGCTTCTACTCAATACTGAACAAAGGGTCTGAATACTTATGACCATGTGATATTTCAGTTTTTCTTTTTTAATAAATTTGCAAAAATATCTACATTTTTGTTCTTTTTTTCTGTCAAGATGGGGTGCTGAGTGTACATTAATGAGAAATAAAATGAACTTTTTTGCTTTTAGCAAATGGCTGCAATGAAACAAAGTGAAAAATGTAAAGGGGTCTGAATATGTTAAATATTAGACTGCAATATTCATGACCTTTAAGGGTTAATTGTATTCTGCTGACAAAACTCTTGTATCTTATGGTGCATGGGTGTGGTTTGAGTATACTATTTTAGTATTGTCCAAATACAGTAGTAGAAAGTATAAGGATGGTGGGAAACACCCCCCTCTCATGAATATAAATGATTGACAGACACACGTCTGGGTCTGTCTCTCTCACTTTGGGTGTCTCTCTCTTCCGACCTGTCTTACTTCCTCTGACACCTTGGAAGGATGGCAGAATTGTCCTACAGAAGACCAACACACATTGATGAATAAGCATGAGCCAAGATGTCTGCAAGAGAACCATCTTGAAGAAACCTAACTCTGAACTTCTCCTATGATGTAAGATATTGACAGATATTTCTGTTATGTTGGAAGGTTTCCATGTATCTGTTTTTCCATGAAGACTTCAATAAACCTCCATGTTTTTATAAGAAGTCGAGTCCTCCAATAATGTTACCTTATGGGTCAACACGTGAGTAAGGATTTCATTCAATTGTAAAGTATTTTACAATTAACGGATATTATTTTACAGAATACGTTCCATACCCACTGTAAATGTTTCAGGTCAAACAAATTTAAATAAACATAACATAAGAAAAACACAAAATGCAGTTTTTAACCCCTTAACGACCTTTGACGTACTATTACGTCCTGGGAGCTAGGTACTTCGCCTACTGAGCGGGCGGCATCGGAAATGGGTGTTAGCTGTAACTGACAGCTAACACCCTGCTCCATATCCCCCGGTCGGAACTGAGTTCCAATCGGAGGTTTTAACCCCTTGGATGCTGCGGCATCCAAAGGGTTCCGCCATCTTGCCACCCCCCCGCCGCGAGATCGGGGGGGTGCTGATATCTATACTCCGCAGCCTGGGGTCTGCCCAGTGACCCCAGGCTGCCTGGAGACCCCACTACCTGGTTGATCCTGCCGAGATCTCAGAAGTCAGCGCTATGCATTTCCATAGCGATGACTTCCTGTCTAGACTGCAAGACACTTGCATGCTTGTGTCTTGCAGTCTATAGTACTGAGCCAGAGATCACAACATCTCTGGCTCAGGTGTCCTAATGGGACACATGAAAAAGTAAAAAAAAAAAATAAAGTATGTGAAAAAAATTAAGAATAAAGCCCCAAAAATTCCCTTTTCCTATATAAAATGAATTCTATAAAAAAATAAACCTAAAAATGTATAAGCACAATACATATTTGGTATCGCTGCGACCGTAACAACCTGTACAATAAAACAAACCATATTTAACGTACACGGTGAACGTCGGGGGAAAAAAAAAAACCCGCCAAAAGTAATGATTTTTCGCCATCTTACCTTACAAAATATGCCATAAAAAGTGATCAAAAAGTCATATGTGCCCCAAAACCGTACCAATAAAAAGCACACATTGTCCCGCAAAAAAAAAAAAGCCCTAAACCAACTCTGTAAACTGAAAAATAAAAATGCTATGCATCTCAGAAGATGGTGATGCAAAAAAAAAAAAAAAAATTTGATTTATGTCCCCAAATGGGTTTTTGTTCTGCAAAATTAGTATCGCATAAAAAACAAAAAAAAAAAAAAACAGTATAAATGAGGTATCACCGTAATCGTACCGACCCGCAGAATAAAGGTAACATGTTACTTATGCTCTATGCTGCATGGCGAAAAATTTAAAAGGTAAAACGCAGTGCCAGAATTGATGGGGTTTTTTTTTTTTTTTTTTTTTTTTAAATCCACCAAGAAAGAGTTAATAAAATGTATTCAATAAGTTATAGGCACCTGTGAGAAAGTGAAGGGTGTGGTTTGGGAGAACAGATATGTTCCAGCCAGGCAGTTAAAGGGTGTCTGGTAGAAGCCCACAGCAGGGAGGTCAGCTGACCAATTAAGGCCTGATATAGGTTGTGTGTACTAGGAGGTGTGGCACTACACTGAGGAAAAGTGTGAGCTGTGTAGCTGAACCTGCATCAAGGTAATTCTGTGCCACCCGTTTGAAGTAACCAGAGCGAGAATCTGGCAGCCAGGCTCTTGTATAGAGAGGGACCATTTTGTTGTATTAGTTATTTCTCAGCCGAGAAGGTTTTGTTTTTGTTTGTGCCTTTGTAAAGGCAAACCTGTTTATACACTTGCAAGTGAATAAATACTAAACTTGAGTGTGATCCAGTTTCTGTGTCCCTGTTTCCTTCACTGCTACCAAGCATCTACCTGAGCGGTTCCCCACAGCACCTAAGAATGATGTTATTACAAAATACATTTCATACCGCAAACAACAAGCCCTCATATGGCTACATCACCAGAAAACTACAGAAAATATAGCTCTTACAATGTGAAGACAAAAACCCCAAAAATCGCCACATCATTACAACAAAACTGGCTGAGTCAAGAAGGGAATGTATAAGCTGTGCGAGCGTATATCAGGGTACAAACCAGATTTAGAGCTTACAAAGGATAATAAACCAGAAGTGACCCCCAGAGTGACCCCTCCAATAATAGGAGCTACTGGGGAAATAGTAGGGAATTAAGTGTACCCAATGTACTCCGCACAGCTTACATATTCACTTTTCCCCATCCGCTGTGCAGTCACGTCTTGGATACTAATGCTCACTACACCCCTTGATAAATTCTTTGGAGGGGTGCACTTTTCAAAATGGGGTCATTCCCTAGGGGTTTCCACTTAATTTTTCATTTTAATGTCCCAATGTTAATAAAATCTGTGAATCAGCTGTAGCGTCAAAATGCTCACTATACCCCTTGATATGTTCTGTGAGGGGTGTAGTTTCCAAAATGGGGTCACTTTTAGGGGGTTTCCACTGTATTGGTACTTTGGGGGCCCTGCAAATGCGACATGGCACCTGAAAACTATTCCAGCAAAATCTGCCCTACAAAAGCAAAATAGCGCTCTTTCCATTCTGAGCCCTGCCATGTGCCCATTCAGCAGATTACGACCACATATGGGGTATTGCCGTGTTCAGGAGCAATTGTTTTGCAAACTGTGGGGGGCTTTTTCTCATTTAACCTTGTGAAAATGAAAACTTTGGGGATTAAGTGACATTTTAGTAATTCTTCATTTATACATCCCAGTGTTAGTAAAATCTGTTAAACAGCTGTAAGGTCAAAATGCTCACTATACCCCTTGATGAATTCTGTGAGGGGTGTAGTTTCCAACTTTTTGGGGGTTTCCTTTGTATTGGTACTCTAGGGGCTCTGCAAATGAGACATGGCACCTGAAAACTATTCCAGCAAAATCTGCTTTTCAGACGCCCAGTGTCACTCCTTCCCTTCCGTGCGCTGCCATTCGCCCAAACATCAGTTTACACCCACTTGTGGGGTATTTCAGTGCTCGGGAGAAATTGCATAAACTGAGATGCATTTTCTCCTTTAACCCTTTGTGAATGTGTTAATTTTAGGGCTAAATTAAGGAATTAGTGGAAACGTCTAAATTTCACCTCCATATTGTTTAAATTCCAGTGAAACGCTTAAAGGATTAACAAACTTCCCAAATGCTGTTTTTAATTATTTGGAGGGGTGCAGTTTTGAAAATGGGGTGATTTATGGGGGTGTCTAATATATAGGCCTTTATAATCCTCTTCAGAACTGAAGTGGTCTCTAAAAAATTAGTTTGGGAAATTTTCTTGTAAATCTGCAAAAAAAAAAAAAAAAAAAAAACCGCTTCTAACATCCAAAATAAATTACAGGACGATTAAAAGATGATGCCGATATATAGCAGAGATATGGTAGATAATATTTATTAATGTATTTGGGTGGTATGACTGTCTGAAAAGCAGAGCATTTCACATTTTCAAAATTGCGATTTTTTTCCCAAATTTCCATCAAATTTCCTATTTTTTTTTATAAATAAATACAAAAAAATATTCGTTAGTGTTTACCACTAACATGAAGTACAATAGGTCACGAAAAAAACTCTCAAAATCACTTGTGTAAGTTAAGACGTCTCAAAGTTATTGCCATATAAAGTGACATGTCAGTTTTGAAAAACGAGTCCTGGTCCTTAACGCACTTTTGGGCTGGGTCCTTAAGGGGTTAAATGAAGGTCTTTATTATTAAGGGAAAAAAAAGTAAATCAAAAGCTACAGGGCCCTGTGTGTAAAAGTAATTGCCCCCACCCCCTTAAAACAAATTAACTGCGTTCTCTCACATCTTTGGGAAGCGGAGTTCAATTTACCTAGCCTAACCCAGGCCTGATTACCATCACACCTGTTCTCAAGCAAGGAAGCACATAAATAGGACCTGCCTGAAAAAGTGAAGTACACCAAAAGATCATCAGAAGCTAGACATCATGGGGAGATCCAAAGAAATTTAGGAACAAATGAGAAAAAGTGAGAAAAAAGTCTGGAGAAGCTTATAAAGCCATCTCTAAAGCTTTGGGAGAAGTACAGTACGACCCATTATCCACAAATGGAGAAAATATGAAATTGTGGTGAACCAAAAGTGGCAGGCCGTCCAAACTTACCCCAATTGCACAGTGACGAGTCATTCATGAGGTCACAAAACATCCCACAACAACATATAAACAACTGCAGGCCTCACTTGTCTCATTAAAGGTCAGTGTTCATGACTCCACCATAAGGTAGAGACTATGCAAAAACGGCATGCATGGCAGAGTTCCAAGACGAAAACCACTGCTGAGCAAAAAGAACATCATTTTTGCCAGAAAACATCTTGATGATCCCCAAGACTTTTGGGAGAAGATTCTGTGGACTGACGAGAGTTGTCTAAGACTTTTTGGAAGGTGTAAGTCCCATTACATCTGGCTTAGTCCTGTTGCAGGCACTCCTCCCTTCCATGCGCCCAAACATCAGTTTACACCCACATGTGGGGTATTTCTGTGCTCGGGAGAAATTGCATAAACTCTGAAACGCATTTTCTCCTTTAACCCTTATGAATGTGATCATGTTAGGGCTAAATCAACAAAAAAATAAAAAAAATAAAATATGATCATTTTACCTCCATATTGTTTTAACCCCTTCCCGCAGGAGGAATTTTTCGTTTTTCATTTTTGACCCCCCCCCCCCCCCGCCCTTCCAAACACCATAACTTTTTTTTATTTTTACGCTCTGCAGGACAATTTTTTTCTTCATGTTACCATTAGTTATTCTGTACAATGTACAGGGGAAAAAAAAAAAAAAATTCAGAATGGTGTGGATTTGAAGAAAAAGTGCATTTGTGCGACTTTCTTACGAGCTTCATTTTTACGGCTTTCACTGTGCAGCCAAAATGACATGTCACCTGTATTCTATGTTTCGGTACGATTCCAGGAATACCAAGTTTATATGGTTTTATTTACAATTTAACCCCTTAAACTTTCCAATACTATGCAAAAAATTTCTTAAAGTCGCCATATTCTGACACCCGTAACTTTTTTACACTTCTGTGTACTGGGATGCAAAGGGCGTCTTTTTTGTGGGACAAGGTGTACTTTTTAGCTATACCATTTTGGGGAATTGCTATTGCTTAGATCACTTTTTAGTCAAGTTTTTATCAGAGGCAAAACAGTGAAAAAAACGGCAGTTTGGCACTTTTGATTTGTTTTCCCGCTACGGCGTTTAGCATACAGGAAAAATATTTGACTATGTGTTTCACAGTAGTTAAGTACTTTTATATGTGTTCTAGGGAAGGGGGGGGGGTGGGAGATTTGAAATTTTTATTTTTTTTTTAACTTTAAAAATTTAGTTTTTTGCATTTATTAGACCTCCTAGGGGTCTTGAACCCCAGGGGGTCTGATCACTAATGCAATGCATTACAATGCTAATGGAAGGTTTCTAGTGTATAAGCCTTTAAAATCCCCATCAAAACTGAAGTGGTTCCTAACAAATGGGTTTGGGGAGAAAAAAAAAAAAAAAAAAGTTAAGACACTTAAGCCTTCTAATGTCCAAAATATATTAAAGTACGATTAAATGATGATGCCTATGTATTGTAGAGATATGGTAGATATTTATTAATGTATTTGGGTGGTATGTGTGTCTGAAAAGCATAGCATTTTACATTTTTAAAAATTTCCTATTTTTTTTTTTATATATAAATACAAAAATATTGATCATTTTTTACCACTAAAATGAAATACAATGTGTTACGAAAAAAACTCAAAAATCATTTGGGTAAATTTAAAGCATTTCCAAGTTTTTGCCACTTAAAGTGACACGTCAGTTTTGAAAAATGAGGCTGTCCCCTCAAGATACTTTTAGGCTGTGTCTTTACGGGGTTAATATAGATTGAGTTACTATTCTTTGCTCTGCACTTTATTATTAACTATAGCAGTAATCAGTCACTACCTTGGATATTTATATATTTCTATGAATTGCATTCATTACTAATGTATATGTATCTATTTTGTTACCATACAATTCATTTATTTATTCTGATAGTGATTTTGTCCCCTTGTTATACATGAACTTGTTTTGTATTAACTTCTCACCTGTATGTTTACAAGGGATTTTCTGAGATGCATTTTTACATCTCCAATAGTGTTAAAGGAGAAAATGTATCTCAATTTGTTATGCAATTTTTCCCGAACACAGAAAACCTACATGTGGGTGTAAACTAATGTTTGAGCACATGGCAGTGTACAGAAGGGAAGGAGCGACACTTAGCATTTGAAAAGCAGATTTTGCTGGAATAGTTTTCAGGTGCCATGTCTCATTTGCAGAGCCCCTAGAGTACCAATACAATGGAAACCCCCTAAAATTGACCTCATTTTGGTAAACTCCACCCCTCACAGAATTTATCAAGGGGTATAGTGAGCATTTTGACCCAACAGCCTTTTCACAGATTTTATTAACGTTGGGATGTGTAAGTGAAAAATTACTAAAATGTCACTAACACTGTAGGGTGCTTTTTCTCCTTAACCTCTTGTGAAAATGAAAACTTTGTGGATAAACAATTGCTCCTGAACATGGCAATACCACATACAGTACAGACCAAAAGTTTGGACACACCTTCTCATTCCAAGAGTTTTCTGTATTTTCATGACTATAAAAATTGTAGATTCACACTGAAGGCATCAAAACTATGAATTAACACATGTGGAATTATATACTTAACAAAAAAGTGTGAAACAACTGAAAATATGTCTTATATTCTAGGTTCTTCAAAATAGCCACCTTTTGCTTTGATTACTGCTTTGCACACTCTTGGCATTTCTCTTGATGAGCTTCAAGAGGTAGTCACCTGAAATGGTCTTCCAACAGTTTTGAAGGAGCTCCCAGAGATGCTTAGCACTTGTTGGCCCTTTTGCCTTCACTCTGCGGTCCAGCTCACCCCAAACCATCTCGATTGGGTTCAGGTCTGGTGACTGTGGAGGCCAGGTCATCTGGCGTAGCACCCCATCACTCTCCTTCTTGGTCAAATAGCCCTTACACAGTCTGGAGATGTGTTTGGGGTCATTGTCCTGTTGAAAAATAAATGATGGTCCAACTAAACGCAAACCGGATGGAATAGCATGCCGCTACAAGATGCTGTGGTAACCATGCTGGTTCAGTATTCCTTCAATTTTGAATAAATCCCCAACAGTGTCACCAGCAAAGCACACCCACACCATCACACCTCCTCCTCCATGCTTCACGGTGGGAACCAGGCATGTAGAGTCCATTCGTTCACCTTTTCTGCGTCGCACAAAGACACGGTGGTTGGAACCAAAGATCTCAAATTTGGACTCATCAGACCAAACACAGATTTCCACAGGTCTAACGTCCATTCCTTGTGTTCTTTAGCCCAAACAAGTCTCTTCTGCTTGTTGCCTGTCCTTAGCAGTGGTTTCCTAGCAGCTATTTTACCATGAAGGCCTGCTGCACACAGTCTCCTCTTAACAGTTGTTGTAGAGATGTGTCTGCTGCTAGAACTCTGTGTGGCATTGACCTGGTCTCTAATCTGAGCTGCTGTTAACCTGCGATTTCTGAGGCTGGTGACTCGGATGAACTTATCCTCCGCAGCAGAGGTGACTCTTGGTCTTCCTTTCCTGGGGCGGTCCTCATGTGAGCCAGTTTCTTTGTAGCGCTTGACGGTTTTGGCTACTGCACTTGGGGACACTTTCAAAGTTTTCCCAATTTTTCGGACTGACTGACCTTCATTTCTTAAAGTAATGATGGCCACTCGTTTTTCCTTACTTAGCTGCTTTTTTCTTGCCATAATACAAATTCTAAACACTCCATTCAGTAGGACTATCAGCTGTGTATCCAACTGACTTCTGAACACCACAACTGATGGTCCCAACCCCATTTATAAGGCAATAAATCCCACTTATTAAACCTGACAGGGCACACCTGTGAAGTGAAAACCATTTCAGGTGACTACCTCTTGAAGCTCATCAAGAGAATGCCAAGAGTGTGCAAAGCAGTAATCAAAGCAAAAGATGGCTACTTTGAAGAACCTAGAATATAAGACATATTTTCAGTTGTTTCACACTTTTTTGTTAAGTATATAATTCCACATGTGTTAATTCATAGTTTTGATGCCTTCAGTGTGAATCTACAATTTTTATTAGTCATGAAAATACAGAAAACTCTTGGAATGAGAAGGTGTGTCTAAACTTTTGGTCTGTACTGTATGTGGTTGTAATCTGCTGTATGGGTGGTGGGGCTTGGAACGGAAAGAGCGCTATTTGACTTTTGGAGGGCAGATTTTGCTGGAATAGTTTTCAGGTGCAATGTCGCATTTGCAGAGCCCCCAAAGTACCAATACAATGGAAACCTCCAAAAGTGACCCTATTTTGGAAACTACACCCCTCACAGAACATATCAAGGGATATAATGAGCAGTTTGACCCTATAGCTGTTTCTCAGATTTTATTAACATTGGGACGTGAAAATGCCTATAACTTATAGAATACATTTTATTAACTCTTTCTTGGTGGATTATAACCCCCCCCCCCCCAGCAATTATGGTATTACTTTTTACCTTTTAATTTTTTTTTTTCCATGCAGCGTACAGCATAAAGTAACAGGTTACCTTTATTCTGTGGGTCGGTACGATTACAGCGATACCTCATTTGTATTTTTTTTTTTTTAATGTATTGCTAGTTTTACAAAACAAAAAACCATTGGGGACAGAAATCAATTATTTTTCCATCGCCATCTTCTGAGGTGTGTAGCAATTTTTTTTTTCCAGTTAACACATTGTTTGAGAGCTTATTTTTTCTGGGACAATCTGTGGTTTTTATTGGTACTGTTTTGGGGTACATATGACTTTTTGATCACTTTTTATAGCTTTTTTTTTTTTTAAAGGCGAGATGGCGAAAGATTATTTCCCTGCTTTATTTATTCACTTTCACTGAGAAACACCTAAGATGCCGCAGTCGCAATTGTTAAACGGTGGGGATCGGTGTTACCATCCCCGCTGTTGCAGCAGGAGCCTGGCTGTCAGATACAGCTGGACTCCTGCAGTGATCACACAGGCTCTGCCCACATTCCCTCATGTACATGTATGTGAAAATGTTTGAAGGGGTTAAGATTTAATAAAATATGTTTTTTTATATTTGTGCTTAGCTCAATTTTTTTGGTTGTTTGTTCAGCTTTTGTTTTGATGCTTGCACACCTATTTAAGGGCATAACAAAAGAGAGATGTGATTTACACTGCCGTTCAAAAGTTTGGGGTCACCCAGACAATTTTGTGTTTTCCATGAAAACTCACTTTTATTTATCAAAAGGAGTTGCAAAATGAATAGAAAATAGTCAAGACATTGACAAGGTTAGAAATAATGATTTTTATTTGAAATAATTTTCTCTGTCAAACTTTGCTTTCGTCAAAGAATGCTCCGTTTGCAGCAATTACAGCATTGCAGACCTTTGGCATTCTAGCTGTGAATTTGCTGAGGTAATCTGGAGAAATTTTACCCCATACTTCCAGAAGCCCCTCCCACAAGTTGGATTGGCTTGATGGGCACTTTTTGTGTACCATACGGTCAAGCTGCTCCCACAACAGCTCAATGGGGTTGAGATCTGGTGACTGCGCTGGCCACAACATTACAGATAGAATACCAGCTGCCTGCTTCTTCCCTAAATAGTGCTTGCATAATTTGGAGATGTGCTTTGGGTCATTGTCCTGTTGTAGGATGAAATTAGCTCCATCAGGTGCTGTCCACAGGGTATATGGCAGGGCTTTGTAAAATGGAGTGATAGCCTTCCTTATTCAAAATCCCTTTTACCTTGTACAAATCTCCCACTTTACCAGCACCAAAGCAACCCCAGACCATCACATTACCTCCACCATGCTTGACAGATGGCGTCAGACACTCTTCCAGCATCTTTTCAGTTCTGCGTCTCACAAATGTTCTTCTGTGTGATCCAAACACCTCAAACTTCGATTCGTCTGTCCATAACACTTTTTTCCAATCTTCCTCTGTCCAATGTCTGTGTTCTTTTGCCCATATTAATCTTTTCCTTTTATTAGCCAGTCTCAGATATGGCTTTTTCTTGGCCACTCTGCCCTGAAGGCCAGCATCCCTGAGTCGCCTCTTCACTGTAGACGTTGACACTGGCGTTTTGCGGGTACTATTTAATGAAGCTGCCAGTTGACCTGTGAGGCGTCGATTTATCAAACTAGAGACTCTAATGTACTTGTCTTGTTGCTCAGTTGTGCAGCGGGGCCTCTCACTTCTCTTGTTAGAGCCTGTTTGTGCTGTCCTCTGAAGGGAGTAGTACACACTGTTGTAGGAACTCTTCAGTTTCTTGGCAATTTCTCGCATGGAATAGCCTTCATTTCTAAGGACAAGAATAGACTGTCGAGTTTCACATGAAAGTTCTATTTTTCTGGCCATTTTGAGAGTTTAATCAAACCAACAAATGTAATGCTCCAGATTCTCAACTAGCTCAAAGGAAGGTCAGTTTTATAGTTTCTCTAACCAGCAAAACTGTTTTCAGCTGTGCTAACATACTTGCACAAGGGTTTTCTAAACATCCAGCCTTCTTACACAGTTAGCAAACACAATGTACCATTAGAACACTGGAGTGGATGGTTGCTGGAAATGGTTCTCTATACATCTATGTAGATATTACATTAAAAACCAGACGTTTGCAGCTAGAATAGTCATTTACCACATTAACAATGTATAGAGTGCATTTCTGATTCATTTACTGTTATCTTCATTGAAAAAAAAAAGACTGCTTTTCTTTCAAAAATAAGGAAATTTCTAAAGTGACCCAAACTTTTGAAAGGTAGTGTATGTATGTCACATCCAGAAACTATGCTATGTTGTTGTGTATATTGGCAAGTATGTATATGCTCGTGTGTGTGTGTCATATACACACACTGTGTGCAGAATTATTAGGCAAGTTGTATTTGAGATGATTATTTTTATTATTGAACAACTATGTTCTCAATCAACCCAAAAGACTCCTAAATATAAAAGCTTAATATTTTTGGAAGTTGGAGTGGGTTTTTTTTTTTTTTAGATTTGGCTGTCTTAGGAGGATATCTTTTTGTACAGGTAACTATTACTGTGCAGAATTATTAGGCAACTGTAAGGGTCTTGCCAACCGTAGCAACCGTGACACTACTGCAGGGTCTGCGAGGAAGGACAGAGACAAGTGAGCCCTAATCTCACCCCAGCCACTGTCCCTTCCTATTGCCTCAGTTACCCTAAACGGCAAAAGGACAACTCGAAGACAAGCCCTATACTGGGTAAGTGACACACAGAACAGGACAAGACAAAAACAACACAGAAGCAGAGTGAGCAAGCCAAGGGGACAGTAACAAACGAGCAATGCAGTACAAAGTCAAAATCCAAGAGAATAGTTAAAAGGCAAGCCAAAGGGTCAGAGAATCAAGTAACAAAGTAGAAAGCAATATAACAAGGAGAGCAGGCAAAGACAAGTGCAATAACCGGCGCCTATGTGAGGGCTGACAACCTGTTTATAGAAAGTCTGGGACCAGCCCCCAGACCTGATAGGTACACAGGCTGTCAATCACACAGGCCAGGAAGAGATTAACTCTATACCGTCCAGAGAGAAATGTTCAGAACACGGGTGGGGCTGGAAATCTATTACACTGACTAGGACCATGTTCAGACTGAGTAGCAAGAAACTTACACAAAGAACCAAACTGAACACGCCTCCTTCGCCACAGTGTGCGAGCGGAGGGCGGCGCCGAGACCCGAAACGGCAGAGACGTTACAGCAACTTAATAAAAACCAAATACATACCCATCTCACTTGTTTATTTTCACCAGGTAAACCAATAGAACAGAAAATTTAGAAACAAACATTTCTGACATTCAAAAACAAAACCAAAAACAAATCAGTGACCAGTATAGCCACCTTTCTTTACGATGACACTCAAAAGCCTTCCATCAATAGATTCTGTCAGTTGCTTGATCTGTTTACGATCAACATTGCGTGCAGCAGCCACCACAGCCTCCCAGACACTGTTCAGAGAGGTGTACTGTTTTTCCTCCCTGTAGATCTCACATTTTATGAGGGACCACAGGTTTTCTATGGGGTTCAGATCAGGTGAACAAGGGGGCCATGTCATTTTTTCTTCTTTTAGACCTTTACTGGCCAGCCACACTGTGGAGTATTTGGATGCATGTGATGGAGCATTGTCCTGCATGAAAATCATGTTTTTCTTGAACGATACCGGACTTCTTCCTGTACCACTGCTTGAAGAAGGTGTCTTCCAGAAACTGGCAGTAGGTCTGGGAGTTTAGCTTCACTCCATTCTCCACCCGAAAAGGTCCCACAAGTTCATCTTTGATGATACCAGCCCATACCAGTACCCCACTTCCACCTTGCTAGCATCTGAGTCAGAGTGGAGCTCTCTGCCCTTTACTGATCCAGCCTCGGGCCCATCCATCTGGCCCATCAAGAGTCACTCTCATTTCATCAGTCCATAAAACCTTTGAAAAATCAGTCTTAAGATATTTCTTGCCCCAGTCTTGACATTTTATCTTATGTTTCTTGTTCAAAGGTGGTAGTTTTTCAGCCTTCCTTACTTTGGCCATGTCCGAGTATCGCACACCTTGTGCTTTTTGATACTCCAGTAACGTTGCAGCTCTGAAATATGGCTAAACTGGTGGCTAATGGCATCTTGGCAGGTTCACACTTGAGTTTCAATTCATTAGCAGTTATTTTGCGCATTTTTTTTTTTTCCAACACGCTTCTTGCGACCCTGTTGGCTATTTGCCATGAAACGCTTGATTGTTTGGTGATCACACTTCAAAAGTTTGGCAATTTCAAGACTGCTGCATCCCTCTGCAAGACATCTCACAATTTTTGACTTTTCAGAGTCCGTCTAATCTCTCTTCTGACCCATTTTGTCAAAGGAAAGGAAGTTGCCTAATAATTAAGCACACCTTATATAGGGTGTTGATGTCATTAGACCACACCCCTCCTCATTACAGAGATGCACATCACCAGATTTACTTAATTGGTAGTTGGCTTTCAAGCCTATACAGCTTGGAGTAGGACAACATGTATAAAAAGGATGATGTGATCAAAATACTCATTTGCCTAATAATTCTGCACATAGTGTATATATATTTTTTTTAATTAACTATAGGAAGACAGGGAGAATATTGCACATCATTAGAGTGTGTACTGGGCAGGGAAAGAGTTTATAAGGAAGGTGTACTGGGCGTGGATGAAAAACTGCTAAGAGGTGCATTGCGCGGATTCTGGTAAGGGCTGCCTGGAAAAGCACTAACACTCTCACAACCAACACGTGTAAACCAGGAAATATTGCAAGAGCCTGAAAGTATGAGGAATGGTTTTAAAAAAAAAAAAAAAAAAAAAAAAAAAACACCACACACATTAAAAGGTACTCCGTCATGTTTATTCATTCATATAACACACAATTCCTGCATTTAGTCACACTTTCTTAATCCTGGAAAACACGTTAAAGGCGCTGCTTGCATGTGTGTGGGATCCCTGGGGTATTGACTTTTTGACATATTATAAATGGAATGGCCCCCACCCTTTTCATGTCAAGGGAGTGAGCGGTATGCATAAATAGTGTGCACTGCTCACTCTCCAACCCTGCAACGATCGCTAGCACCCAACTGATGGAAGCGCATAATGCTGTATGAAGAGGTTACCAACAATGCAGGGAATCCTTCAGAGCAGGAAGACTCTCTGTGGTGGAACGGGGCTAATACTAGTCATAACTTGTCGATGTGTAACGACAGTGTAAACCCTTGACCGTGACTAACCCCTCCACTTCGGGTAGTTGTGGTCAAGTTATGTTAAGGTCACTATTGTTAATGAAGGGTTACACAATAGTGTTATGTGAAAGACCAAGTGTTTATATTTGCCTCTCTAACAAGCTGATGACTCAGCCAAAACTAGTTTGTCCACTTTTAGATTATGTACAACCTCAATGGTCAATGTAATATTTTCATTGTGTTGTCTTATTTATAAAATAGTATAAAAAGGTGAACAGAATTACAATAAAATGGGACATTTATACCTACCATGAGACTGTATTTCTGTCTCCTGGGACCCACAATCTAACTTTGTTTTATTAATTGGGTTTTCACAGAAGGTATTCAGCAGAATTTGGTCTGCACTTCAAAATACTACAACACTATACTGTCTCTGTATAGCAGGTGAAGCCCTAGGGAGTATTAGGGATGCTATACTGTATTTGAACAGCAGGCTCTGTTCGCCCCCATATACATTAATATAACGTGTCCCCTTTGTGTGCACTGTACCCACTGAAGTCCTCCCAGTGTGCCTGGAAAAAATGGTGAGCTGTATTCACAAGTGACTCCCCAGGCCTCCCGCAATAAGTAATTCCATCTAAGTGATTGAATTGCTGATTACCAAGAAGGGGTAAATCACAGGTTTGACATGACTGTGGTGAAAGCTAAGACCCCACATAGCATCCCGCAGCAAAAAAGCACTACAGGAAAAACTGCAGTGGCAACACATTGCAGTTCTTCCCGCAATGACTTTCTGCTTCAATTATACCTATAGGGAAACAACCAGCGTTTCCGTAGGTATGACTGACATGCTGTGATTTCCACTGTGTTTATTTTACTGCAAAGAGGGGATGGGATTTGCTAGAATGAGCTAGGATAGCCCATCAATATTAGATCTGCAGGGGGTGGAAGTCCTCACATTCTGGTGCTCAATTAAACAAAAAAATGCAGTTAAGCTAAGTCCACATCGACCACAGAAACCAGCATGGAGGACTTTTCTCTTCGCCACTTTTAGCATGAAAATGGCAGACCCTATTCACCACTGTTTTAGTGGTCCGGCTCTCCATTGTTCAGGTCCCCCAATGGACCCAAACATAGCCTGCTGCGGCTAACCCCAGCACATGAGAGCAAACAATACTAGACCAAGGCAGAAAAGTATGATCATTGGAGAGGGATAGGGGGGGGGGGGGGGATTTTGTTTTTCGGCTTTGATATACTATGTTGGTAACTGGTGGAGGAGTTTAAATTTTTTTTTTTCATTCACTACTGTGGGGCTGCTGGAGACTGTAGTGTAGTCAGTCCCGGTCACTAAATAGCACTAGTGCTCCATTCACTTGGAGGATGCATAGAGACTTTCAGTCTCCTTTTCTTATCACTAGGGAACCTACCAGTCAGTCAATTCCCCAGAGCTGAAGGAGTCATTAGAAAAACAGAGGTTAAAGGGGTTGTCTGGGGAATAGCAATTTACTTCACTGGTCCTGGAGCTGATTGACCTGGGGGAGTCATGACCCCCAGCTCATGTGATCTGAAGCAGTGTTCTGCCCCCTGGGAGTTTTGAGTGCCAGGACGTCTTCAGCTCCGAAGGAATGTGTGCACTTTGAGTTACCCACATTCAAGTCATGACCATGGGTTACCCCTGGAGTGCAGACCCTATGCTGACCTACTTCTACAGAAAGCACTGAGACCATGAACCTACCTGCAGTAACTCCATTGTAGCTGTCTCACTACAGAATTGACTAGAATGGAGTTGCTGTATGGAGAACCTACCTATAGTAACTACAGAGAACAGTGTGGCTCCAGCTTCTTCGTAAATCAGGCGCACACCCATACATCAGAATTGAGGTCTTCGCCACTTAGAAACTGCCACAGATTTCCATTATCACTCAATTAACTGTTATGATAAACATGTCAGGCCAAGGCGTCATTGTCCTGCACATTTGCATGATGTGGTGTGTGAGGTGCAGAACATGCTTGGTGCAAGATTATTATATAAATATATACACAGACACACTATATATTATCTATCTATACACACAGCAACCATAAATTATATGCAAATATATCTATATGTCTGGGAATGTATTGTCCCTCCCTATAGAGACTCCTCTCTGGCTTGTCCTGTAGTGAGGTGACTAGATTAGAGTTTCTGGCAGCAGCTCCTGTAAGCAACTCCATTCTAGTCACCTCAGTAAAGAGCTGTCTACATTGGAGTTGTTTCTAGCAGGTCCTCCCTCCAGCAACTCCAATCTAGTCATCTCAGTAATGAATTGTCTAGAATGGAGTTGCTCCTAGTAGATTCTCCCTCCAGTAACTCCATTCTAGACCCACCCCTGCCCTCACCGATTACAAGAATGGCGTTACGAACCCCACTTTTGTATGAAGGGCTTGTCACGATGTATCCCGCTATCGCAGTCAGTCCTATAGAGAGTATACACATGCACTATACTTAGCAATCCTGTCGAGGTTTGACACATTGTTATGGTGGCTTAATACTGTTGTACCTACGAGCGGCCACAATTCACTAGTGTTAGGAGGTGACGCTTCAGAAATATAACGAATTGCGCAAAGAGATGTGGCGCAATCTCACCGGTGGTAACGCCTCTAGGCCTCTCTGACGTAGGTGACATCAGCAGCCCAGTACCTTTTCGTTGCCATGGTGGTCTGCGTCACGCCCAATGATGTCAGAAGCCGGAAGTTCGTGTAAACTAAAGATGGCTGCAGGAAGCAGGAAGTGATTGCAGTCTTGGCTATACGGACTCCTAAAACCGGAAGCGTTAACGAAAAAAAAAAAAAAAAAAAGTTGTAAACAAACGCACCGGGTGTGATCCTTCTAGTACGGGACACGTCTTCCAGATAGCTGCCAGAGTCCGGGTTCAGTGTGAAGTGAAGGCCCTGGAGAGAAGTCCCGGAAGTAAAGGGAACCACTGTGGTGAGAGCTCTGGCTGGTATCGAAGAGTATACTTAAAGCAGCTTGGTGGCGAACTATAAGTTTCAGCAAGTCGTTTAATGGCGGTCGGTGGTTCGCTGAGTGATGTAAATGCGGTTGTGGTGGGGATAAGACTTAATGCTACACACTGACTTTGGCTTCAGAGCCAACATATAGTGTAAATGTAATGGCTTTTAAAGGGAGTTGAACAGGTTATGAAAAAAATAGATGTGAAAGCGGCTGCAAATCGCATAAGAGAATCATTACTCACCTGTCTGTTTCCTGGTAGTCCAGCACTGGTTTTCTGATGGTCCTCACAGGTCACAGTATATTACTGCTGCAGCCATTGATTTGCCACAGAGGTGGGGGGGGAGGGGTCACTTGCCTTATTGTTGGGAGGTTTAGTACATGGTAAATGTTACACACAATGTAGTTAGCAATGTATAGCACTGTCCCATTTCTGGGGTCATAAGTGCTTTCCTTTATAAGTAAGTGACACACTGATTAATTCCAGGCTATTTCTCATTACTGGGGGGAGGGTGACACAATGTACCTGGATATACATATAACCATTCAGTTCTGGGGTCACAGATACCTTCCCTTATAAGTGACACTCTGATTAGTTCCAGGCTATTTCTCATTAATGGCTTCATTACCAGCAAAACTTCAAAATCAGTAATGAGAAATAGCCTGGAATTAATCAGTTTGTTGCTTATGAGGGAAAGCACCTGTGACCCCAGAACTGATAAATTTCAACTTGTCCCAGCCTTTTTCAACTGTTCAAAATTTGGGATGGACCAAAATGGGACCTGTGTATGCAATATGGGTCAAACCTGGTTTAAAGAGGACCTTTCATGTCCTCAGGCACATGCGGTTTTATATACCGCTAGAAAGCCAGCAGTGCGCTGAATTCATGTGCCCTAGGGCTGGAGATATCGGTGCCGTTAGTTTTCTGTCCATCGTCAGAAGGGTGTTCCTGACAGTCTAGCTGAAATGACTATGCGGTTTTTATATACCGCTAGAAAGTCAACAGTGCGCTGGGGGTTCGTTCCTCATAACCCAGCGATGACACTGGGCTATGAGGAATACCCTTCTGAGCTGGGCTATGAGGAATACCCTTCTGACAGTGGGGATATATTGGTGCCGGAACTAACCGGGTCACATACCGGGAAAGCCGACAGTGAGCTAAATTCAGCGCACTGTCTGCTTTCTAGCGTTATATAACACCGCATATTCATGAGGACAGGAAAGGTCCTCTTTAAGGGTGGGTCCACACCTGCGCTTGAGTCCGTCCGCTGCCAATCTGAGTGAAAACCTCGGGGAACGGGATTGGCATCGGATACCGACAGGTTAGCGACGCATTGGTTAAAAACCCATTCATTTGAATGGGTTTTTAAAGCAATGCGTGGGTGTCAGATTACACCCTCTGCGCCGCGAATCCTTTTTTTTCGTCGGAAACAAAGTCGGACATGCAGGACTTCGTGTCCGACGAAAAAAAAAACGGCTTCGCAGCGCAGAGGATTGGCAGCGGACGGACTCAAGCGCAGGTGTGAATGAAGCATTAGCCGTATAATTGTGTGCCATTATCTTCTATTTGTAAGTTGAATCCTCTCCACGTGCACCACACCAGAAGTGGAGTGCCCAATCAGTTGTTTTACAGAGTTCAGTTACAACTGCATGCAGGTACATAGTGGGCCATATTTATCAATACTGTTGAACTTTGCACTGTCTCAAACTACAAATCCTGTTCATAGTTTTAGACATCTATAAAACTTTCCAACGAGCCAAAATTGTGGCTCATTTTGTCCATTACTACAGAAAAATCTGTCTCCATTTCCCATGGGCCAAAATTCTACTTCAATTTACACCAATTTAAACTTAGTATACTTTGCACCAGAAAACCTGCACCATATTAGTCTCAAATGTGTTGTAAAGTTACACATTTAAACTACAGCCATTCTGGTGCACACTTTTCAAAAGTGTTGAGCCAGTTGCGTTTTTCTGTTCTTTTGGCACATCATGTTAATAAATATGTTGAAAATGCCATGCACCATAGATTTTGTCCTAAATGTAGACAGAAAAGTGTTGAACTAATGCTAAATATGCCCCATTGTGTCTTTACCCATAGTGTATCCAGTGACTCCCACATAGTAGCTGTGATGTGTGGGGGGGGGAAAAAAAAAAAAAAAAAAAGTTCGGATCTCCTCCTATTGTCCTGCACCAGACATGGCTAGCTGCTGCCTGAATGATGGCGCAGGATGCTGACGTTTTCCTGCTTCAACATTCTAGTCACAGTAGATAGAAATACATGTGGCTGACTGCTGCGGCTGCCAGCTTTTGTCTTAAAGAGACAACGTCACAGCAGGGCTAGTTGCAATTGGCGCCAAGACTAAATAGTGCCATTTGCAATTTTTTTAGTCGCAATTACAACCATTTTGATTGCTATCTGAAGCTCAGCAGTACACCACTACTATACCAGTTTTTGCCCCACAGTCGGTTGTCCATACAAAGAGGACACTTCAGTTTCCCGATTGGCTGGTTTAGTAAATACCATAGTTGTATTCTTATATAACACTGTTCGTTGGTATGCCTCCTGAAAATATATTCACAGCTGGATGTCTCCTTTCGCAATGGGAATTAGTTGTCAGATTAGTCATATTTTCAAGAGGAATAATAGGAACACCACACTTTATGTTCTGTTGAAATATTTTTTTTTTTTTGTTAAGGTATGTATACTTTTAAATTTTACTCTGATTTGGGAGTCTTAAAGGGATTCTATCATTAAAAAACACATTTTAAACTAAGAGCACATAGGAATAGCCTTTATAAAGGCTATTCATCTCTTACCTTTATCTTGAAGGTCCGCACCGCCGTTTTTTTGAGTTTTATTCATTCTTCATTGTGCTGAGGATGCACAGGGGCGTTACCCCTGTGCTCTGTGCAGAGCGTTGTCATCCAGTCCAGCGCCGCTTTTCTTCTGCTCAGTCGGTCATTCTCCCCTTCTTACAGGACTGCGCATGTCCGTCGGCCATTTTGTGGTGGTCTTGTGTGTAAGAGCACAGGGGTAACAGACCACCGGAAAATGGCGGCTCGGGCTTGCGCAGTCAGCTCTGCCCAGGCTGCCATTTTCCGGTGGTCTGTTATAGCGCTGCGTCTGATGCCTGCGAAAGGCAGAAGATACAGAGAACAGGAAGAGGGGAGTGAAAACCATGGACTAAGGGGCAGTGGAAAGCTATGATGCACGGGGTGCTCGCAGTACAGCAGGGTACGCCCAAGGTGCTCCGTGAAGGTAATTTAGCATAACTGAAGAAACTAATTTTTATCAGAAACGGCTGGGAGAAGAATGGCCTTTTTAAAGGCCATTCCAAAGGGACAGTTTAAAAGGTGTTTTATTTATGATAGATTCCCTTTTAAATCTAACATACTCAAATGTCTATAGCCTTACAGTTGTGCTAAAAAGTTTTTACATACCCCAGCAGTTGTTTTTGGCCTTTTTTCAAAGAATATGAATGATAACACAAAAACTTTTTCTCTACTCATGGTTAGTGGTTGGTTGAAGCCATTTATTGTCAAACTTCTGTGTTTTCTCTTTTTAAGTCATAATGACAACCAAAAACATCAAAATGACCCTGTTGAAAAGTTCACATACCCCAGTTCTTAATACCGTGTATTGCCCCCTCTAACATCAATGACAGCTTGAAGTCTTTTGTGGTAGTTGTGGGTGAGGCTCTTTATTTTCTCAGATGGTAAAACTGCCCATTCTTCTTGGCAAAAAAGTTTCCAGTTCCTGTAAATTCCTGGGCTGTCTTGCATGTACTGCGCGCTTGAGATCTCCCCAGAGCGTCTCAATATTGAGGTCAGGAGACTGAGATGGCCATTCGAATACCTTCACTTTCTTCTGCTGTAGCCAATGACAGGTCGACTTGGCCTTGTGTTTTGGATCGTTGTCATGTTAGAATGTCCAAGTACGTCCCATGCACAGCTTCCTGGCTGATGAGTGCAAATTTGCCTCCAGTATTTGCTGATAATGTGCTGCATTCATCTTTCCTTCAAGTTTGACCAAGTTTCCTGTGCCTTTGAAGCTCACACATCCCCACATCATCAGTGATCCACCTCCAAGCTTTACAGTAGGAATGGTGTTCCTTTCATCATAGGCCTTGTTGACACCCTCTCCAAATGTAACGTTTATGGTTGTGGCCAAAAAGTTCGATTTTTGTCTCATCATTCCAAATTACCTTGTTCCAGAAGTTTTGAGGCTTGCCTCTGTGCTGTTTGGCGTATTGAAGGCAAGATTCTTTGTGGCATTTGCGCAGTAATGGCTTTCTTTTGGCAACTTGAACATGCAGCGCATTTTTCTTCAAGTGCCTCCTTGTTGTGCATCTTGAAACAGCCACACCGATAGTTTTCAGAGAGTCCTGTATTTCAGCTGATGCTATGTGTGGGTTTTTCTTTGCATCCCAAACAATTTTCCGTGCAGTTGTGGCTGAAATTTTGGTTGGGCTACCTGACCGTGGTTTGGTTTCTGGGCATGTTATCAGGCCAAAAATCACCAGGGTATGTGAATGTTTGAACAGGGTCATTTTGATGTTTTTTTGGCTGTCATTATGATTTAAAAAGAGAAAAAAAAAACACAGAAGTTTGACAATAAATGGCTTCAACCAACCACTAACCATGAGTGGAGAAAAAGTTTTTGTGTTATCATTCATATTCTCTGAAAAAAGGCCCAAAAAAAAATCTGCCAGGGTATGTAAACTTTTTAGCACAACTGTACTTTACCAAATGGACACCAGACATTATTTATGGCCAGTGAACAGCAGTATACTGTGTTGAGATTATCATCAGTAGTGGTAGGCAATGTGTGTCCATAACCGAGACAGTGTCATAGTTGGTAGGGTGCAAACAAGGGTTGTCTGTGTTTATTTTTGTAGTCCAAGACCAACAGAAAAGAACAGCCTTCTACAACAGTAAAATAACAAAAATTGACGTTCCTGTCTATACCAAGTGCCATTCTACCAGGCACTGGACACACCACAATGATTAGTAAGCTTAGGTCACTTACTGGTAACATTACAGAGCTCGCTCCAGACCAAACTCCTCCAGAATCCATCCAGGACTGAGCCTGACCCCTGTGTATTCACCTTTTTATGCAGGTGCAGAAGATTAAACAGCAACCTGGTCCTAATAACAAAGATGGACTAGAAACTGGAGATCCAGACAACTTTGCTGAATCCAATTCCAAAATCCCTTTTCGACTTTTCCAAGAGTTTAGTAGTGAAAAGTCTAAACTTTCCACTGACACCATGTTCATAGTGTACATATGAGAGAAACCTGGGGGAATATATCTTCCCTCAATGATTTTCCCCATCGCTGTCTTACAACTGCAAGAAAAAGGTTATGGAATAGTGTAGCAGACTATTCTATTCCATCCTATGGTGATAAGTTCAAAAATGATTATGATTCACGGAAGCCATAATAGCCTGTAGGTGATGCAGGCTGGTGTCTGGTATCCATATCAGGCCTCCTTAAGGTTTAGGCACCATGTTGCGCAACAGCTTTTTTTTTTTTTTTTTTTTTTTTTTGTTGCAGATTTTGATGTAGTTTTTTTGAGCCAAAGCCAAGAATAGCTTCAATAGGAATGGGAAATATATAGGAAGCCTCCTGCTAAATTCACTCCAGACTTTGGCTTAAAAAACCACATTTCTATTCAAGGGAAAAGGGACTGCAGCAGCATATCTCACTGTATGCCTGTATAGTCAAGGTTTGATGTCTGGAGTTCTTAAGGCTGGGTTCACATCTGCGTTTGGCTCTTCGTGCAAAATCAGTTTTCGAAATCGTCTCAAAAGCTGATTTCAAACGGTTCGTTTTAAAACCCATTGAGTTCAATGGGTTGTAAAAAAACATCCGCAGGTGTGCGTTTGGAGCATTTCGTTTGCGTCTGGTATCCGCTCTTTTGGGCGGAGAAAAAAGTCGGACTTGCAGGACTTTTTCTCCGTTCAAAAAAATAAGGATACCAGACGGACAGCAACCAATCCGTTTTTGTTTTTTTTTTAGCAATGAGGTCTATGGAAAGCGGATTACAAACGGATAGCAATCAGTTTGTGCCCGTTTTGCAATCTATTTTTCCCTATGTGCATGCTCAGAATGAAGGGGGGGAAAACAAACGGACACAAACTAACACAAACAGTTAGTGTTTTTGAATGGGCACCCATTGACTAATCCGTCTAAAAAGACGGATTCTGTTATCTGCTGTGTAACCTTTTGGAATCCTTTTTGTACCAAACACAAGCAAAACAAGAAAACACAGACCTCAAAACAGATGTATTGAATCCTGAATTTGTTATGTGAGAACTGCTTTTAAAAGGCTGTCGCATAGTACATATGGACATCATAAATCTGGTCCCCTGTTTGGAGCTTGGGTCAGCTTCTAAAATGGATGTTTTTTAATCCAACTTTCATCTTGCAGCTATAGTGGGTGAAATATGCAGGCACACACATTTTTCGAGAAGTGGTTGCCAGGAGTTAAGGGGAACAGACAACCTATGATATTTTTTTGGTGGGTGTCATAAAGGGATTTTTTCATACTGATAACTTACCCACAGGATAGGTCATCAGTATGAGATCTGTTGAGGTTCAACACCTGAACTCTGCACAGATCAGCTGTTCTAGCAGGCTCTAGGTGTTAGAAGCTGCTAGTGGAAGGGGAGCGTGTGCAGCACTGCTCCTATTTGAGTATTAGGAGCAGTGCCACAACTCTGTGCACTGCTCCTATTACTTAAGTAGGAGTGGTGCTACATGCGCTTCTCTCCTGTAGATAGGTCATCAGTTTGATAAATAATTTTTTTGCCGGAAAACCCCTTTTAGGCTAAGGCCCCACGTGGCGTCCCGCAGCAAAAAAAAATCGCTGTCTTCTCACAGCACTTTGGACAGAAAGTTTCCTCTGCGGAGTTTCTGCTTCAGTTATACCTATAGAGAAAGTGCAGAAGAGGATCGGAGAGAAAAGCTGAAACTCACGCCTCAAAGTTCAGCAATAATAACACAAAAGCACAAACCAATTGGAGGAATACGTCTCATTGGTCAGCCGATTAACTCATCTCTTGAACAAATTAACTAATTAACAAACTAACCAGCTACCCAACTAACTACTGCCAGCGTTTTTTGAAGTCGCTGTCTATCTGTGTTTTTTACTGTAAAGCAGGGATGCGATTTGCTAGAATCCCATCCACTTTGCTGTGACTGTAAAATGCAGCGTTTTTTTTCCGCAGCAGGCAAACCATGGTGTTTATGCCACCTGGGGTCCCAGCCTTAAAAGGACTTGTCACAACTCCTGACATATGGTATTTAAGTACTTGCATTCCTCATGAAATTCTAATCCTAGTGCACCTCTGCTGCATAGAGCTTTACCTTCACCCTGCTGAAGGACCCTGTATCACAAGCACAATGGAAGATGAGCATTCTGCAGATTAGTCAGCTGGTATTCTAGTTAGACGGCATCTCTGTATGATCTGTGAGACCGATACAGCAGTGGTGGTCTCTCGTATTTTGTATATATGGCATTCATTGAACACTCTGTACAAAGTAGAAATGGTTATAAAATACGTCTGCCTTTTAAGTACTGGATTTCTGATTGTCTCTGAGAGCCAAACATCTAAACAGATTAAGGCTAGGGGTACATTGTCACATGTTGCATGACTAAAAATCCCATTTTAAAAATCGCATGTAAAAGCAAATGTAGATTGAACTTGAAAATGAAAAGAGATCACACTTCCATGTTGCAAGGCTTGCTCGGTGGATATACAGTCCCTGTGACAACTCAGGTGTATCTTGCAAAACTCTGAGTGACTTGGAAGGTCCAGTTTAGAAAAGTACCAAAACACAAACAAAGGCTGGTTGCAGACGACCGTGGCCGTGATCAGTGTGCTATCCATGTATTTCACAGATAGCACACTGACCCATTCTTTTCTATGGGCCCATATACACGACCGTGAATTTCACGGTTCCGTGTGCAGGCTGACAGTCTGGGCCGCAAAATATAGAACAGGTCCTATTCCGGTCCTATTTTGCGGCCCTTGCTTCCGTGGCTCCTATTCATTTAATGAAAGGGGCCGCGGAAGCACGGGTGGCACACGGGGGACATCCCCTTGTCCCCTGTGTGCCGCCCGTGCCTTTAATTCACGGCCGGTTGGTTGCAGCACGGCCGTCTGCAACAGGCCAAAGTCTAATAATTTCACACTAGTGTTAAGGTCCGCATGGAGACCCAAGAGACAGAGATCCTAACCGCTTAAAAAGTGATTACCTGCAGAAACCCGCCTATCCCCATAGACTATAAAACCGGCAGAGAGAAAAGTTCTGGCAGGTTTTAGGTGGAATCTGTGGCATAGTCTCCTAAGGATCCAGCCTTGGTTGCACCTCAGTCACTGTTGAATCCAACACAATTGATGTCTATGGGAGTGATTTTGCATGCAACAGAAGATCAAGCATGTTTGGATCTTGCACGACTGTAACGTTGCAGTATGTCGAATGCGACACCATAGGAATGTGTTGACTTTTTTGTTGCGGAACTTTATTGCGATTTCTAGTCACACAATAAATGTCGTGTAGTTCTAGCCTTACTGGCACACATACTTTATTAATTATTAAAGTGACTCCACATGTACATTTAGCCTTACACTTATTAGAAATTGAGTGACAGTGAAGATATCTGGTCCTTGATCATTTGGGTCTCAGAAGTCATTCTGTTTGGTTTTTTTTCAGGAGAGGAAGACAAGCACTTGCCAGAAACCTCTCAGAGTGACTTGTCTCTAGTGGGACAAAAGATTAGACATGTCAACATCCTTCTTTCCTTTGATATCTACAAATATAACATCACTGAACAGTCTATACTGAAAAAAAAAAAAAAATCTTAGTAAGGGTGGGGCACTGTTCAGCCATTTTAGCTGTTTATATCAGTTGTCTTATTATCCTTGTAGTTACTTTCTGTTTCTCTTCTATGTATGTGACCAAACAAACTGCAGTGGTGAATTATTGCTTCTTGCTTCTACACTCAAACTATTTATAGTTTGTGTTCTTAAAGTACTAGTGTATGGTCATGGATTAGAAAATTTTAGTGTATGTTAGGTAGGACTGGGCAGTTTAAAGTCAGCTCCATTAATGGCTGTGAATTTGCACACATGGATAATTTCAATTATTTTGCATCCGCTAACTGAAATGTGAATAATCAATACCAAGATTCAGTGGCATGGTACATAAAAAGGGAAGTAGGGAAATTACGACTGGGTTTCAGACCAAAGAAAATTCCTGCATTCATGGTCGTATCCATTACCAACCAATTAAGACAACGCTGTCACCACCAAGATGGTTAGAGAAAATTATTTATATTTGAAGAATAATTTTATATATATATATATATATATATATATATATATATATATATATATATACAGTCATATGAAAAAGTTTGGGCACCCCTATTAATCTTAATCATTTTTAGTTCTAAATATTTGGGTGTTTGCAACAGCCATTTCAATTTGATATATCTAATAACTGATGGACACAGTAATATTTCAGGATTGAAATGAGGTTTATTGTACTAACAGAAAATGTGCAATATGCATTAAACCAAAATTTGACCGGTGCAAAAATTTGGGTACCCTTATCATTTTATTGATTTGAATACTCCTAACTACTTTTTACTAACTTACTGAAGCACAAAATTGGTTTTGTAACCTCACTGAGCTTTGAACTTCATAGCCAGGTGTATCCAATCATGAGAAAAGGTATTTAAGGTGGCCAATTGCAAGTTGTTCTCCTATTTGAATCTCCTCTGAAGAGTGGCATCATGGGCTCCTTAAAACAACTCTCAAATGATCTGAAAACAAAGATTGTTCAACATAGTTGTTCAGGGGAAGGATACAAAAAGTTGTCTCAGAGATTTAACCTGTCAGTTTCCACTGTGAGGAACATAGTAAGGAAATGGAAGACCACAGGGACAGTTCTTGTTAAGCCCAGAAGTGGCAGGCCAAGAAAAATATCAGAAAGGCAGAGAAGAAGAATGGTGAGAACAGTCAAGGACAATCCACAGACCACCTCCAAAGAGCTGCAGCATCATCTTGTTGCAGATGGTGTCACTGTGCATCGGTCAACAATACAACACACTTTGCACAAGGAGAAGCTGTATGGGAGAGTGATGCAAAAGAAGCTGTTTCTGAAAGCACGCCACAAACAGAGTCGCCTGAGGTATGCAAAAGCACATTTGGACAAGCCAGCTTCATTTTGGAAGAAGGTCCTGTGGACTGATGAAACAAAAATTGAGTTGTTTGGTCATACAAAAAGGCGTTATACATGGCGTCAAAAAAACACAGCATTCCAAGAAAAACACTTGCTACCCACTGTAAAATTTGGTGGAGGTTCCATCATGCTTTGGGGCTGTGTGGCCAATGCCGGCACCAGGAATCTTGTTAAAGTTGAGGGTCGCATGGATTCAACTCAGTATCAGCAGATTCTTGAGAATAATGTACAAGAATCAGTGACAAATTGTTTTGTAAAGAGGAATGGTCAAAAATACCTTCATCCAGGATCCAGGAACTGATTAAAAGCTACAGGAAGCGACTAGAGGCTGTTATTTTTGCAAAAGGAGGATCTACTAAATATTAATGTCACTTTTCTGTTGAGGTGCCCATACTTTTGCACCGGTCAAATTTTGGTTTAATGCATATTGCACATTTTCTGTTTAGTACAATAAACATCATTTCAATCCTGAAATATTACTGTGTCCATCAGTTATTAGATATATCAAATTGAAATGGCTGTTGCAAACACCCAAATATTTAGAACTAAAAATGATTAAGATTAATAGGGGTGCCCAAACTTTTTCATATGACTGTATATATATATATATATGTAATACAGGTAGTGATTTTGCCTCTCCTTGAGACTTACAACCGGTATATAAAGAGAGGTTACAATTAGACATAACATTTGGTAAAGCGTAACTAAACTTTCGGACAACTTTTGATTTTCTGGCAGTATTAATAAATTTTGTAATATACTTTATTAACAACATTTGTCTCCTTTCTGTGAAATCCTGCATCTTTATTCTTTCCCTTGCTTCTATATTGAAAGCTGTTTAACTCTGTTTCTTTTTTAAACTAACAGTCTGCTGGCTTACACTAGGTTCACACAAGCATTCGTGTTTCCTTTATTTAAGCCTGCTTGGGTACCGGAAAAACAAACCCTATCCACTTAAAAAGCGGTTACTCTGCTTGCAGGACTTTTCTCTCCTCATATTTTAAACGTAATGGGGGACGGAGTTCCCAAACAGTCGCACAACGCTAGTGTGACCGCAGCCATACATGGCCATACCACAATATTGTGGCACAGACTTGCCAGTTATAACCATGAGACGGCCGTGGGAACCTTTGTTAGTTTCGGACTTGTGTCCTTGGTAACACCAGCATAAGTAATTATGTTGTCTGGACTGATGATCACTGCAGCCTGGGGGCCTTCCCTCCCTTTTCCTGTGCTGTACTAATGTTTGAAGGGGTTAACTGCTAGAGTTATTTTTAATCCCGTTATATGATGAAAATCATGGTATTGAAATAAGCGTCAGACATTTTTGCGAAATTTGCAAATTCAGTGGTGGGTTCCTCAGCATAAAAATTCTGCTCCTGAATTCCTGAAACAGGATTTTTCATGTTCTACAAATTTTGTCGTGTAAAATGATGGGTAATTTCACATGACTGAAGTTACAGCTGATTTTGGTGTGAAGTATATGGGATGCACGAGGGTCGGAATTTCAAGAGGAATCTGAAGCAGAAGACCACCTCAAATTCCTCCTCACTTTCTGCTGTGATACTGGCCTAAATAAAGTAAAGTTGGCTCTTGGAGCAATCTGTTTGGCTTTTTGGGTCTACAGTATTTTGTCCATCCATGAGTCCTTTCAGTTAAGACCATAGAGGTCTACAGATGGAAGAAAATGGTATGACTGAAACTTTTTGCATCGCATATATTTTAATGGTAGTGTAGTCATTTTATTTGCATATTTTAAATGATAAACTTACTCAACTTTATTCCTTCCCATCTACCTTTCTCATTAATCCAGACCCACTGACATCATGCTACCTCAAGGATCCTAATGCCCTGCACAGTGTCTGTGATGGACAGGGGGGGGAGATACCCACAACCTGAGTCACAACACGGAGCCAACGGAATGTGCTCAACTGCTACGATACAATACCAGCCCACCTTGTCTGATGTTGAGGTGAGGTTTTCTTACTGTGTGCCTATGAAAAATTATAGTTATATAGTTTACGGTCAAATGGGATGTTTGCGCTGCAGATTTTTCATTGTTAAAATTATGCAGAGTATCTATCCGAAATCTCCAGTTGCAAACTCACCATTAGGCCGGTTGCAGACGACCGTGTGCTTGCAGCCAGCTGTGAATTAAAGGCACGGGCGGTGTACGGGGGACACACGGATGTCACCCGTGTTCAACCCTTGCACCAGCCGTGCTTCCGTGGCCCCTTTCATTAAATGAATAGGAGTCACGGAAGCAGGGCCAGAAAATAGGACGGGAATAGGACCTGTTCTGTATTTTGAGCCAGGACTGTCTGCCTGCACACGTGACACTGTAATTCACGGTTATGTGTACGGGCCCATAGAAATGAATGGGTCAGTGTGCTATCCGTGAAAAACACGGATACCACACTGATCTCGGCCACGGTCGTCTGCAAGAGGCCTTAGAAAGTGGTGAGGTTTTTATTGATTTCATGCATTATTGCTGTGGATTTGCTGCAGATTTCATCCTCTGTACTGCAAAGGGTGTAATCCACAGTGATAATTTGTTGCATAAACTGACGTGCTGCGGTTTTTATCTTCAGCACCGGTCATTTATCTGCATCACCGGTCATTTTCCGCTATGATTTTTTTTTTCTCATGTGGATGTGATTTGTTTAAAGGGATTTTCAAGGCATTTTATTCATTTGATGGCCTGTCCACAGGATGTCCACATCTGCCTCTAGCATTGGAGGCTAAATGGAACATCAATACAAGATGCCCATACAGTGGATGTTGATGTACCCTAATGACTTTTTTTTTTTTTGTTGAGGAAGGCTATGTCGCCAGGCCATGATTAAACCTCATGGATGGTACATGGATGACATCAGTGTGCCTCTACAACCCCATTCACTGAGTTAAGTGAGTGTAGGACGCAAAACGGACAGGAATAGGGTCTGTCCTGAGTTTTGCTCCTGGCTCACAGCCCCATACACAGGACCATAAAAATACACGGTCATGTGTATGGGGCAATAGAAATGAATGGGTCAGTGTGCAAGCTGTGAAAAATATGACTAGCAGTCTGAGAAGTGCACACAGTATTGTGCATGATGCCTTAAAGCTATGCCCTTTCTTTGGCATCTGTTTGCATACTTTTATTTGTAACGTGAAACTAGCCTTAATCTACATTTATTGTACTCTAATGGTACTTGAATGCTCCAATTTAGGTTTTTTTGTACTTTGTTGAATTGGCCTAGATAAGGAAAATTTAATTATTTTTTCAGTCTTTGTTAGATAAGTAGAAACTGGGTTAAAGAGGTAGTGCAGCCAACAGTATTTATGACATTTTTAATAACAAGTTATGAATCTTGACGTCATATAACTGTAGTATTCACTAGAATTAAATGGTTATTCCTTTTTGCTGCCAATCCCTGCTCTACACTGTGTTCATATCCTCTATAGAAGAGAATGGGAGCTACAGAATCAGCATAGCACATCAAGCTACTCTGATTCTGTTACAGAAGTAGTGTATCTTGGCTGTGCTATGCTTTTTCTGTAGCTCCCATTTTCCTCGATAGGGGTTACAGGAGCAGCAATGCTTGGCTGTTTACAGAAGTTCCTAACATAAGGGTCAGGACGGGATCAGTTATTCCCATTATGGTGGCAATTTCAGAGAGTTGGGGGAAAAACATTTTAAGCCTGGGAGTAGTTGAATAAATCATTCTTCTACTTACTAGCAGAGGTTGAGTCAACAGGATATTACAATATGTTATCTCACAGCAAATTTGCTGCATAAATTTCTTGGGCTGAGCATGTGTTACATACATTTGATAGGGGTTGTTTCTGCAGCATGTGCATGGATTTCTGCAGGCACCATTCAGATGTATGGAACAGTAGCTGTACTTCCCCCAACCCTCTATACTGTTGAATATCTGATTCTATTTCACACGCATGCACTGTGCTGGTTAATGTAATAGCAGAAAAGGGGCTACTGATTTAGGTCAGTGCATGTTATGTGACCTACTTCTTAACAAAATGAAGGAACACAAATATAGATGGCATAATATTGTTGTTTATAGGTAGTGAGAAGATTAGTGGGATAGGTATGAATGATTTCTGATGCTCATTTGCTGTGATTTCAGACCCCGGTGCTGGCTGGTACCCAATGGACACATTACTCATATTCACCTGCTCATTGCTTGCCCCATGCTCCTATCACCAGCTCAGATCCGTAAGTTTCACCTATCCCTCTTCACCTTTTGCTTGCCAAAATTTCTTGCTGTTGTTGCAAACTATCTGCAATATTTTTTGCACTTACATTTTTTATTTCATTGGCTGTGTGATGAGTGTTTAGACTTTTCTCTTTTATGTCATTGTATATCTCTTCTGATGTGTTTTACATTTTCATTAGTTTTTTGCTAGTTAGTCCCAACTTGGGCTCAATTAAAGGGGTTTTCCAGGATTTACATTATTGATAACATATCCTTAGAATAGCTCATCAATATCTGATTAGTGGGGGCCTGAAACCAGGGACCTCCACAGATCACCTGCTTGAAGCAGACATTGCCTCCACTTTACAGGCTTGTGACATCATGTTCATTCATGATGTGGTGTGTTTACAGCTCAGTACTAGTCAAGTGAATGGAGCTGCGCTGCAATACCAAGCACAGCCCTAATACACTACATGGTGCTGTGCTTGGTATTCAGTGAAGAGGTTTCAGCACTCACTTGAATGTTATGGTATCTTCAAACAGCTGATCAGAGGGGGGTCATAGCTGTATAACCCCCACCAATCAGATACTGATGACATATCCTAAGTTATCAATATGTAAATCCTTGAAAATGCCATGTAAGATTTAATTTAATATCTAATTTGTATTACAATATAGGGTTCAACAATTTAGATGCAAGATGTGGTTAAGAATGTTAAAGGATTTGCCTGACAAAAAAAAAAAAAAAAAAGGCTAAAAGTACTCAGCAGGATGTAGGTAAATGTAAAAAAAAAAAACAAAAACAAAAAAAATAACTCACGTTTGCCTCTACCTGTAGCGCCAGCAGTCTGTGCCCACCAGCACACTACATCTCGGAGCAGGCATGGCCACCAAGTTACATTTTCTGCACATTGCCGTTTCCTGCTGCTTCACAGTGTCATTCACATGCCATGCACTTTCTGCTGCAGCTGGGTCATCCCATAGGGCCCAAGTGCGCTTCTTTCCTGCTACTTAAAGTTTCAACTTGTGTGACGCAGCCTCTTCATAAATCTCTCGGTCCCTGCGTCAGTCGAGTCCTTTACTAAGACTGGTGTACGATACGCCAGTCATAATAAATTTATCCCACTGTATTTAAAAGAAACCCCGCACACATTAAAAATAATCGATCCATTTTGCACTAATGTGAAAATGGATCAACCAAGGACATCACACATCCTAAAAAAAAAAATCAATAGAACCATGAAAAACATATGTAAATAAGGCCTTAAGAGAGACTGAGAATCATGCTTATCCTGCTGATTTGACATCTTCCCTGTATCAGTGTGTGTAGACAGAAAGCTGTTAGTCACTGAATGGGGGGCAGTAATCGGGACTTTTATTGTCTATCCTAGAATCCCTGTCAGGAGTTATTCCACCTTTTAATCAGAATATCTGCTCCAAATCATATATACTTAAGTATCACATGCCTCATCTGGTTTCCCTGCAATCAGACAGGACAGAAGAAATCACCTGACAGGCTCACTTTAAATCATCCTTAAATTTTCAATAGGCAATTATTAGAGACTTTGTAACATATCCTATTAAAGAAATATGCTTCTTTCTGCTCTTATCAAGCTGTTTTCTTGCTCCCCCTCCCTCTGCTTAAACTACTTTCTCTCTTAAAATTCTGCTACATTTGTCCCAAAATGGACTGCAGATTACATGCTGAGATTACAGAGGAAGAGGGAGATGCTGCAGAAACACAAGTTTAGTATGATGCTGGAGCTAAATAGGAGCTTTCTGTAACAACCAAAGTATTTTATTCAAGTACATACATGTAAGTAATTCTAAATATATGTTCTGCATGGTCCAAGGGCTGTCATGAATGGTCCTAGTGCTGAGTGAGAGAGAGACAGATATGAGCAGATTTTCCTGAACTCATTGGCCAAGATTTACTATTGTGGTTATGACTAGACACTGGCATAAATGTGGTGCATCATTGGAGCAATGTGCATCTTGTTTGGGCTAAAAAAAAATTGGCTTGCTAGACATGTTGATTCTCCTTAATAAGAGGCATGGCTTAAATGTGCCGTGATGTGATAAATCTGGCGCATCTACAGACTGTCTAATTATCTGGCCCATTGTGTGCTGCATATGGCAGCTAGTTTCCAACTGCAAACTACAGGTAAAGTCTGCAGAGGGAAAAACAGATACAAATGTAATATATATGGCCAGAAATAGTGTTATTTCCCATGTACTGTGGGAGAATAGTTCAGTAGCAGCAGTACAGACCCAAACAGTTAGAGACAGGGACATGAAGTTTGGTGAAAACAGGTTTTTATATTAGAAAAAACAGCAAAATAAAATAAGGCTAGGTTCACACCTGCGCCAGCTCACTGTTAGAGGGTTCTGTCCCCGAATACGCTTAAAAAATGCGGAGAGAAAATTGTCCAGCAAGCAGGACTCTTCGCTCCGCATTTTTCTGTCCTATTCGGGTAACCGCTTTTTTAAGCGGATTAGGTGAAAACCCAAACGCAGGTGTGAACCTAGCGTCAAGCCTTAAAGGGGTTTTCCGGGCAAAAAAATCTTAAAAAAAGATTTGTAAAAAATATTTTAAAAAGGTCTGTTAGTGTTAATGGGTTAATAAGTGCACCCAAATACCTTTAGCAATGTTTTGAGTGATTTCTGGGTTTCTCTGGGAGCTCCTGGCATCCTCTGAATTTGTTTACATGATGTCGCTTCCTGCTGTGTAGCTTCCACACTACCTCCCTCTCACTTCCCCCCCTTCCTCCCTCACTGCCTTACATCCCCTCCCTGTGTCCCTAGCTATCTTGCCCACTACTAGCCCTTCCCAACTAACTCAGCCCACTCCTCCACCCCATCATACTTACGTGTCTTCCTCTTTAGACTTCCCTTCTGGAACAGCTCCTCCTTTTCTTTCACTCTCCTGGCTGTGCGCAGGCCGGAGACACTTGCGCGGTAGAGATGGCACCTCTGATGGCGCGTGCACAGGCCGGAAGTGCCTCTGATGTCTGCGCAGTAGAGATGGAGTGCCATCTCTACTGCGCATGTGTTGGAGGCACCTCCGGCCTGCGCTAGCACAAGAGGAAGACGCGTAAGTATGATGGGTGGGGGGGGAAGTATTGGTGACTTTCCGGAAACGGGGAAACAGAACATCACCAATTTCAGAAAGTGTGATAGAGGTAATTATACTTGTGTTTTATAAAAAAAAAAAAAAAAAAAGTAAATTAGAAGTTAGGCAGGGGGAGGGGGTTTAGTTTAGGGGTTCATTTTTATTTTATCCCGGACAACCCCTTTAACTTCAGGCACAAAATGACAAACAAAAAACCTGCTCGTCTGAGAACTACCTAAACAAAACAAGTCCTAACTATACATGTGGCTTGCTCCAGTCACATGAAAAAAAACGGATCTCACAAGACTCTAGCATTGCAGGACAGACTCCAGGCACTTCCTCTCACTCTCAGGATCTTCCTAGAAGTGCAGACTCTGCAGCCTTTTATGGTCTAGTAACGAACCCAACTCTCACACCTAGGCTGAGGTATACTGAATATCAGCACTGGACCTCACAGTATACAACGCTGCGATATTGATTTCTTCAAAGTTTAAGGGAAGGGTATGCTTTAAGCGGACATTAGTAACCCCAAAAATAGATTAGTATATTATATTATACTACATTTATCAGCCAAGTCCACTCAGAATCCTATCCCTAATCAGTCTTAGATCTGTCACGCTAACTGGCCCACATGGTGCTCCATCTGGATTTTTTCTTATATGTAATCAATAAGTTAACATTTTTGCCAAATTAATTTAAACAGGTTTTCTGGGCTAAAAATCTTTCTAATTCAATATCAGATTGTGCAGTTCAACATCTGGCACCCCCATGAATCAGATGTTCTCTGCAGCTAATACACAGAGAATGGAACAGGAAGCAGACAGTTCTTTTCTGTGTATTTGCCACACCAGGGTATTGCAGACCAGCTTCCATTCACTTGAAAGGGAACAGGGGTGTAGTGACTCGGTTCAGCACTACACACAACCAAACTGTCTGTTTTCTACTCCATTCTCTGTGTGTCAGCTGCATTGAACAGCGGATCGATAGGAATGCTGGTTATCAGATTTTCAACAATCTGATATCGATGACCCATCCTTAGCATAAAACACACTGAGAACGAACGTTCCAGAAAGGCTGCAGATTTTTCTGCATTTTTTTTTTTTTTTTTGGGCAAAAGCCGTGTGATTTCAAGAGGAATGGGAAATATAAAGGGAGCACTTAACCTTCTGGTAAATCTGGCTTTGGCTCAAGAACCCCAGAAAAATCTGCAACAAAAAGATGCAGCTTTTCTGCAATGGGTGGCTTCAGCTTCACTGTGTTCCTTCACTGGTGCAGCTTCTGTATAGCCTAGAGTGCATGAAAAGGGATTGAGAGGGGGGAAAAAAGATAAACAATGTCTATGGTTATCACTTCTCCCCAGTACCTGTTCCGTTTAGGGCACCAACACATGTGCAGTGGATCATTGAAGTGACAACACTGCAGTACCTACACTTGCTGCTCCAGTTTGATTGGCGAGTAAGCAGTGCAGCTCATGGAATGTAAGCAATACTGAGAGCCACGCTGTCTAGGTACATGTGATCTACGGGGGTCCCAGGTGTCAGACCCACGCAGGTCTAATATCTAAGCTGTTTCTGCTTCTTATCTTACCTTCTTATCAGACTGTTGTTTACATAAAAATCTCTGTATCCAGCCTCATACATAGAACTCTATGGACAAGGGAGGGGTGGAGTAGTAGGCTGGTTAATTTGTTTTATTGATTTTGCTTACATATATAGTGCAATCATATTCTGCAGTTTTTTTTAGATATATTGTCAACACTGTTCCATTTAGGGCTCACTATCTAAATTCCCTATCATTATATGTTAAGAGAGTGGTAGGAATCCCACACAAACACAGGGAGAACATACAAACTCTTTGAAGATGTTGTCCGTGGCTGGATTTGAATCCAGGACTCCAGCACTGCAGTGCTAATCACTGAGCCATGTTAATTGATATATTGGTGTATTGTGTGCGCTAGTAGCCTCTTATCCACAAGCATAGTGGTGTTAAAAGAGTTGAGTGTAGCAGCAGCAATTATTTAAGTGTCTTTTTTTAGCAGCCTTCCCCTCTTTATAGACTAATAATATATAGGATATATATAAAAAATAACTTTGCCTGAAAAGTGGCAAAAAGAAACATATATATTTAATAAGATATATTGAACAGTTTCTTATATTCTCCTGTAAAGTGGTTTCTAACTGGAGGTACGCTTAAATTAACAGAAATTTTCGCCAGAATATTGGAGAAATTTTAGGGCACATTATTGCATCTTAAGCCCCACCCATTTTCAGGCATGGTGAAAAAGTGTCTAAAGCATTTAATAAAGAGGCTGTCCAACTCCTTTTTTATTGATGACCTGTTGCATTCGCTGTTTAATCACCTGTTTGACTAGGCCGTTTTGCTTGTAGGAACATGGTGACCTCTTCACTGTTTACTGTTACTTTGCGTGGCATCTTTTTTTTTTTTTTTTAGCGGCCATGCAATGTAATTACAACCTTGAGCAATAGAGGGACGAGGCTGTCATTTTATTGAATTGCCACTATGAAACAGATGGTGTGAAATAAAAACAGTGAAGAGCACTGGGTTTTTTTTTATGGATATTTACAAGTTTTGGTCATTTTATCACAGTCAGATGGCCCCAATACAAGTTTATGGATCAGTTTTTAGAATCCCTCAAATAACAGGTTGCAAATCATGTGCAGCTATTTCAAACCATATTTGCAAGTATTTTTTGCATATGACCTATTGCAAATGCCAAAGTTGTAATTGGGGAAACAAGATAATAGATAAGAGGTTGGGAAGTGCAACATAACTTTAATAAGTACATTCATAGAAATATACTATAGTAATAAAAATGTAATACATTTCTGTACATATAAGTAACATTCAGGACAATAGTAATGTAGGTGTATGTATTTTATGTATTTTGCTTTAGCACACGTATGTTTATTTCTATATCAGGAAGTCATTTTCTTGAGACATTCTGATGTCTTCTTAAGAGAAGAGGGTAGTGCTCATACTGTAATACATTTACAGGTTTTCTAGGGGTTGGACTAGAATTACAGAAGGACAGGGTGTAGAAATGAATTACTCCTCCACTATGTACTCCTTTGATCCTTGTGTTTAAGTGCACAGCAGTCTCTGCTTTTCCAGTTTTGAATAGCGAGTCCACCTTTGCATAGATTTTCCTTGTGAAAATTATAATTTTGCTATTTGGAGGTCATCTTCTTAGTAAACTCTGCCTTTCAGAACACATAAGAATTTATACCAGGAAAGTGGCAGTTGTCTAGTCAGGTGCTGAGCTGCAGAACAGTTCACGTTGAGTCCTTGCATAGTATATTTGTCATTTGTCTGTTCAGCAGATGTTCTACACCTTTTGTTAGGCTGAGGTGACAAATTGCAGAAAAGCGTTTTTTTTTTTTTTTTTTATTGCAGATATTGCTTTGGTTTTTAAGGCAAAGTTAACAGTGACTTCAAAAGGAATGTGGAATATAGAGGAAGCATTTATACTTATCCTTTCTGCTGAATCATCTAGTGGTTTTTAGGGCTGTGGAGTCAGTAGGCCAAACCATTGACTCTGACTCCTCTATTTTTCGCCACAGGCCAACTTTTGCTCTAACTCCAACTCCTTCACAAATGACTGACAGCCGAGTTCAGTCAGAAGCTGTAAAAATCCCTGATAATTCACAAAAAAACTAGTGGCTGAATTCATGAAAGAAAATATGCAGCAAACTATACACCTTATTAATTATAAAATATTAGTAATTGCACAATATAAATAAAATAATCATTTTATTTTGAAGTCTGAGTCTATAACTTTATTCCCACGCCAGGCAAGATTGGTCTTGACTCCAACTCCACAGTCCTGGTGGTTTTGGCTTAAAAAAAAAAAAATCTGCAAAATCTTCAAAAAACAAAACAAAAAAAACCCACAGCTTTTCAGCATTGTGTGTGTGTGTGTGTGTGTGTGTCAGTCTAAAGATATTTTCTATGTGGTTTCCTTGTTCCATTTTGTTTGTTTTTTTCCTTCTCAGATTACATTATAATGGTCAAACTGAATATTACAGTAGGAACTATTCAGCACCATTCTCTAGTTACTTTACTGAGAGCCAGACCTACATTCAGGTAAGCAGTTTGTCTTTAGACCATTTGCATGAATCTGTTGCTTCCTCATCTCCAGCAGCACCTGCTTCCTTATTGCTCACGTACCCTCATGAATTGTCTTTTACTTGGTCCTGGCACTTCTTTTTGCCTGTTTTCCCATCTTCTGCTTTTCTTTGCTTCTCCTACCAACCAAATGTTATCCTTTTCTTGTTAACCCTTTATTCGCCCCCATTTTATTTAGCTGCAGTGTTTTCAGCCTCTTTCTGTGCTGGCTTCCTCTTCTTTCTATCACTGTTTTCTTGGTCTTGCATTGTATCCCCAGTGCCTCTGTGGGCCCTCCTCTCTCCTGACCCTCCCCTCTGTCTGGCTGCAGTTTTGTGGTGACCTGTGCTGAATGTTGCGTAATGTTGTGCAGTGATATTTCCAGTAATGTATATGTGATCAGACTGAGCAGTAAGATGGGAGAGGCATTCTCCTCTGTAACCTGTAAATATGCTTCCATTATCATTGTGCTGTGCTTTGTGCATTTGATAAAGGCAAAAATCTTCCTAAATTTCCAGATTTCTTTCTGTGGAAAATCCCAGGAAGGATTATTTGATATACTAAAGTGCAAGAGGAACTGTCCTAAAGTTTACAAGCTGCTCTTAACCATTGCTTTGCCAAGACTACTTTGTCTCTGTGTTTTCTGTGCTGAAGGTGTATTCTTGTATTTACGGATTATATCTGATTTTGCAGATAATATTTCTGTTTGATTGTTGTGACTGATCACTAGCCATAGCAACCATTTTTAAAGTGCTTTCTAAAATGAAACATGTGCTGTGATTGGCTGCTATGTCCAACAAACAATTTTTCTTTGAGATGGTTTACAGAAATCTTCCTCCAATTTTTACAGTTATAACTGGTGTAAATGGTCATGGTGCAATATGTATTTTATGTATTTTTTTTCAGGTATTTTTCTACCATGATTTCTTCCCATCATTTCAAGTGTTTTATACAGGGTTAGAAAAACATGGATGCTGTCTTCCACAGACAGTGTCACACTTGTCACCATTTCTTGGCTGCACTATCAGTTAAATATCTCCCTTGTGTTATCTAATATTATTTTATTTATTTCTCTTGTATAGCACCAACATATTCTCTCATTACTTTTACAGACCTTGTCAGTCACTGTCCCATATAGGGCTCACATTTATAAGTTTCCTATCAGTATGTCTTTGGAGTGTGGGAGGAAACCAGAGTAGAGGAAGAAAAACATAAGAAGAACATATAAACTCCATGCAGATATTGCCCTTTGTCCGATTTGAAACTATGACTCTGCTGCTGCAAGCCAACAGTGCTAACCACAGTTCTGCCCACGCCCCATCATTTTTCAGGGGAGATCTAATACACAATAGAAGGTTGACTAGTTCCTACCAACTTTTCAATATTTTTAGGGAGCTTAATACTTTCCTATTGTGCAGATCGGAGTTGCCACTTCAGATTTTTTTCTTCTTTAGCAGATTTCAGTCAGAGCATTTTTCATTTTTACATTAAAGAGGTTGTCCAGGATAACACTTTATTTTTAAAATTGGGCCGGGAGAGGTGAAAAAGGTGTTTTCTTGCAGCGGAAGTCCTTGCCATCTGGGACGTCTCGGTTCCCTTTCCTTAGGGGTCTTTCATTGGCCTCAGCGATTTATGTGCGGCGGGGACTTCCGCCAGAAGTAAACATCGGAACAGTAGGACTGGACCACACTGGGAGGCATCGGAGCACCAGGGACAGGTAAGTATGTTTTTTATCTTTTTTTCATCTCCCCCACCCTAATTTAAAAAAAAAAAAAAAAAAACTATCCTGGACAACCCCTTTAAGATTTATATTGGAGTGCTTGAAATAAAATGGGGCAAAAATCTGTGTGCCTAAAAGACATGTTTATATGGGGTAGTTTTGGTGCAAGTTCTATGCAGAAAATCTGCAGCAAATTGCAGAATCCTTTCTGAAAATTAATTTTCTAAAAATCTGTTCTTTTTTTAAAAAAATATATTGTTGCATAATTTCAGATTTGTAGCATGCTTTATTCTACTGCATTGTGAGAAAGGTAATATCCATCGAAGGGTGCAATCTACTGTCAAAATTGGCATGGGTATGATGCCGAAGCAAATCCAACCTGTGAAAACATATTCTAATTTTGCATTGTTTGCCTGGTGTTCTGCAATTTTGTTACAAAAAAATAACATGTTTTTTGAAGGGCACTTTTTATGAGGAGGGTGGGTCTGCTGCTGGTGGGGGCTAGTGAACCATGTTTAGAAGAGGTTTTCATTCTTAGTTCCTGTAGCTGGTGCTAAAGTTAATGCATGTTCACGGTCTGCGATAAATATTAAAGTTCCTGGAATCCTCTCCATTCCCCTCAATTCAATTGCTCTCTTGGGGGAGGGAGGAATGAGCAGGGAAAGAATCAATGTCTAAGCAGTAACTAGTCACTTGGGTGAGGAACGTGAGTGAAGGAGTTAATGAGTTGGCATGTTAGGCTCTTCCAGCAGAGAAGGAGTTAATGCGCTCATAAGCTTACATTCCCCCTTGCAGTAAAAGTGTAGTTTTCAGAGTTACAGTAGGCGAGGAGTTAAGTTAGCTGCAGTTCTCATGCTGTGATTGGCTCGCATGGCAGGTACAGGTACATATAGAGGAGGAGCTTGCTGCCAGGCACAGTAAGTGTTGTGACTGCCAGGAATCCTCGCATAGAATCATTTCCTGAAAGTCAGAAGAGCACTGAGAGGAAGTGGGATCAGGGCTGGCCATGCATACCCTGGGGGGAGGGAGGTAGGATAGTATGGGGAGGAGAGAGTGCAGCAGAAATGAAGCATCAGGGGGCAGCTTCTAGAGAAGGAGGAGAGGAGGAGGGGGTGCCAGCTGTTGTGATATTGTGCTGTCATGTGTAAAGCTGCATCTCTCCAGCCATCACCCGCTTCCCATCTCCTCTGTTCTGTTGGTATGTCACAACTGCACTTCTGGCTGAAGCTTTCCTCAGTGAACAAGGTACTGACACCCCAAGTATCTCAGTATCCGTCTACTTGATCTTTGACTTGTGCTGAGAACTTGTGTAAGTGCTTTCTTTTTCTCTTAAGGACACGCTAAACACTAGCATGACACTTACATTCAGTTTCATTTAGATCATTCTCACTAGTGTGTGAGGCACTAGAAACAAAAGGCAGGACAAATATGTTTTAGTGTTGGCTTCTTCCTCCTTCATGTCACACTTGGGAAGGTCCCTAACTTCACAAGGATATGAGCCAGACTACTTCTCCTGAGGTAAAAGTTTTTGTTTTTTTTTTGAGAAATGTATTGAGTCACATAAGAAGTCACAGGGAAGGCAGTGTAAAGGCTTGCTGTCTCATGCAAATATACTTCCTTGTACCCATAGGCAGGTATCTGTTTTTCTGTTTGTGTTGGTGTGTTTTCTCCATGTAGATGTATCCAGTATCACATTTATTTTGTTCCGTCATTCTTGCATATATCATAAATATTTGTCCTACTTTGTTATATACAATATGATATGGTTCTGTCCTACTTTTGATATAGTTCTGTTGGTGTGACAAGATGGTTGCACTATCTATACCGTACCTTTTTATACGCGTGTTAAAAATATTACGATTTTATTTCTTGTATAATGGAAGAGTAACTGTTCTGTTACTCTTCTGAAGCGTTTCTGTGCATGTTTATGTATTGTGTCACAGTCCCCCTTTGTTTTTATGATTCCCGATTCTCAAAAAAATCTTTGAGAATGATATAGGGGTTGGTGGTGGTGGTGGGTGGTAACATATTTGCATTTATTAGTTTTTATTCCTCTAAATTGGTTTGAGTGTGCCATGTTAGTCGCAATATTTAAAAAAAAAAAAAAATGAAAACTTAGAAAAAGTAATGCCAAGGATTGGTAAATGAACCTCATTTTCTGAATTTGGCGGAGTTTGGTGTTCTTTTTACCGTATAGAAGCAATTTGGAGAGGAAATACTTGCTTATGGTGATTAATAAGCTTTTCGTATTATATAGTCTTCCAAAAAATACTGTCATTCTGTTCTGGAATAAATGTTGTAGTCTTTTATGATATTGTTAGGCCTTATGCTTGTAAGGTCCATGGAGTTCAGGGGTAGTTTTCGTAATTTTGGTGTTGAAGCCATTTCTCGGCACTATGAACAAGAGGGGGGGAAATCACATTTTTCCAGTAATATAAGGACAAGGGGATCTATCTCCCAATACAATAAGGGAGGGCTCTTATAGCGTTGGGGGGAAGGGGGGGGGTAGTCTGTCTTACTGTAATACCTAGACTAGGGAGGTGTTTCCCAGTAAACTTGGCATCCTCCTAAGTATGAGTGTTTGCTGTAAGGCTCATATATGTAAATAAGCTGTTTCAGTCGAGTGTTCATCGTATTTACATTAATAATATTATTATTGTTATTATTTATATAGCACCATTAATTCCATGGTGCTGTACATTTGAGGGTTTACATACAGTACACAAAATATACAAAACAAACAATGCTAACAGTGACCAACTGGCACAGCGGGATAGAGGGCCCTGCCCGCAAGGGCTTACAATCTTTGAGATAATATAGAATGTCACTTCAACTGGTCAGTCAGGTGGATAAATAGTTGAGCTTTATTTTTGTTTTTTTTTGTCCTAAGTAGTATAATAACATTTCTGTTACTTTTATTCTAGTAAAAGAATAACCAAACGTTTTTCCAAGTGACAGGTTTACTGTTCGATTCACCATTTTCTCATTGGTGTCAATAGTCTAGTCAGGTAATACTTCACTAACACACATCTTAGGATATCACTAGTCCTTCTGTCACCATAATAAGATAACAGTGTCAAGAATTGGGTCTGTATTACACACTTTAGGTAGATAGTAGCTATTGCACAATGTGTGTGGGGTTTTATATTATGTGTGTTTGTACAGTTTGCATTCACTATAACAGTGTTTACAACTGTTTTCCCCTGAAATGCCATATATTGGCATATTCAGTGAATGGAGGGAATTTCTTACCAACATAGTAATCATTACAGAAAGAAGTAATAGGGCAAATGTGTTCAGTTAACGTTCAGCTGAGAAATAATATTACCAGAGATCAATTAGAAAATATGTTATCCATCATTTCTAAATATGACACAGACTCTTCAAAAAGGAACAGTCCAGTATAACCATGGCATCGTGTGTATAAAATATTATCTTTGTCATATCAGAATTTTCTAAATCTATGTAGATTGAGCATCTTTCACAACACTATGAACTCATGTCTCAGTCATCCACTGCGCCTATTTTCATAAGAACCTGCCAGTATGTTTGTTTGTTTTTTTTGTTTTTTTTTATTGAGTGTGGGTGAGACTGGAGTAGTCAGCGACAATAGAGTGATTGTCTATAAAATGTACTTATTTTTATGCCATCTGGCAACACATGCACACTCTAAGTTGCAGTGGATCATATATTATACATTATGAAACAGCTCCTGATGCCACCTAGACTTTTAATTGCGTCTGACAGGATATAGGGATTCAGTTGTTCCCAATATTTTCAATCAGGATTTGCGATAATTTTGATGCTATTTGGAAAATGGAGATTTAAAGAGTCTGGGAGTTATAGTTAGAAAATACTCCACTGTATGCTTTACTTAAAGGGATTTTCCCACAAACATAACCTTTTTTAAATTTGTAGATAATTGAAAGTTAAACATTTTTGCAAATATAAATAATTAAACACTTTGCAGAGTTTTAAAGATTTTGTCTAATATCTTGTGGTCACAGTCTTCTTGTCTTGATCGGTTGCCAATGGATACGACCATAAATGCAGGACCTTTCTAAGGTCAGAAAATCAGCAATGATGTCCTTACTGTGGCCGAGTTATCTTCTCATACATGTAGTGTCCTTGCCTGATAACCTGTCCACAATAAGAAAATCATGGCTGGGTTTTTGACAAGTCCCAGACCATAGAAAGTTTCTGCATTTCTGGTCGTATCCATTGGCAATAGATCAAGACAACAGACTGTCACCACTAAGATAGTTAGAGAATCTTTAAAACGCTGCAGAATTTTTAACTACTTATATTTGGAAAAATGTTTAACTTTTAATTATCTACAAATATAGATATGATTATGTTCATGGGAATACTCCTTTAATGTTGCTAAGAATTATGTTGTGGGTAACTGAATATCTGTGAGTGAAGTCGCTGTGCTACTCCAATATTTTGGCGAATGTCTTTGCCTTACTGGTAAGTTGGTTCCTCTCTGCTAAGTACTGTATTTCCCTGAGAAAATACGAAATCCTTGTGTAGAGGTAGAAGGGAGGAAAGGCTTGGTCATAGTTTAACCCTTAACTGCGCATAATGCCATTGTGTCTGGAATTAGAGGCTGATTAATGGGAGTTTCCATCACCCCAATTGTCATTGCAACTTGTACTAAATAGTTGCTTAACTTTTTGCAGCTTCCTTCTTTCATTGCAAAAAGATAGCCTAGTTATGGGCTTGTCAAAGAATTGGCAGTTGTTGTAGTGCAAGGTCCAAAGATAATTTGTATCAGGACATTGGTCACTACAATTTATTAGGATTCAACGGTGTTTTACCAAACTATAACTTCTATTAGATTATTCTACCTGATTAATTGAAGACATTGGGCTCTTGTCACTTTTGGCTGTGTGTTTAGTAGGTTATCCTGCTATTTCTTTTTTAGATGATGTCTTTGTATGATTATATCTAATACTGGATGCACAGGCAAGCTAGTACATACAGTGGGTATGGAAAGTATTCAGACCCCTTTAAATTTTTCACTCTTTGTTTCATTGCAGCCATTTGCTAAAAGCAAAAAAGTTCATTTTATTTCTCATTAATGTACACTCAGCACCCCATCTTGACAGAAAAAAACAGAAATGTATATATTTTTGCAAATTTATTAAAAAAGAAAAACTGAAATATCACATGGTCATAAGTATTCAGACCCTTTGCTGTGACACTCATATTTAACTCACATGATGTCCATTTCCTTCTGATCCTCCTTGAGATGGTTCTACTCCTTCATTGGAGTCCAGCTGTGTTTAATTAAACTGATTAGACTTGTTTAGGAAAGGCACACACCTGTCTATATAAGACCTCACAGCTCACAGTGCATGTCAGAGCAAATGAGAATCATGAGGTCAAAGGAACTGCCCAAGGAGCTCAGAGACAGAATTGTGGCAAGGCACAGATCTGGCCAAGGTTGCAAAAGAATTTCTGCAGCACTCAAGGTTCCTAAGAGCACAGTGGCCTCCATAATCCTAAAATGGAAGAAGTTTGGGACGACCAGAACTCTTCCTAGACCTGGCCATCCAGCCAAACTGAGCAGTCGTGGGAGAAGAGCTTTGGTGAGAGAGGTAAAGAAGAACCCAAAGATCACTGTGGCTGAGCTCCAGAGATGCAGTAGGGAGATGGGAGAAAGTTCCACAAAGTCAACTATCACTGCAGCCCTCCACCAGTCAGGGCATGGCAGAGGGCCCGATGAAAGCCCGCGCAGTGCAAGACATATGAAAGCCCGCATAGAGTTTGCCAAAAAACACATGAAGCACTCCCAGACTGAGAAATAAGATTCTCTGGTCTGATGAGATGAAGATTGAACTTTTTGGCGTAAATTCTAAGCAGTATATGTGGAGAAAACCAGGCACTGCTCATCATCTGCCCAATACAATCCCAACAGTGAAACGTGGTGGCAGCATCATGCTATGGGGGTGTTTTTCAGCTGCAGGGACAGGATGGCTGGTTGTACTTGGCCACATTCATCTTTCCTTCAATTGCAGAAATCTCCTGGAAGAAAACCTCTTCCAGAGTGCTCTGGATCTCAGACTGGGCCGAAGGTTCACCTTCCAACAAGACAATGACCCTAAGCACACAGCTAAAATAACAAAAGAGTGGCTTCGGAACAACTCTGTGACCATTCTTGACTGGCCCAGCCAGAGCCCTGACCTCAACCCAATTGAGCATCTCTGGAGAGACCTGAAAATGGCTGTCCACCAACGTTCACCATCCAACCTGACGTAACTGGAGAGGATCTGCAAGGAAGAATGGCAGAGGATCCCCAAATCCAGATGTGAAAAACTTGTTGCATCATTCCCAAGAAGACTCATGGCTGTACTAGCTGAAAAGGGTGCTTCTACTCAGTACTGAGCAAAGGGTCTGAATACTTATGACCATGTGATATTTCAGTTTTTCTTTTTTAATAAATTTGCAAAAATATCTACATTTCAGTTTTTTTTCTGTCAAGATGGGGTGCTGAGTACGTTAATGAGAAATAAAATGAACTTTTTTGCTTTTAGCAAATGGCTGCAATGAAACAAAGAGTGAAAAATTTAAAGGGGTCTGAATATTTTCCGTACCCACTGTAAATGGCAAGCACACAGACTAGTGCACTCAACTTCTCCAATTGATCACTGTGCTGTATACAACTACTATGTACTTTGCCTTTGGCAGTCTACATGCATACTAGTTTTCGTATGACTTAAAACAGTACTGGGATGGTTTAGAGACCAAAAGTCCAATCTGTCTTTAAAATGGCTTGACAGTGCATTACAGATATATAGCTATATCTACGTGTGTGTGTATGTGTATGTTATGTATATATATATATATATATATATATATATATATATATATATAATATATGTGTGTGTGTTTACACATTTTGTAGAGTTTGTTACTGCGACATTCCTTGTATTTTTGATACTTTGTAGTGCGATATACAAAGCGCTACATACAATATTTTTTTTATGTTTGTGGTGTGTTTTTTTTTTGTTTTTTTAAGCTCTGTGTGGTATGGGTTTCTACTGTTTTTCCATTGACTTCACTTTGGGACTTGGAGAACCCTGTAAAAACAAAAAAATTGACTCACAATAAAAAAGCTACCAAATACTCATGTAATGCTGCTGTAAAGACTGTGGGTTACATTTGAAAAACATTACCATTTTTACGTAAATTTACTTGCTCAGTTTAATATTCTATAAACGCTGTGTAACAGCGATCTTAAAGTTTAACTAAATACGTTCCCATTTTATTTTTATTCTCCATATGGAATATTTCACTACCAGTCTTTTATGCTGATCTACGGTTCACCTCATAACCTTGATAGGGAATGGATGTTGTCACTGAAAGTGATGTCATTCGTGTGGTTTTTCCAGCAGTTTCCAGTAAATTCAGTCATGAGAACTTTTTTTTTAGTGTTAGTATGTTTCTCAGCATGTTGGTGGGTTGTTTTGATAGTATAATTGCGAGAACAAATATACTAGTGGCAATTGCCATTGTTGCCCCAGATTGAGAGCTGTTCTGGATATATGTTCTTCTCTTTTCTCAGAGTAATTAGGGTCATTTAATAACTTGGACTTTTGCACCAGCCCTTACATGTATGGGTAAATATTACAAACAAGAGTGTGTTGCTGAGGGGTATGTTCACCGTGACATTTTATTTTTCATTTGCATTTCCCTGCTCCCTTATAGGAGCAATGCAGCGGTGACTAGTGGACGCTTTATACTATCTGGATCTGCAACTAAGTCACCTAACAGAAACTGCACATCAAGGATGTGAAGACTGCCTTAGTGCTTCTTAACTCCAGATGTGAACATGTATAAAGCATAGTATTCTGTTGAATTGCCCTGATCTCAATCAATGCATCATCTGAGATCATGTACGACAAATGTCAGGAATCGTAATAATGTGAATTTCTTTCAGTAAATATGTCTTATGACTTGCCAAAAACCAGTGATGTAGTTCCTTTATGATTGGAAACTTTGATAGACTTTGGGAACTGGTTAGAATTCTTTTGACTGGCTCTTGAGGTGACCCATGCGGTGTGTCGGTAGTTGGTCCGTGTAATTTATTTAATTTGATTAATTTGCTCTTTTCAAAGAAGCACATTTCTCATTTTCCTCAGAATCTTGAAATCAGTATGAGTCCCCCAGAGACTGGTATATTCGATGCAAGCTTTCTGCTTTCGTTGGAACTAAAATGATCAACAATTTCTTAACTGTATTGAATAGTTGGGTGGTAGGGTGAGGAAGTCTGCATCAGATATATCGGACTCTGTCTCACTGTGCTAGCATGCCGATATATATATTTTTAAGGCAATTATTATTATTATTTTTAGGCAAAATTGCCCCAGGTATATTCAGTAGATAATGTGGAACATCTGCAGGATGAAAGCTCAGACTGTCCTTAAGTAGTAGTCATGAGGTCTGTTTTTTCGAGGTTCATTGGTCTCAAGATGCTTATGATGACATTTGATTGTGTCTGTTTTTTTTATGGTAGGACAATATGTGGAAAGCTGGGATGGTTTTGTAAAATATTGCCTTTATGTATTGCTTGTTGTCCAGTTTAATATTAGAAGACTTTTTGGGTTATTCGAGTAATTTTGGGTTACACTTTGTTTACATGTCAGACAGTCTTAGGGTTTTAGGTGCTGACTTCCTTTTACTTTTATTTTTTTTGGTTTTAAGTGTCTTACCTTTCTTTCTTAAAGGACCCGCCTCTGTATTTTAATGAGTTATCCAATCACTCCATCCTTTCTTCTCCGGATTCTTTATCTGACATCAAGGACACACAGGATTATCTGCCTATTGACAGTCTCAACAATGTACCTACAATATGGGATATCACACCACAAGATACCAGCAGTACATTGGTAAGTGCTGCTGGGAACTTTCTCTGCATCAGTTCTACATTAGATTGTCTTCCTTTTCAAGTATGCAAGTATTATCCTAAACTATGTATGCAATCCTGCAGCCAAGGTTATCTGGTCTTATAATTATCTGGTCTTATAAAAAAAGTTGATGCTGTACTATATGGTTAAACATATACTCTAATAAATTTCTTCTAGCGAGACTTCTATAAATAAATAAATAAATAAATAATCTTTTAGTCGTCCTTAGGCAGGGGCCTCCCTGTTGTTGGCATTTGCTAAATATTAACCACTCCCTACTCTGCACTGTACGATTACCTTGCTGTGAGTGTATAGTTAAAGGACAGGTGTGACTGCGGCATGACTTCCAGGTCTCTGCTGTATTATACAGAATGGACCTAGGACTATGCTATGGAGTCGGAACATATTCCGACTCTGGTGGCTCAGCCCCTCAGATGCCATGATCAATAGCGATAATGGCATCTGGCTGGTTATGGGGCAAGATCACCCCCCCCTCCCCCTTTCCAATCAATGGCCTCCTGGCTGCCTATCCTAGTTGTGCATAGAGATACTATGTGTGATGTACTGCAATATAGTGTATTGCAGTACATTGCACTGGGGATGATGTGATCATAGGAAAAAAGTAAAAAGGAATGTGTAAAAAATAAGTTTGCAAAACCCACCTTATAATTTAAATAATGCATAATGTAAACATAAAGTAACAAACATCCTAGGTATCCCCATGTGCGTATAAGTCCGCACTATCCAAAAATAGCGTTTTTTTTTATCCCATACAGTAAACAATGTAAAATAATAAAAGTATACTGCAATATGTAAATTAATGTATTTTGGTCACCTTACCTCCCCCCCAAAAAAAACAATAAAAAATGATCACACAGTCATACATACCAAAAATTGGTACCAATAAAAACTACATCTTGTCCCGCAAATAAAGAGCCCTGACCTAGCTCCGTCATCAAAACAGTAAAGTTATAGGTGTCAGAATACAGTGACCCCAGGCAAATTGTTCATTTTCAAAAAATGATGTTTTATTTGGTAATCGTAATGACCAAAGTTGCCGTGTCATTTTTAAAGAAGAGTGAATGCCATAACAACAAAATGCAAAAATAATGATAAAATTGAAGGTTTGTTTCACACTGTCACGGATTCAGTTATGAATTTTGGAAGGCGGAGATTGAAAATGTAAAAAATTAAAGGCCTCCAGCTTCTAGAAATCTGATTCGCTTATATAATATGTACAGTCCTCTGGATTTGTCCTCATTGTCATTTTGTCCATGTCATTTGAAGAGCATGGGGATTGTTTGCTGCTGTGTACCACAACAGTAATGGCAGACTTATCTTGACACTTGTTAAATTTCCACACATGATGCCAGAATTATTTACATTTAACTGATTTGTATATCTCTTCTCTTCGGTCAGCTTCTTTCCTCCAATCGCCCATTTCTAGGTCTGGACAGATTTGAAGACCTGCAAGCGATAATTAATACACCTTCAGTACAGCAACGGGTAAGCTATAAACACCAACGCTGCACCCATGGGTGACCTTTACAGTCGTCATGATGAAGATAAATTTTTACTTTTGTTCTTTATTTTAAACAGCCATCAAATCCTGTTGTAGAAGAAGAAGATGATGATGATGATGAAGATGCTGAGGAGCTGGGCCACACTGAGACCTATGCAGATTATATGCCTTCTAAATGTATGTTCATTTACAACAGCGGAATTAATTTGTGTGTTAAATTCTAATATTAATTATATTTTTAATTTACCATGATGTCATCATCTTTTTGTCTTATGTCAGCCAAACTAGGTATCCAGCACCCTGACCGAGTAGTGGAGACCAGCACCCTCTCCAGTGTCCCTCCTCCAGACATCACATACACTCTTTCTCTTCCTAGTTCAATTGTGGATAAAGGGCTTTTGTCTGCTTTACAGCTTGAAGCCATAGTGTATGCTTGTCAGGTGTGTAATGACAATATTGCTGAAGTTTATATTTTGCTTCTTGCTTCTGAAGACATTGGTTTTACATTTTCTGTTCTGCTCTTTTAAAGCAACATGAAGTGATCCTTCCCAGTGGTCAGAGAGCTGGATTTCTGATAGGCGATGGAGCTGGTGTGGGCAAGGGACGAACAGTTTCTGGGATCATATTAGAAAACTTCTTAAAGGGCAGGAAGAAAGCTCTTTGGTAATTTTGTCTCTCAGTGCGTGACTTATTTAATATTGACACTTATGTGCTTTTTTTTTTTTTTGCTGGACACACAGCAAATAAGCTGTCCTATTATGGAAAAATGTGGTGACACTTTCTTGCCGGCAGTGGCAGATTTATGTTAGATAATAGCATGTCTGCTTTATATATATATATATATATATATATATATATATATATATATATATACAGTACAGACCAAAAGTTTGGACACACCTTCTCATTCCAAGAGTTTTCTGTATTTTCATGACTATAAAAATTTTAGATTCACACTGAAGGCATCAAAACTATGAATTAACACATGTGGAATTATATACTTAACAAAAAAGTGTGAAACAACTGAAAATATGTCTTATATTCTAGGTTCTTCAAAGTAGCCACCTTTTGCTTTGATTACTGCTTTGCACACTCTTGGCATTCTCTTGATGAGCTTCAAGAGGTAGTCACCTGAAATGGTTTTCACTTAAGAGGTGTGCCCTTTCAGGTTTAATAAGTGGGATTTCTTGCCTTATAAATGGGGTTGGGACCATCAGTTGTGTTGTTCAGAAGTCAGGTGGATACACAGCTGATAGTCATACTGAATGGAGTGTTAGAATTTGTATTATGGCAAGAAAAAAAGCAGCTAAGTAAAGAAAAACGAGTGGCCATCATTACTTTAAGAAATGAAGGTCAGTCAGTCCGAAAAATTGGGAAAACTTTGAAAGTGTCCCCAAGTGCAGTGACCAAAACCATCAAGCGCTACAAAGAAACTGGCTCACATGAGGACCGCCCCAGGAAAGGAAGACCAAGAGTCACCTCTGCTGCGGAGGATAAGTTCATCCAAGTCACCAGCCTCAGAAATCGCAGGTTAACAGCAGCTCAGATTAGAGACCAGGTCAATGCCACACAGAGTTCTAGCAGCAGACACATCTCTACAACAACTGTTAAGAGGAGACTGTGTGCAGCAGGCCTTCATGATAAAATAGCTGCTAGGAAACCACTGCTAAGGACAGGTAACAAGCAGAAGAGACTTGTTTGGGCTAAAGAACACAAGGAATGGACATTAGACCTGTGGAAATCTGTGCTTTGGTCTGATGAGTCCAAATTTGAGATCTTTGGTTCCACCCACCATGTCTTTGTGCGACGCAGAAAAGGTAAACAAATGGACTCTACATGCCTGGTTCCCACCGTGACGCATGGAGGAGGAGGTGTGATGGTGTGGGGGTGCTTTGCTGGTGACACTGTTGGGGATTTATTCAAAATTGAAGGAATACTGAACCAGCATGGTTACCACAGCATCCTGCAGCGGCATGCTATTCCATCCGGTTTGCGTTTAGTTGGACCATCATTTATTTTTCAACAGGACAATGACCCCAAACACACCTCCAGACTGTGTAAGGGCTATTTGACCAAAAAGGAGAGTGATGGGGTGCTACGCCAGATGACCTGGCCTCCACAGTCACCAGACCTGAACCCAATCGAGATGGTTTGGGGTGAGCTGGACCACAGAGTGAAGGCAAAAGGGCCAACAAGTGCTAAGCATCTCTGGGAACTCCTTCAAGACAGTTGGAAGACCATTTCAGGTGACTACCTCTTGAAGCTCATCAAGAGAATGCCAAGAGTGTGCAAAGCAGTAATCAAAGCAAAAGGTGGCTACTTTGAAGAACCTAGAATATAAGACATATTTTCAGTTGTTTCACACTTTTTTGTTAAGTATATAATTTCACATGTGTTAATTCATAGTTTTGATGCCTTCAGTGTGAATCTACAATTTTTATAGTCATGAAAATACAGAAAACTCTTGGAATGAGAAGGTGTGTCCAAACTTTTGGTCTGTACCGTATATATAAATTTTTTTATTTTTTTTTTCAAAAGTAGGTGGAACTTTTCAAATTCAGCTATATCTGACAACCAGAAATAGATAGATAATGCAATGTATTGGGTAGCTTTAGCTACAAGTTTGATTATGATCCTGGAGGTGTAAATACCCCTTTAAAATTTAAGGGACATCTACATCATCTGTCAGTGTAATACAATGATCCATTCCAGATTGTTCACTTTTTACATACAATACAAAACTTTATTTTTTGAATCTACTCTACTGATTTACTTCTTTCCAGGTTTAGCGTATCCAATGACCTCCGCTGTGATGCTGAACGAGACTTGCGAGACATTGAGGCCAGTGGTATCCCAGTGCATGCCCTTAGTAAAGTAAGTCTGTCATAGTTTTTGTCTTTTATGTGTATGATAATTAACAACCAAATTTGAACCTCATGAATGGTGGATCAATTTAAATTTATTATCCACTTTGCCTAGTGGCAATTAGCAATCTATAATTTCCTATTCATGAATACTAACTCTATAAAACTTTAATTTTTATTCAATGTATCCAAAATATATAAAACTGTGAGCTGAATTAAAAGTATCAGTCTGTGCCCACAGTATTATTCCTATTGTGTAAACCACACTTTCATAAGATCATATAAAGGGTATAGTGAATGCAAGGCTATCTGCCTGCTATTTATAATGTCTTATATCTCAGACAATCTATAGTTCAGGTATATAGCTATTGTCCAAAGATTCAGTAGATATGAGCTTGTATTTCTTCTTTACCCTAATATATTTTCTCAATCCTTATATACAGTGGGGAAAAAAGTATTTAGTCAGCCACCAATTGTGCAAGTACTCCCACTTAAAAAGAGTCCTGTAATTGACATCATAGGTAGACCTCAACTAGGAGAGACAAAATGAGAAAACATATCTAGAAAATCACATTGTCTGATTTTTTTAAGAATTTATTTGCAAATTATGGTGGAAAATAAGTATTTGGTCACCTACAAACAAGCAAGATTTCTGGCTCTCACAGACCTGTAACTTCTTCTTTAAGAGGCTCATCTGTCCTCCACTCATTACCTGTAGTAATGGCACCTGTTTGACATTGTTATCAGTATAAAAGACACCTGTCCACAACCTCAAACAGTCACACTCCAAACTCCACTATGGTGAAGACCAAAGAGCTGTGGAAGGACACCAGAAACAAAATTGTAGACCTGCACCAGGCTGGGAAGACTGAATCTGCAATAGGCAAGAAGCTTGGTGTGAAGAAATCAACTGTGGGAGCAATAATTAGAAAATGGAAGACATACAAGACCACTGATAATCTCCCTCGTTCAGGGGCTCCACACAAGATCTCACCCCGTGGGGTCAGAATGATCACAAGACCGGTGAGCAAAAATCCCAGAATCACACGGGGGTACCTAGTGAATGACCTGCAGAAAGGTCAATGTAACAGAAAGGCTACCGTCAGTAACACACTATGCTGCCAGGGACTCAAATCCTGCAGTGCCAGACGTGTTCCCCTGCTTAAGCCAGTACATTTCCGGGCCCGTCTGAAGTTTGCTAGAGAGCATTTAGATGATCCAGAAGAGTATTGGGAGAATGTCCTATGGTCAGATGAAACCAAAGTAGAACTGTTTGGTAGAAACACAACTGGTCGTGTTTGGAGGAGAGTGAATGCTGAGTTGCATCCAAAGAACACCAAACCTACTGTGAAGCATGGGGGTGACAACATCATGCTTTGGGGTTGTTTCTCTGCAAAGGGACCAGGACGACTGATTCGTGTACAGGAAAGAATGAATGGGGCCATGTATCATGAGATTCTGAGTGCAAACCTCCTTCCATCAGCAAGGGCATTGAAGATGAAACGTGGCTGGGTCTTTCAGCATGACAATGACCCCAAGCACACTACCAGAGCAACAAAGGAGTTCCTTCGTAGGAAGCATTTCAAGTTCCTGTAGTGGCCTAGCCAGTCTCCAGATCCCAACCCCATAGAAAACCTTTGGAGGGAGTTGAAAGTCCGTGTTGCCCAGCGACAGCCCCAAAACATCACTGCTCTAGAGGAGATCAGCATGGAGGAATGGGCCAACATACCAGCAACAGTGTGTGCCAACCTTGTGAAGACTTACAGAAAATGTTTGACCTCTGTCATTGCCTACAAAGGATATACACACGTGGACAAAATTGTTTGTACCCCTCGTTTAATGAAAGAAAAACCCACAATGGTCTCAGAAATAACTTGAATCTGACAAAAGTAATTTGCCAAACTACAGGTTGACAAGCCACAAAGTTTCTGGGAGAATGACCTATGGACAGATGAGACAAAAATCAAAATTTTTGGCAGGGCACATCAGCTCTATGTTCACAGATGGAAAAATGAAGCATATCTTGAAAAGAACACTGTCCCTACTGTGAAACATGGAGGAGGCTCTGTTATGTTCTGGGGCTGCTTTGCTGCATCTGGCACAGGGTGTCTTGAATCTGTGCAGGGTACAATGAAATCCCAAGACTATCAAGGGATTCTTGAGAGAAATGTGCTGCCCAGTGTCAGAAAGCTTGGTCTCAGTTGCAGGTCACAGGTCTAGCAACAGGATAATGACCCAAAACACACAGATAAAAACACCCAAGAATGGCTAAGAGGAAAACATTGGACTATTCTGAAGTGGCCTTCTATGAGCCCTGACCTAAATCCTATTGAGCATCTTTGGAAGAAGCTGAAACATGCTGTCTGGAAAAGGCACCCTTCAAACCCGAGACAACTGGAGCAGTTTTCTCATGAGGAGTGGGCCAAAATACCTGTTGAGAGGTGCAGAAGCCTCATTGACAGTTACAGGAATCGTTTGATTGCAGTGATTGCCTCAAAAGGTTGTGCAACAAAATATTAAGTTAAGGGTACCATCATTTCTGTCCAGGCCTGTTTCATGAGTTTTCTTTTTTTTTAAAAATTCTGTTGAAGCATGGTTGAAAAGCAATGTCTGACTTTCATTTGTTCATTTTCATAGAATTTTTATATATTATTACTTTTGTCAGATTCAAGTTATTTCTGTGACCATTGTGGATTTTTCTTTCATTAAACGAGGGGTACCAACAATTTTGTCCACATGTGTATAACAAAGTATTGTGATGAACTTTTGTTATTGACCAAATACTTATTTTCCACCATAATTTGCAAATAAATTCTTTAAAAATCAGACAATGTGATTTTCTAGATATGTTTTCTCATTTTGTCTCTCATAGTTGAGGTCTACCTATTATGTCAATTACAGGCCGGCCTCATCTTTTTAAGTAGGAGAACTTGCACAATTGGTGGCTGACTAAATACTTTTTTTTTTCCCCACTGTATAATCTCTGATCTCAAAACTGGTGCTACTGTAAGTATCTCAGCATAGCCTGGAGTGTCTGCAGTACACTCTGGCTATAATAGTGAAAGATTCATTGAGGCACCATGCTGTAATTAAAATAATAAACACCCCCTGACATGTTTCCCCCACAAAGGGATCTTCAGGGGGGGGGGGGTATGGGGTAAGATGCCATTGGTTACCAACACAGTCCTTATATAGGGCTGACAAAAGCTATAGTGCCTCCCTGACAGTTAATGAATAGCCAAGAGCATAGATCAAACTTCTGGCATTGCACAAATCAGAAACTCACCATTGAGGCAAGGACGCTTTGGCTTGTGCATTGCATACCCGAGTGTACTTGGTCATTATTCAAGATAACAGGGTGCAAGTGTTAATGTGCCCAATCACGTGTGTGCGCTGATAACTGCTCAGCACTTACCTGCTGATGCATTAAGAGAACGCCAGTGTGCCCGCGCAATTCGTGCATGCGTAATAAGTAATCCACTGCTCTTAGTCAATATTCGCCACATAAGATACAAGTGCTTGGTTCAAAAATGGTACTTGGCATGAATATCTCCATCAGATACTAAGTACACAGGCACAACAGCGCTCCCACAATAATCCCTTCTAGAGACATTTATCTGTATCCATTATGTGCCTATCTTACGTAATGTTCAGGTTGGCATGAAAATAGGTAAAATAACAAAAGCAAAAGGAGCAAGATTATCTAGTAAGGCTTAAATTACTTAAAATGTCATTAAAAAGCCAATAAGTCGTAAATAAAATCGCCTTGTTTATATTATATCTCAATAATATTGAAAATCAGCCACAAGAAATAAGAAATTATAATATAATATGTGAATAGTTTCATAGGAAACGATGAATGTTATATGTTGTTCTATACAAAAACAGCACATATAGACTTTGCTGTACTTTATGTTTTAGATTTAATTTTTGAGATTACATTGGCAGAGAAAATACATTACAGGTTTACATCCTATTAAATATTGTAGGGTTTAATAGGATGGTGCCACAAGTACAATATACTGCAGTACAAAAGTGCAAATAAACAAGAGTTCACATATTCAAGTCCTCTTTTTGGACTTTTAAAACTTTTTTTTTTTTTTTAACAGCCAACTACTAAACGTATAAAATTGTTTTATCATTAAAAATATAAACTTTAGAAAATGAATATACTACAGTTGGTATCACAGTATGCATAAAAGACCAAACTATTAAAATATCATATTATTTATCCTGTTTGCTTTGTTTTTTGTTTTTTTTGGTACTTTGAAATAAAAAGATATACTTAACAAAAGATCAAAAAGTCAATTGTACCACAAAATATTACCCATAAAAAAACACTTTGGAAAAGCACAGTAATCTATGCTTTTCTATCCTTCAGACTCCAGTAAAAAAAAAAAAAAAAAAAAAAATATGATGGATTATGGTATATGTTAGAGGCATCTGTTTAACATATAGAGCATGCATATGTTAAGCATTGGAAAAGAAGAAGATATCATACCCTTGCACTTTTTGCCTGTTTTACTTTTACAGATAAAGTATGGAGACACTTCAGCTTCGGAAGGTGTACTTTTTGCGACCTATTCTGCACTGATTGGAGAGAGTCAAGCCGGAGGTCAACATCGGACTCGTATTAAACAGATTATAGAATGGTGTGCAGAGAACTTTGATGGCGTTGTATCCTTACATGGAAATTAGTAGATTGTTACCTACTTCAGTATTATTTAAATATAATATCAATTGCATTATCATTATGCTTAAACAGATAGTATACTAAACTGGCTTGCAGCCACAATCGTGATGAATCTCTGAGTTATGTGAATTATTCTGTACAGATAATATGGTCAAGTATTTTTATCATACTGTTTTATACTGAGATGATACTTATTGATATCTTTAGTTATATTTTTGCACAACATAAATTATAATCATTATATTTTATAAATGTAATGGAGCAGTAAAATAACTTCTGACTTACTTTTAATTGTAGCGGGCAAATATGTCATGCACTAGTCCAGTGGTTTTCAAGAAGTGGTAAGTATACTCCTGGGGGGGTACGTCCAACTATCCCCGGGAGTATACTCTGCAGTGAGAGACCACTCCTCAAATGGGGTTCGTGACCCACAAACTACTATTATACTCAGAGTATAATTAGCAAAGGATCAGGGGAGATGATCAATCATAAAAACAGTGTTAGGCTAAGGCCCCACGTTGCGGAAATGCAGCTTTTTTTGTTGCTGATTTTGCTGCGGTTTTTTGAGACAAAGCCAAGAATGATTACAAAAGCAATGGAAAATATATAGCAAGCACTTATCCTTCTCACTTCAACTAAATCCACTCCTGGCTTTGGCTAAAAAAACAAAAAACGCAGCCTCTGTCTTACTCACCTTCCCTGGGCTCCGGTGCTGCTCCTCATACTTCTCTGGTCTCCAGGGATGACGTTAGGGACCACAGGCCATTATACTGTATGGAGGGGCCACTATGGGACATTATAATGTATGGGGTCCACTATTGCACTTTGGGAGTTATTTTACATGTGGAGGCCATTGTATTACATGATAGGGACACTGGGGGGGCCATTATACTACATGTCGGGGCACTGACTAGCAATTATGCTGAGTGTGGGGGCACTGAGGGGGCCTTACATAATTGTTAACGAATGCTCCAAACAAAGCCTTATTTTCTTAACAAAAAATCACTACTTTGAGAGCACTCAATTGGGACGTTTTCTCACTAGGGGGTACTTCGAATAAATTAAAACAGTCATGGTCATGTGATGAACAGACAGGTCTGATTAATGTGCTGTGACTGTAACGAGCTTTGCACCTGTGTGTTAATCACATGACCATGGACTGATTCTTATCCATTGGAAGTAAGCAAAATGAAGCAGAGATCTAGCAAACCGTGAGGAATTGATACAGAAAGTACCGTATTTTTCAGACTATAAAACGCATCGGACCATAAGGCGCACCTAGGTTTTAGAGGATGAAAATAGGGAAAAAAAATTTGAAGCAAAACAATGGTAAAATATTTAATATATGGGAGTTGTAGTTTTTGCAACAGCTGCAAGGTCACATTGACAGGTGGCCCTGCAGCTGTACAGGGATGCATAGGGCATCTTTTTTTGCAGAGCCAGATGTTCTTTTTAGTTATACATTTTTGGGGAATGTCTGTTGCTTAGATCACTTTTTATTCAAATCAAAGGTGAAACACTGAAAAAAAAAAACAGCAGTTCAGCACTTTTGTTTTTTTTTCCCCACTATGACGTTCACCCTACAGGACAAATATTTTTCTAAGACCAGGTGTTTTCGGACACAGGGATACCTAATGTGTATGTGTTTCACATTTTCTGCTTTTATATGTATTCTAGGGAAAGGGGGTGATTTTTTATATTTTGTTTTAACCTTTTTTTTTTTTTTTTTTTTTTTTTTACTATTTTATTAGCTTGCCCTCTTCTTAAGTGGCTTGAACCTGCGATCATTTGATTGCAAGTCCCATAGACGGCATTACTTTGAAGTAGTAATGTCCACATTCATAGTGGACTCTGATCTCGGGCATTAGCTCCGGGTCTGTGCTGTACAGCGGGAGACCCGATAGCTATGGCGACCGCTCTGCAGCAGAGCGGCCGCCATCATCCTTACAGACCTGGCATCTGCCGTAATAGCATGGCGGATGCCGGGATGGGTTCACTAAGACACACGCTCCTCAGATCCCATGGTCCACACATCGCCCCCACTCCTGCCGCTGGAGGAAGCCCAGCTACAGGAAGCCGCCGGTGGCAGCAGGAGTGGGACGATGCTGTGACCCCCGCTCCTCCCAAATTTGGGGGAAAAAAAGTGCGTCTTATAGTCCGAAAAATACGGTATATTGGAAAATTATAGAACTTTTCATTATACAAACAATTACATTTCTCTCTTGAATATTTTTCTGAAACTGGACAAACCCCTTTCACTATATTCTTAGACCCATAACTTTTTTTAATTATTTGCATTGATTAAGTGGTGTTTGGGTATAAATTACTTTAATAGTAAACCTTATATTTGAAAAGTGCAGACATATATGAATGGGGCTCAGCTCCTGAGGTAATGCCTTAGGCAAGGTTCACACTACTGTTGGAGTCCGTTATAAAAGTGTCCGTTAAAAAAACAAAAAACGGACACCTATCATAACAGACACTAACTGATGTTAATGTGTCCGTTTTTTTTAACTGATCCAATTAATGGTTCAGTTAAAAAAACGGACACATTAGTGTCAGTTAGTGTCCGTTAGCATCAGTTAGTGTTCATTTTTTAACACTGTCCGTGTTTTTTTTTTGTTTTGTTTTTTTTGTTTTCTGCTTTCTGAGCATGCGCAGGAAAAAAACGGACATAAAATAACGGACAGTAACTGATGGCTATCAGTTACTGTCCGTTATAAGTCCGTTACCCATAGACTTCAATGTTAAAAAAAAAATAACGGACACTTGCTGTCCGTCAAGAATCCTCTTTTTCAAACGGACAAAAAGTCCTGCATGTAGGATTTTTTGTCCGCGAAAAAGTAACGGACTTCTGACGGATTTGGTGTAAACGGACACTAACGGAAACAATATAAAAACCCATTGAAATGAATGGAAATTTTTACGGATTTCTGACGGTTCAGCTAGTTTCCGATGCTAAAATCTTGTAACGGACAATAGCAACGGACACTACTGACGGTCACCAACGGTAGTGTGAACGCTCCCTTAGGCTAGATTCACACGACCAAGTTTTACCTGTGTGTTTGCCGGCTTGACCTTCATGCCAGAAGCGAAACTCCTAGCTTCATATTTATCGATGATGCTAGGAGTCTCTGCCTTCCAGCAACATACTGTCCCATACGGATTAGAGCACAGGTGAAGCTCGGTTATGTGAATTTATCCTTACACTCTTTGCACCCATGTGACGTATAGGAGTGTCACCATAGCCTAAGGTACTAAGTAATGTAACTTTTACTATCTTGAAATATTTAAGGTAACCTGGATTGGCGTTTGGGTAAATGTTAATACTGTTTTAGCGGTTATTTCCTTGACCCTTTACTCTACAGATTGTGTTTGATGAATGTCACAAAGCCAAGAATGCCTCATGTACTAAAATGGGCCGTGCAGTTTTAGAGCTACAGAACAATTTGCCTTTAGCACGTGTTGTGTATGCCAGTGCTACTGGTGAGTTTAGAAATCCTAGTGTCTTTCCAATCTTGATATTTCTTCTCATTCTCTGTTGGTGCAGGGTGTCACTTTTTTTTTTTTTTTTTTGTTTTTAAGAGAAAAAAAAAAAACTTTCCAACTTCTAGCTTCAGTTTTCTTGTCACCCTGTCACAGGTGCATCTGAGCCCAAGAACATGATCTATATGAGTCGGCTGGGTATCTGGGGAGAGGGCACATCTTTCAGCACTTTTGATGAGTTCTTGCACGCAATTGAAAAGAGGTACTCTATCCAGAGTGCAGTACACGGTGATCGAGGGGTGGTAAATGTTAAAAACTTGCCAGCGTTTGTCTCACATTCTTATATGTCTCTAAATGAGTTTTCTTCCTTTTCTTCTCTTATACAGGGGTGTAGGGGCCATGGAGATTGTTGCCATGGATATGAAGCTGAGTGGTATGTACATTGCAAGGCAGCTCAGTTTCACCGGTGTCAATTTTCGAATTGAGGAAATTCCCCTGGATGAGTCTTTCACACAGGTGTACAACAGAGCAGCACAGCTGGTAGGAAAGAGGAGAAATTAAGTGTTGTGGTCATGAGAGTAACATATTATTTGTTAAAGTATATTGTTCTATTCCCAATATGTCCAATCAGTAGGTATCCCTTAAAGGGCTAGGAATGTTTTAGGCTTTAAATCCTGTTGACTTCTCTCTGCTTTAGGATGTTGCGTGTTTGGCACTTCTGCATTGCAAAGGCGGTAATTTCAACAATTAACTTTAATTCATTCCTTGCTATTGTTTTCTCCTAGTGGGCTGAAACACTGATAGTTTTCCAGACAGCAGCTGATTGGATTGGGTTGGACTCTCGAAAATCTCTGTGGGGCCAGTTCTGGTCAGCACATCAACGATTCTTTAAGTACTTATGTATTGCTGCCAAAGTACAGAGACTGGTAGCTTTGGCTAAGCAGGAGTTGTCCAAGGGCAAGGTGAGAATCTGTGTTATTCCTATTTGTGTACACACTCGTAATCATAAGAATGCATTGCTGAGAAGCGTGTTGCTCATATTAAAGACTTGACTCAAAGAATCTACAGTGGTTGTTTTCACTTAACTAGGCAAAAATATGTGACATAAGGTATCTCGGTGTACTCAAGTGCATCTGCACACGACCGAAACCCAGTGGCCACATAAGTTTGTGGGTAAACTGTTTACCCAGATATTTGTACTGCCATTGGACACTGCTGGGTAAGCAGGGTTTTGGCTGCCTACTGCACAGTGGAAATCCAGCCTCAAGTTGCAATACAATCAATGGTCTGATTGCTTATGTTGCTTGAATGGTTGTTGTCTAGCAAAAAAACGTGTATTTCTCGCTTATTTCACTGGGGGACACAGCACCATGGGTATAGACCTGGTCACTAGGAGACAGACACTAGGGAAATGAAAGCTGTTGGCTCTGCCTCCAGGCTATACCCTGCCACAGCCACTGTGCATGAATCAGTTTGAAACCTAGTGTCATAGGAGGCAGACACGACCTGACTTAGGTCTTCTGTCTTGCATCGTTTTTATTTTTACTTTTCTTTCAGGTGCAGGGGGTCGTCAACGTGTACGCCACACTAGTCGTACCCTCCTGCGGGTGCAGCGCTCTGCAAAGAGCGCCTCGCCGGTCACCCAGTCCCCACTCACCACTTGCTGCAACGGCGGCCGGAGTACCGGTGACCCCACTCCCACGTGCGAGGTCCTACTGAGGGGGTGACCCTGCAGCGTCTGAAGACGCCAGACAGGTGAGTATCAGAAGAGTAGAAGACAGGTGAGTATGAAAGTTACCTCAGCCCTTCTCCTCCACCTCAGTCCCCACTCAGCCCCTCAGTGCCTCTCCCAGGGGGAGAATAGCATGGGTCCTTTTAGGGGGGGCATCACAGGGACCCCCAGAGCTGGGCCTTAAATTTTAACAAATAAGCCCCTTTTTTTCGGGGCGTTTTTGGGCCTTCTGGTCGCTCATACCGAGCGGCCCCCATCAGGGGGGCACCCGGTTTCCCCCCCCCCCCCTCGTGTGGGGATCCCTTTTCCTGGCCCCCCGGGACCTTTCCCAGGCCTCCGTCGGGACTTCCGGAGTTCGCGGCCGCGCCTCCCCGCCGACGGTGCCTTGCGGCTGGCCGTGTTTCTACGCGAGTCCGAGGCCTGGCCGGGAACTAGGCCGCAACTGGCCTCCCCTTTTCCCGGGCTTTTCTGGCATCCAACTCCGTCTGTGGCCTTCCATTGGCCAGGGGGCTGTCCTGGCTAGCCATCCAGACTGCCCAGTAGCTATTGAGCCTGTATTTACCTGGGGAAGGGCTTTGCACTCCTCAGAATCACTTTTTATTTGCTTCTTGTCTTTTTGGCTTGCTGGGACAGCGGGGATTCCTCTTACTCTCCTCTCAGCTCCCTGGGAGACATTGCACCTTCGGAGCCCTCTCTGCAGCGTTTGTGAGCGGCCATCTTTTGCTATCTGGTAGGCTTAACCCCTGGGTTACCCCTAATTTTCCATGGGCCCCCTCTGCTTTGTTACTCACCCTCCGGCCCCTCTGGTTCCGTCATGTTTTTATACATGCACCGTGGTATCAAAAACAGATGCCGTGCGGACAGCCTGAGCCCATGTGCTCTCTCTGCCTTTCGCCTCAGCCAGTCAGGAACCTCCTGGCCCCTCTCCAGTTCTTCCTTCCCCGGATCGGGCGGCCTCCCTCACCTTGGCCATGATGTCCTTACCAGACTTAACTAGTCAGTGCTGGAAACTTGGAATGGCTGCTTTCCCAGATCGCCGCTCAGTCGGCGGCTTCTAGGAATCTCCCTGGACACCCTCATAGTTCCCGTCGCAGCTCCAGGAGCCATCCCCTCAAAAGGACTCAAAAAGCCTTCCTACAGTTCACGGTCCACCACCCCTTCCTCTGGGTACTCCCCAGATAGGGACTTAGCTCACGGCTCCACTCCAACAGGCGGATACCTGCTTCCCTCTGCTCGGTCTGCTTACCTGGGGACCCCTTTGACTCCGACCCGGAGCTTCAACTAGGCTCATCTATATCTGCTGCTACGCGGGAGTCATCCATGCGGTAGAGAGACCCTACAGATCTCTGAGGACCCGGACCCATCCTCTCAAGTGGACATCTCCTTCTGCCCCTGGGTGTTTGATCACATCTTGAGGGCACAGTGACTTCTCCCTGGACCATCCTCTGTCTTCTACTAGGAAGTCGTATATCCCTTCCTTTGACCTGTGTGTCTCCATGTGGAAGATGAGCTCGGGCAGTTCTGCCAGGCTATGCTGTGACATATGTCTCTAGCTCTCCCTGGCTGGCAATGATTAACATCCGAGGTAAAGGAAGCAAGTTGCTCCAGTGGTGCAATCAGTTAGCGCGCGGTACTTATATATCAGTAACTAGTGAGCGCAAGCCGGCCTGTCTTGACATCTTGTCAGCGAGCCGCCCCATGTGTCCCTTCCTATCATTAAGAGCCTCCTGCGGTGGATCTCGTGATAGCTAGGCTCTCCAAGGCTTCTATTCTGCCTTCGGCGGACTTTGCCTACCTCAGTGATCCCTCAGAGTGAGATCGGATCGCTTCTGTTGTATTGTTTGCAATGCAGAACTCATACATTGCATTGTCCTAAATGCTGGCTATTGTATTGCTGCAAGAAGGTGGCTTCCCTCGCCAGGGTGGCCTTCGTAGTGGCTGGTTTCTCCCTGCGGCTCTCCTTCTCTGCCTCTTGGGTCATCGAGACCTGCTTTTCCTGGGCCAAATAGCTTCAGTCAAACCTCCCTGATGCAGCTTCCCTCCAGGACCTCCAGCTGCTCGTCTCTGAGATCCTGAACGCTTCCAAATGACTGTAGATGCCTCCTAAATCTGCCAAGGCGGCTGCCAACGCAGTGGTTATCCACCATACCGTTTGGATTTGTTGTAGAATACTGAGTCCGCCTCCAAAAAGGCGAACGCAGCCCTTCTCCCTTTCCAGGTCGACCTGGGCCAAATTTTTGTTAAAGGTGTCGAGAAGCTTATCCCTGAGGCCTCGGGGGAATAGATTCTTCCTCCCTCAGAGGCCCTATGTGTCAGCCGTTCTCCTGTTCCAGAAAGCTTCTTTCAAGTCCAGACCTCCCTGGCGGTTCTGCACCAAGTCGTCCAGGCCTTCCTCTTCCTAGCCCTCCTCGGCACGAAGTTTTTTTCCCCTCTCTGGGCATCTCAAGTGGCGGGACGTCTGGGTCCTGGGCCTGAGAGGCGGTGTCGGCCAGCTACTCTAGCTTTCGCTGGAGTCTCTTTACCTTCCCTACGTCGGACAATCCAGGCGGTCTCCAATCTCCAGCGGCAGGGAGTCAGCGTCTCCATTCCCGCTTCAGAGCGTATCCTGGGTTACTATTCCTACCTGTTCTCCATTCTCAAGAAAGACTGCTTCCTTCATCCCATCATGGACCTGAAAGGGCTCAACAGTTTCGTCCATGTCTGCAAGTTCCGCTATAGTCTATGCAGTGCCGTCAGTGGTTTCTTCATTTTGTGGTGATCCTTGACCTTTCCAGTTGTCGCTCTCCCCTTCAGGCTGGCCTATGCCCTCTGGGTTTTTTTTCCTCAGTGATGGCGTCTCTCATGGCCATCCTCCGCGCCAGAGTTGTTGCCGTGTTTCCAGACTTGGACGACCTCCTGGTGAAGCCCCTCCAGGTCAGACAATCTGACAATCCTGGTGGCCCCAGATTGGCCCTGTCGGGCCTAGTATGTGGCTCTCATGTTCCTGTTGGCGGATGCTCCTCGGCCTTTTCCTCTGCTGGTCGACCTTCTGTCTCAAGGACCGCTGTTCCACTCCACCTTGACTCAGCTGTGTTCACAGCGTGGCTGTTGAATCCAAGGTTTGAGGCGTCGTGGTTTTTTCGGAGTTTGTTATCCTAACGTTCTCAAGGCCCGGAAATTCCAGATAGCTTAGATCTGCCATCAAGCGTGGACGGCTTACGTCCACCGTTGGGAGAGTAACGATTCTCATCGGATTTTCCCCAGTCTGGTCTGGATCAAGGTCTTAGTCTTTTTCCCTTTTAAAGACTTTCCTACTGGAGTGCCACTCTGTACTTCTTTTAATACCCTTGGATCTGTGGGATCTTAACCTCGTCTTTTAGGTGCTTCAGGTTCCCCCCTTCGAGCCTTTGATGTTCCTTTTTTTGCCTTCTGTCCTGGTAGATAGAGTTTCTGGTAGCCATTAACTCCATCCGCAGGGGTCCAGAATTGTCTGCCCTTTTTTCGGCAACCTCCCTTTCTGGTCTTTTTTTTCTTAGGGTGGTTTTCCTCATTCCACATCGAGGACTTGGTCTTGCCCTCTTTCTGCTCGGTCCCCAGGCATCCATGTGAGTGCTTGCTCTACCTTGCCCGGTTGTTGCCCAGGCGAATTGCGTGTATTCTGTCCCTCACGGATCCTTTCTGTTGTTCAGACGCTTTGCTTCTTCTCCCTGAGTGCCCTTTCAAGGGCCTGCCTGCTTCCAGAGCTCCCATCTTCTGATGGCTTTGGTCTGAGATTAGGGAGACCTATCGGTTTAAGGGAAGGGCTCTGCCTTTCCGTGTGACTGCTCTTTCCTCTAGAGCTGTTGGAGTTCCCTGGGCCTCCGGCATCAGGCTTCTGCTTCCCAGGTCTGTAAGTATCCCACTGGGCCTCCATCCTCTTTCTCTAAGTTTCTCCAAATACATTCTGTGGCCTCTGCCGATGCCAGTTTGGGTTGTAAGTCTCTGGAAGCAGCTGAGCTAAGGTTTTACATGGCCGTGTTATTACCACCCTCTGGGACTGCGTTAGTGTCCCCCAGTGAAATAAGCGAGAAAATGGGATTTTTGTACTCACCGTAAAATCCTTTTCTCGTTGTATTCACTGGGGGACACAGATCCCACCCTTGTTTTTCAGTGTTCCTGCCCGAACTGTGTTGGTTCCTTTTCGGGTTCAGGCATTGTTGGTGGTTGTTGGTTCCATGTTCCTTTGTGTCTCTCTCCTACTGCTACGGTACAAACTGATTCACGCACAGTGGCTGTGGCAGGGTATAGCCTGGAGGCGGAGCCAACAACTTTCATTTTCCTAGTGTCTGTCTCCTAGTGACCAGGTCTATACCCATGGTGCTGTGTCCCCCAGTGAATACAACGAGAAAAGGATTTTACAGTGAGTACAAAAATGCCATTTTTATTCACAGGATAGGGCATAAGCATCTGATAGTTAGGGAGTCCACAAGAATGGTGAGCAGTAGGACCCACAGCAAACAGACACATCTCCTATCCTATGGATAGGGGACAGATTTTTTAGCATATCTTTGATGCATTGGATCAATATTAACAAAAAAAAAAAAAAATTACAATTGTTACAAAAGTGTACATATCCTTTAAAGGGAGTCTATAAGCAGCAACATCGGTATCAGACTAATGACAGTACCTTGTAGGGCTGCTTCTACACTTTCCAAAAATGCCTTTCTTCTATATTGCAGCTCCATTTTTATGAAAATCAGTGTTTTATTCTTAGGCAAATTAGCTGAAAAGGGCTTTAGGAGCGTTTCCTCTCCAGCCAGGGCTTCACTGTCTGCTCTATATAATCACCCTTAACTGCCGCCCCGCTCCACCCCCTAATGCTTGAGTGACATTTTTAATTTTGTCACACTTTGTCTGCAGTTAGGGGCAGAGATTGAAGCCCCAACAGGAGAAGAAACACCCCTAAAGCTCTTTTCAGCTTATTTGCTTAAGAATAAAATGCAGATTTTCATGAAACTGGAGCTGTAATGCAGAATAAGAAATACATCTTTGGGAAGTGTAGAAGCCACCCTACAAGGTACGTTTATTACTTTGATAATTATTTTCTACAAAATGCTACAAAATTTATATATCTTCACAAAAACATCATAAAAGAAGAAACCAATCTATATGTTTGTAAACATTTCAGTCGGCTATTATAAATCAACTTTTCATAAATGAATAGCACAAGTGATAATAATTTTTTTTAAAGAAATCTGTTTCCTTCTCAATTTATCAAGCTAAGTTACTTCTAAAATAGAAGAGGGGAGGAGGAGGAGGCGGTGCTAGAAAGACAAACCTCCTGCAGCTGCTACACTATGCAACACTTTATAACTTAAATAGCTGTTTTAAAGGTTTTGTCCAGGATATCAGATTTTATTATATATACTTAGGACAGCCATTCCCAGCACTGATCAGCTGTATGGGGCTGCACCCATACTATATTCATCACAGAGAAGTTGGTTTCATGCCCTGTACTGTATACTGTGTTGTGTGTAGTATGGATGCCGGAAGCGGCCTCGTACAGCTGATGATTTTGGACAAACCCTTTAACTACACTATATGTTATATGTAAAATAGTCTAACTCTAACCACTGCAGAGTATAAGGTAATAAATTAAGAAGCCTTTCACTGCCTCCTCCTCTTCTTTTCCTCTCCATAGATATGTGTGTGAGGCTGGATACAGGTGCTATTACAGATGAGTCTGAGTGAAGGAAAGGGATAGGAAGGGAAACTGAAAAGTGAAGAAGGAAATGTATTTCTTTAATAAGATAAATTACAAAGTTTTTTTATATTCACATGATCGATTTGTTTATGAAAAGTGATTTTATAATTGAAGGTACACGTTACTCTGACTGGGGGAGAGGTGACAGCAACAGATGGGTCTTTTTTTCCTGTCTGCGATTTTCCGTTATCCCACACAAATACTGAACCGTAAAGTAAAAGAACTGTTTCTTGAAATACTCTATTAGGCTAAGTTGAAGAGGCTCTGTCATCTTACCTGACATACCTGTTTTTAATAAATAATTGTATTCCCCATGAAATAACAATTATAGATAATTTTTCTCATTGCTGTGTGTTTGTCCTTCCTCTGCTGTTCCTGCTCTAAATTTATGAATGAGTAAGCACTTGGAGGTTTATCCTTACATAGTCTAACATTGTCAGCACTAACACTGCCACACTATATATCCACACACATCCTTTACCAGGGGAATGGTAACGCCCAATTGTCAGTTTATTCATAATTTTCATAAACCAAGAAATGGTATAACACAGAAGGTCTCAGAATTATAATTATATTATGGAAGAGTGAATAAATCAGGCGATACCTTTTAGAGGCTAACTGAGTATATTTGATAGTAAGCTTTCGAGAGTGCTAGCTCTCTTCTTCAGACATGGTGTAATACAAGAAACTGAAAATTCACACACTTTTTATACAATCACAAGACATGGATCTTCAAAGGATCTTGGAATAACAAAATGCAATATAAGTAGAGAAGTTATTTACAACAGGTCAGGAAATAAACAGGATGGAAAACTTGTGGGGCGTGACGGAGGGATCTGTTATCTGTTTGCAATCAGGTGGTGATTTGTGACCCTCACAGTTCATACATTGTGTGACATGAAACTGGCATGAATATTAAGTCCAAATTGCAGAGTTTGAAATTTTTGCATTCATTTATATTCCCATTCCTTTCTCTCCCTCTGTGTCTTAAAATGTCTCATTAAAACCACAACCCACAAATCTTCAATAGAGTGGTCTTCTCCGGAGAAATGTGTGGCTAAGTCTCTGCCCTGTTTCCCCCACATAGAGGCCTGTGGTGGGACATTGCACACACATTATGAGGTACACCACATTGGAAGACCTGCAGGAAAATGCCCCCCTAATTCTGTGCACCTGTTGTGACTGTGGGATAGGTACACTGTCAGCGGTGTGGATGTGCTTGCAGGTCATGCACCTGTTTTGCAGGCAAGGTGAGGTGCCATTTTCAGTTGGGGTCTTCAGGGCACTCCAGACAATAATATGCCTCAGGTTCGGTGGTTGTCAAAAGGAAAGGAGAGGGGGGACTGGAAATATGTCTTTGAGTCTGTTGTCCATATGTAGCACAGGTTGGAGCTCCTTGGCAATCCTTCGTAGGATCTCCAGCGGTGGGTTGTAGGTGACAACTAGGGGCACTCTGGCTTCTTTCTGGGTCTCTTTATATGTGAGCAGACTGTCTCTGTTAATGGCTGCCACTTTGTTTAATTGGTTGTCCGTCACTTTTGGTTTGTATCCCAATCGGAGAAATTTCGTACTCAGATCCTGGAGGTTCTTCTCCAGGTCTGCTTTGTCGGAGCAAATACGATTATATTGTATAGCCTGGCTATAAATAGTTGTATTGTGTGCTTGGGGTGGAAGCTGTCGTTTCTCAGGTAGGCCGTTCTGTCTGTGGGTTTGTGGTATATTGATGTGAGTAGCCGGTGGTCTTTGATGTATATTGTGGTATCCAGAAAGTGGATTTCACTCTCTGAATAGCTAAAATTAAGGTTGATGGTAGGGTGAAAGTCATTGAAGTCATTATGGAATTGAAGTAGGGCCTCCTCACCTGCAGTCCAGATGACAAGGATATCATCGATATAACGAAGGTAAATCATAGGTTTGGTGGTACATGTTGATAAATATGCTCCTTCCAGTTCTGCCATAAAGAGATTTGCATACTGGGGTGCACATCTGAACCCCATTGAAGTTCCCATTCCCTGTAGATATAGATCCTCTCCAAAAGTAAAATAGTTGTGGCTAAAGATGAATTGTATGAGCTGCGTTACTGGTTCTGTTGGGAGGTTTTGTTTTTCCAGGTGTACCCGACATCCTGCATCTCCATCCTGTTTATTTCCTGACCTGTTGTAAATCACTTCTCTGCTTGTATTGCATTTTGTTATTCCAAGATCCTTTGAAGATCCATGTCTTGTGTGTGTATAAAAAGTGTGTGAATTTTCAGTTTCTTGTATTACACCATGTCTGAAGAAGAGAGCTAGCACTCGAAAGCTTACTATCAAATATACTCAGTTAGCCTCTAAAAGGTATCGCCTGATTTCTTCACTCTTCCACTACTTTCTATGGCAAACACAGTACAACATTATACTACTAGCAATTATATTATGGGGAATACAAGTATACTAACTTGTCCAAAAAGGCGACAGGTCCTCCTCATACTTCCTAGATTCACCTTTGGCCTTCTTTTTACAGATTTCATTTAAATCTAAGAAAAAAAAAAGTAATTTTGTGTAAGCATTGCTTTTTTCATACCTGTCCTGTATTATGGTGCGTAGTTGCTGTAGACTGCACAGCATTCTATAGCTTCCGAGCAAGATAAAGTAATTTTACACCATTTTGAATGTACATTCTTTCTAAAGCTAAATTTTACAAATACCCATTTGGAGGAGGTGATGGTGTAAGGTTGGCCTATGTACACCAAGCTAAGGGCTCTGAAGCTGGTGGAATAAAAATAGCAGAAAAACCTACTCGTAGAAGTAAAGGAGTTGTATTGTCTTTCCTTTTATCTACAGGGAAAGCCAAATGTTACAGTTTGGATGATCAGTTTGCTAGTGGTGGAACTGTATGATCACCTGTACAAAAATCACTTGTTCAAAATACATTTTGTTCTTGCCTGAAAAGATGATTGCGATATTGTGATATGACTCACACTGTAAATTACATTTGTATCTTGGCTCCCCCTGTTGGTGTATAATAATAATGGAGTTCAAAGACTGACCGGTGAAAATAACCTGAAATGTTCCATCATTTCAATGAGTCTTTTTAAATTGTTTCTTGTAGTGTGTTGTTATTGGCTTGCAATCTACTGGGGAAGCTCGTACACGAGAGGTTATGGATGAAAATGATGGTCATCTTGACAGCTTTGTGTCAGCTGCTGAGTGAGTATGAGAACACAGAATATATGCAAGAATCTTTTGGTTGCAATTGTGGTTATGTGTCCTGTGTTGTGTTTTTTTTTTTTTTTTAAACTGCTCAGAGGTGTGTTCAAGTCCCTAATCCTGAAACATTTCCCTTCAAGCAAAAGGAAGCGTGAGAAAAACTTGCTGAAAAGGAAAAGTGAGTAATGGATACATTTTGCTCCTGAAGCAGTGGGAGGATCAATTCTGACTGCACAGGGCATTGCAGGCAAGACAGGGGAGGGGGGCCCAAGTGGTAAGGGGAGGTGACTGCCACATTTGCATTTTACTTCAATGTTATTTTTTTTCAAATCTACGGAAGAGGCATACATAACATTGATATGTTGTTTATCTCTGTAATGTGTTGGTGGAAGTTGAGTATGTTTGGGGAAGGTGGTAGACTCCCTTTAGCCTACTTTATTGGTATTTAGTCTTCTGTGCCACGTGCACTTTGTATTTCCGAACATTGACTCTGTGTAGGTGTCAGATGCTTTGGTTTGTGATTGTGTTAACCTATTAAATCTTTTCATTATACTGCACTTTTTCTAACGCTTTGCAGAACGTGGAAAGCCACGTAGTGGAAAGATGACTCGTGGAGACTGTGTGGGACTAATCCGAAATAGTGAAGAGAGCAGTTCAGATTCTGAAGGCGTGCTGGACAGCGATTTTAACTCTTCTCCTGAGTCCTTACAGGACAATGATGATGTCATATTTGTCGAACACACATTTAATGGACACATAGTTCCTGACCGTGGTAAGTGGTTAAGGAGGATAAGTAATAAATGAGCTCTCTGGTTATAAAAAGTGTGTCCAACACCTGACTAGGCCATATCCACACTAACTGGTTTCCTTACCATGTGCTGTCCCTCATTTGTGTGAAAATGGGGTATGCACTACATTTTCATAGACCAGACACACTGGAAGGCTACTGTGAAAAACATGTCAGAGAATGAGTATAGCCTAATACATTTGTTTTTTTTTTTTATTTGTTTTAATTCTGCGTTCCTAGGTCCAGAACAAGTGGAACAAATGAAGATGGATTTGTTGTCCAAGGTTGAAGATCTAGGAAAAGTGTTACCTCTAAATACATTGGATGTACTTATAGACCAGCTTGGAGGTCCAGACAATGTTGCAGAAGTATGTGAACTACATTTTGCTATCTTTATAGATTGTAACGTGTCCAGGTTTATAACAGGTTATTTTCCATAGATGACAGGTAGGAAAGGACGAGTGGTTCGTCGCTTTAATGGTGTGGGCTTTGAATCTCGAGCTGAACAGAACCTATCTATAGATAATGTAAACTTGCGAGAGAAGGAACGTTTTATGAATGGCACCAAGGTGAGCTCATGTGGCTGTTTATTATGCTTTGTTACACAACTACTTCTTTAACTATATTTCCTTGTAAATTTTGCCCAGTGAAATTTATTATTGCTATACTGAATTAGTTTATAGGACTGCCTTGTCTACATGCGTTTTTTAGGTTGCCAAGATCTGTTTGTGTGCACATTTGTTCCATTGTTCTCCTGCTAATAAGGTGACCTCTTTTGGTCAAGTGTATTAGTTCTGTTTGTCATGCCAACCAGGGGAAATCGTTTACATTCCATCATAGCGTGACATTAGTAGTTTAATATATGACCAGGATAATGTAATAACTTTGTGAAGATGACCTTACATATAGCTTTTCTTTTCAACAAATATTTTACTGGTGCTGTAAAAGTTTAACTAACCAGGGTGAGGGATTGACAAAAACAATAGTATATAACTCAATGAATATGATTTAAAAAAAAATGGTAGTATGCCTATTCCAATAAAGCTACACATATATCATTGGGATACTGTCAACATTGATAACCAGGCTGTCCACACAATATTGGTTATGCTTAATGTAAGACACCCCGGAAAATGTTTTAGTCTGTGGGGAGCCAGGACAAGTGTAATTATAAACCTTCCCAGTAAATGTCAGCTATTTCAATACCTGTGTTCAGCGTAAGAGCATTGGGAATTTCAGTTTTCATTGCACGTCTTTTGTTTTTCACCTTATTTTTCAATTACCATGTTTACTAATCTCCTGAGCAACTCCTAGTATTTTCAACCGACAGGGGAAAATGTGTTGAGTATATGATAGCATGTTTTTGAAAATGCAGAACATCTTGGGACGTCTGACCATATATTTGGCGACTGCCCATTAATGTATTTTTTTTAAAATAATGTACATTGTTCTATGATCTCATAGTTGCTGACTAGTTTATCTTTGCGAAAACTACACAACAATTGGATAATGGAATTCTGGCTCAATATACACTAATAAGTAAGCAAAACAACACCTAAAAAAACTTAACTTTTACTACTGTTGCTCATAAAAATATATATAAAAGGACAGAAGATAGCGGTTATAGATAGATGTAGTGCTCACTGCACTATAATTGAAAAAGGGCTACTGTTAAGAAACCAGGCTGTCTCCATGTGCTAATCACATATATAAACATGCATGCCCCAAAATATAGGTCCTAAAACATCGATGATAAGATGTGATAGTTCCATACACTGTCAGGCTATCAAACTGTAAAGTCACCCTAGCACCATAAAATATCGGAGCATAAGTGGAATATATGTTGTAGATGAAATAGAGCAGCATTTTGCTTCAGACTCATCCCATCAGCTGTTCAGTTTACATTAGAACTAGCATGGCTATAGGGACCCGTTCTCTGTCACCACACTAGCTAAATCCACTATTCTGTGTAGATTATTTGCTATGGGTTACTCACTAACAGTCGCAGACTGAATTTTTATAAAATAGTTTGCTTATCCTATTGTGAGACACATTGTCCCTAGCATAAATACTGTCCCATAAATAGCCTGAGTCACTGGGACAACTTATCTTCAGTCCTTTTACATATATGTTTTTATGAGCAACAGTAGTAAAAGTTAAGTTTTTTAAGTGTTCTTTTGTTTATCTTTATTCTGCTACATCTCTGTTAGTGGTATTCACATTTCTTTGAACTTTTAGTGGATTTTGCATAGACTTTAGGATACTTTTTCAGTGGTCACTAAGATAGAATTTCCCCGTGTCTATTCGTGCCTTCACATTTATTGGGAAGATTTATAATTACACTTGTCCTGGCTCCCCACAAACTAAAACATTTTCTGGGTGGTCTTACACTAGACATGACCAATATTATGTGGACAGCCTGGTTATCAATGTTGACAGTATCCTAATGAGATCTGTATAGTTTTATTGGACTAGGCACACTGCTATTTTTTAATCATATTCATTAAAAGTTATATTCTATTGTTTTTGGCAATCCCTCACCTTGGTTAGTTTTGTTGAATTTGTGAGTGTGAATCTGTACCCCATAACTGTGCCATTGAAAAATACTATATCTCACAAAAAACAAGCCCTTATATAGCTATATTAATAGAAAAATAAAACCGTTTTGGCTGTCCGAACATGCCAGGACAAAAATCAAAAAATTCCTGTAGGTCTTAATGAGGTTGTCAAGGCTTAAATTTTATTTTTTAATTAGGCCAGGGGAGGTGGAAAAAAACAAAAAAACAAAAAACATACTCTCCTGTACGCTGTGCTCCGGTGTTCTTCCAGCGTGGTCCAGTCCTGCTGCTCAGCTGTCTTCTTGCAGTGGAATTAGTTAGTGGTGTCCCTTGTCTCCTTCACTGAGGCCCCCAGCAGTCACGTGCATTGGGAAGACAACGGAGCTGCAGGAGCGGACCACGTTGGGAGGCTCCCAGGGACAGGTGAGTGTGTGGGGGTTTTTTTTGTTTTTTTTTTTCACCTCCCCAGCTTAATTTAAAAATAAAATTTTAACCTGGACAACGAAGTCAGTACTCGCATGATTGTTTTATAGTCTTTGTTAAATGTAATACTTGGTAGTTGACAAGAAGGAAGGGACAGGTTAAAGGTGGTATGATCAGACTACACATTGTTTGTAGTCTCTTACCCTGGAAACAGATTGACATTGATGAGAACTGTAGGAACAATACATTTGAGAAAATTTGAAGATTCAAATTTTTTTTTTTTATTGGAGCAATGTAATGTCACTTTACTAAGCACATTTTGACCACTGCTGCGCCACATCAAAGCTCAAAATTATCATCATAACCGCAGAATGCTTACAGCCCTTTTCTAAGGCCTTGCTTTTGTTTGATACAAAGTAATGCAGTCTTTGATTTATCCAGTAAAATTGTCATAGTTAATATCTTTGCCTTCCTTTTCTATTTTTACCACCATTTTGACCACCCCTGATGCACATTCTATATCCAGCTTGTGGCAATTATATCAGAGGCATCAAGTTCAGGTATTTCTCTACAAGCTGACCGCCGAGTTAAAAACCAACGTCGACGTGTACATATGACACTGGAACTACCGTGGAGTGCTGACAGAGCCATTCAACAGTTTGGTAAGAACATAACCATTTTCATATTGTCTGGATTTACTTTTTCCTCTGCTGCCATGCTAAGTAATGTCTATCGGCTTGACTTGTCCAGGTCGCACACACAGGTCTAACCAAGTCTCTGCTCCAGAATATGTTTTCCTCATATCAGAACTTGCAGGAGAGAGGAGATTTGCTTCTATTGTAGCTAAGAGATTGGAAAGCCTGGTGAGTTGTGTGGGTTTTTTTTTTCCCCTGCTCTAATCCAGTTTAATCTTGTAGTCTCTACTTTCACATTAATGAAATCAACATGTTTTTATGAATAAACAGGGTGCTCTTACTCATGGAGACCGAAGAGCTACAGAATCAAGAGATCTCAGCAAGTACAATTTTGAGAACAAGGTTAATAATATTAATAATACATTTTATTTATATAGCGCCAACATATTCCGCAGCACTGTACAATTTGTAGGGTTCAAGTACAGACAAAAAAGATACATTACAAATAAATAGTCAATTCACACAATGGGACTGAGGGCCCTGCTCACAAGAGCTTACAATCTATGAGGTAGAGGAGGTGACACAAGAGGTAGCAGGGGCGGCATCAGAGGTAGCATCACTTATACAATGGTCAGACAATTTTGTAATAGAGGTTACTGTCATTACACATATATAAAGTTGTATGAACCGTTACCAGTCGTGTCCTTTTAACTTGCAGATGGTGCCTGGACATATAAAGTTAGTCTGATACAGCATCATATCCTGCGGGGTAGTGCGGGAGCATGAACAGAGGAGGGTTCGTTTTAGGGATTCTAACTACGTAATGGTTTACATTAGGAATTGTAATAGGCCTGTCTGAAAAGATGTGTCTTTAGTTTGCGCTTGAAGCGATAGAAATTGGGAGTTAATCTGATTGTCCGGGGTAGAACATTCCAGAGAAGTGGTGCAACTCAGGAGAAGTCTTGTAGGTTATATTGACATTGAGTGGTGTTATAATGTATAGATGGTTAGTCCTTTGCCATACATTTGTTGCTTCATTACTCTCTTTTGTTTTTTTTTATCAGTATGGTTCAAGATCACTGGAACAGATCTTATCTGCTATTCTGAACCAAACACAAAGGGATGTGCCTCCCCCACAAGAGTACCCTGGGGGGTCCTGCTACTTTCTTTCAGGGTGAGTTGGAATGATGCAGGTTTACTTTCTCACCTGTTTTTACAATGAGAAAACTAAAATCTGATGTTCTTTTTGCTATGAGCAACACTGATACTTCTGTATGTATTAAAATTACCATCAACATAAAGATTCACATTTGGGTTCCACTGTTAAAGGAAACCTGTCCACCATAAACTGACCCCATCATGTGAAGGCTCAAATAATTCCCTTTCCATTTGTCACCGCTGTAATCGTTCTGTTGCAAAAAAGTCAAGTTATAAATGTTGAAAGCATAAATAGTCATATGCAAATTAACAATCACCGGGGACAAAAATAGAATTAATAATGACTCACAGGTATAACTAATGGCACAAAAATTAAAAAGATATAATTTTATTGATATGCATTAAGAACAAAATCCCAGGTGTAAAAAATTAGATATCAAAGTGCAGTGGTGGAAAAATAAATTGCATCAACCCACCGCTTTTGTTCACTCAATATGTATTGGGAAACTATTGTACAATATCTAAGCTCCTACGTGTGGCTTTGTAGATGCCAATGAAAAGGAGCACTAAGTAGTAACCCATCCACCCAATCTTAATAAGCTAATTAAAGCAGGTGTTGAACAAGGGTATAAGTGCTGATATCAAACTGCACAGCACTACATTCCTAAATGTAGTCCGGTGCTAAATAATCAATCAAGCACCCAAAAATACATAAAACTAGGGTATCTCTGATTATCCCTTAGATGTAATAGATAATTTGCACTTCTTCCTCTGAATATATCAGGATAAGTGTAACAAGAACAGACAGTGGCGTCATAATCATCACTACTCCATTCACTTAGCAGGGAGCCGATAAATAGTCTATCCTGCCTAACATTACTTCATTCTCGATAATCTATACTCAATTATCTTAGCAGGGAACCAATGCATAGTCTATCCTGCCTGACAAAGCTCCATTCTCAACGTGTTTCCCCCTATTTGTAAAGTGCAGGGTTCATCAGGAGACCCAGAGAGCAAAAATGTATGCCTGCCTAAGAAACTAGTTTTCAGTTAAAACTGCAGTTCCCTCACGTTCTGATGGTGAATGTGGGTAGTGAATCTCAGCCACCCGCAGAGCGCTACAGCGAATCCTTTTATACCCAGGATTAAAGGTTTGACTTTCCTACCAGCGCGCTCGACTCTTCCGAATGGGGGCGTGTCATACGGCTCCGCCTACTCATTCCTTGATTGGATAGTCAGAGCGAGGCTGGTAGCAGGTAACAGGACGCTATATTGCGTTCCCGTTGGTTAGATGGAAGCCACAATGATAATTAGTTGTGCAACTTACGTGAAGTTGCAAATAGAAACTCTGAAAATTTAGAAATAGGGGATTACAGCTACACCAGAGCACCACGTTGTTATATAGTTACATAATCATACAGTAGCTATGTACACACACTATATCCAGAAAGTGTAGAGGTTACCTAGCCACAGAGAAAAAGCAGAGGGGGAATATAAGCTACCACAATAGATGCTAATGTCATAAAGACATAGATTAGTCCAGGGGTCGGCAACCCCCGAGGCTTATTTACTTGGCACGGGCAGCCCGAGTCCTCACCCAGCAGTTTCGATCAGACCAAACACGGCCAAAACGAAACTGCTATTATTATACTAGAGTTAACATTGTTTTTCATGTTTGTCACCTCTCTTGGCCCTCCACTTATTATACTCTGTGGTCTGAAGAGACTCCACAGTATAATAATAGCTAGTGAGTGGGGAGAATTGGAATATTACTGTATAAAAGTTAGAATATTATACCTTGTGCAGGGGATGTTATGGGACATAATACCGTGTGCAGGGGCCGTTATGGGACATAATACCGTGTATAGGGGCCGTATGGGACATAATACCGTGTGCAGTGGTCGTCAGACTTACAATTATAGACTGGCACTCCGAGTACCTCAACTTTGATTTTTTTTAATTGAAATCGGCACGCCGAACAAAAAAGGTTGCCTACCCCTGGATTAGACGATCCCTATAGAATCCTCACCAAGGGTATATGCTACTGTGATGTTAGAGTGGAGATGTAACTTATTGAAGGTGAACAGTATATTGCATATATCAACACTCTACCAGTCGCCCGTTAGTTAGCCCATAACGTATTTGTAAAGAATAAACTTTAAAGGAGGACACAAGATGTCAAGCCTCAATTCTTTATTTACGCAACTATGTTGAGGTTAATACAGAGGAGTGATAGACCTATAGGCATGTGGTTCACGCCCATTATTATAGGAGAGATTAATGGAAAATGAGTTGACATAATTCTATGTAGTATAAAGGGCCACGGTGCACCAGATGACATGATGTCATATCGGTACACGATCAGATGGCGTCATGTAGACATCCGATTACACCATAGCCCAAGTCTCAATCATATATCATCAATCACTGTTACACAGTATACGTGTTGGCTACATATAGTAAAAATTCATGTAGCTTGTGAAAACGGTTATCTATCAAATAGATAGAATGGGGATATTGCCCAAATACACCGTATTACACAAATATACAACACAATAAAATATAAAAATGTGGATGTGGCCTAAAAACCTCTATCCCTTGAAAGGACAGTGTCTCCCAGACGTGGCGACTAATCGGTTGATCCTCCTTTCGATTAATATTGCCTATATGCTCCAAAATCCTTCTCCTGCGTTCTCTTGTTGTCTTTCCCACATAGTTTTTGGGGCATTCACATGTCACTAGATAGACTAGTCCTGAAGGTTTGCAGTTAATAAAATCCCTGATCTTATATATTGATCCGTCGGTGGCGCTCTGGAAAGTATTCCCTTTCCGAACGAACTCACAGGCTTTACAGCCTCCACATTTGAACATCCCTTTTGGGTATATCCCTGTTTAACCAGGTCCCTGAATTTTTGGGGGGTGTTAACCCCTTCCCGACATCCGCCGTAATAGTACGGCACTGCCGGGAAGGACTTTCCGCAAATCGCCGTAGTACTACGGCGGAAGCATGGTGCGCACACAGTTTCTGTGTGCGCACCGTGCTTCACAGGTGTCAGCCGTATGTTACGGCTGACACTGTCCTCTAACACCCCCAGTCGGTGCTGATCGCCGATCGCGGGTGTTAACCCCTGAGATGCCGCGGTCAAACATGACCGCGGCATCTCAGGGGTTTCTTTATGTATTGGGGTCCCAATCGGCCTCCCCGCGACGTTTTCGGGGGGCGCCGGTATTCCTAATCGGCAGCTCGGGGTCTGATCAGTGACCCCCGATCTGCCCTATTGCTGCTGCTCCACGTACCTGGTTGATCCCGCCTTTCATGGAGGCTGTGAACCTATGCATCTGCCTAAAAAAAAAAATGTTTCAACATGTTAAAAAAAAAAAATAACAAATTTATAAAGCCCCAAAAATCCAATTTCCCATATAAAATGTTTTATTATGTAAAATAAAGAAAAATAAGAAAAAACATTACATATTTGGTATCACCGCGTCCGTAAAAACCCGAACAATAAACCTAAAACATAATTTAACCTGCACGTTCAATGACATTAAAAAAACAAAACGTAGAAAACCGCACAAAATAAAGATTTTTTGCCATTTTTGCCTCAAAATGTTCAATAAAAAGTGATCAAAAGGTTAGATGAAAACCAAAATGGTACCAATAAAAAGCACAGGTCCTCCCACAAAAAATAAGACCTTAAACAGCTCTGTCAACAGAAAAATAAAAAAGTTATGCCTTTCAGAAGATGGCGATGCAAAAAAAAATTGCTTTTTTCACTAAATGGAATTTTATTCTCCACAATTAGCAACGCATAAAAAAACAACATAAATTAGGTATCTACATAATCGTACAGACCCGCAAAATAAAGGTAACATGTTACTTATTCTGTACACTGCATGGCAAAAAAATGAAATGTTAATTTGGTGTACCCATTGTACTCAGCACAGCTTACATATTCACTTCTGGGATACTAATACTCACTACACCACTTGATAAATTCTTTGAGGGGTGCAGTTTTCGAAATGGGGTCACTTTATGGTGGATTCCAATTTACTGCTACCTCAGGGACTCTGCAAACATGACATGGTGTCCACAAACCAAACCATCTAAATCTGCGCTCTGAAAGCCAAACAGCACTTCTTCCCTTCTGTGCCCTGCTGTGTGCCTCAACAGCAGTCTGTGCCCACATATTTGACATTGTTGTACTCAGGACACCCCACTTAACCAATATATGTGGGTACAAACTGCTGTTTGGGCACGCAGCAGGGTGCAGACAAGAAGCAGCGCTATTTGGGTTTTGGAACAGTGTGGTTTTCGGATGCCATGCCACTTTTGCAGAGTTCCTGAAATGCCAGTAAAGTGGAATCCCCTGATCATTTTTACCCCCCAATTGTTGCATTAATTTATTCTCATGAATGCACCATCAGCTGCACAGAGTGAAAATGACACTTTTTCCAAGAGTACATGATTTCTTTGCACAATATGTTGTGCCCAGCTTGTGTCGGAGACAAACGCTCCAAGGTTGTTGTACCAAGGATAAACCGCTAACCAGTTTTTGGAGTGTGTGTCTCTGCTGTCACAATCTGGGCACAACATATCGGGCACTGAAATGGTGTATCTCTGGAAAAATTACAATTTTAACTTTTCACTGCACATTTATTTCTGGAAATTAAAATAATGCAATACTCGAGGGTTAAAAATGCTCGCTATGCCCCTTAATACATTCCTTGAGGGGAGTAGTTTCTAAAATAGGGGGGTGCATTTTTTATTTTTGCCTCAGACCCTCTGCAATGGCTTCCCAATACAGGGTAAATAACACATAGGGTGTTTCCAAAATCAGGAGACAGAGCATAATAACTGGAGAGCTGACATTTCACAGTGCCGTGATATGGGCAGGACCTATTGGCCACTAAAATAGCCTATCTGGGAAAATGCCCATTTTCATTTTGCACCATCTGCTGCGTATTTCTTTTTGGAAACCTCTTTGGGGTCAAAATGATCACTATACCCTTTGAGGGGGGGCAGTTTCCAAAATTAAGTCCCTTCTTGGTACTCTCCACTGCATTAGCAACTTAGGGTAAAATGTGTCATGGCACCTGAAAATGATTCTGCCCTCCAAAAGCCTAATGGCACTCCCTGCCTTCTGTGCCCGGCCGTGTGCCAATACATCAGTTTTCCTCCACAAGTGGGGTATTTCCATAGTCCGGAGAAAATGCATAACAAATTGTTGGATACATTTTCTCCTTTAACCTTTGGAAAAATGAAAAATATGTGGCTAAAGCAACAAGTTATGGGGTATGTTGCTGTACAGCTCTTCCACATCCAAGCTCGCCAACTTTGTGCTAGGTCCATGGTGTCCTGGACATAGTAAGGTAATGCCAACACAAAAGGTCGCAAGATGATATCAACATATGTACTGATATTCTGTGTGACACTCCCTATGCCCGAGACTATTGGACGTCCTTTCAGCGGATCTACCCCCTTATGTATTTTCGGTAAGGCATAGAAGGTGGAAATCTGTGGATGTTCAGGTCTCATAAATTGATGTTCGTTCTTCGTAATGAGACCTTTTTCCCTTGCTTCCTGTAGAATAATATCAAGCTCCGCCACAAAAATATCAGTTGGATACCCTTCTAAAATTCTATAGGATTCTTGATATTTAAGGATCTCCTCACACATTTTGATGTATGCGGGTCTATCTAGGAGAACCACATTTTCCCCTTTATCCGAGGGTTTTATTATAATACTATAATCGGATGCTGGATCCAATAATGATTTGATCTGTTTTGATGACATGTTAGATCTACCCAGTCTATGCCTAGGTAGCATTCTAATACCCTCGATTACCATGGTCTCAAAGGCATCTATCTATATGTCCAGTATCAAAAATGGGGGGAACCTTAGTGCTCTTAGGGTGTAGATTGGTATTAGACTTAGGTAAGGTCTGCCCTTGACCTTCCCTAAACAGTTCTTCTAAAACATTTAGACCTGGGAGGTCTTCCAAAGCTACACCCCATTCATTGCATTTCTTTTTATTCATAATGCCATCTTCTTTTTCGACAAAATAATGCTAAATCCTTTACCCATGAGAAGACATCAAATCTGTTGGTTGGAACGTATGATAGACCTTTGGCTAGTACCTCAAATTCACTATGGGTTAATTCTCTTTTACAGAGCTTGACTATTTGAGGTTGTGTCAGATCTAGTAGAGATGATCTTAGATCCTCTATTGCTACCTCTAGCTCTAGGGGTACCCCAGATTCACATTGGGGTTCCACTGTTAAAGGAAACCTGTCCACCATAAACTGACCCCCTAATGTGAAGGCTCAAATAATTCCCTTTCAATTTGTCACCGCTGTAATCATTCTGTTGCAAAAAAGTCAAGTTATAAATGTTGAAAGCATAAAAAGTCAAATTAACATAAGTAGTCACACTGGGCGTGGAGTTGTTTCAAGCTTTAGCCTAGTCTCGCTGTCTACTTACTTCCTGATATCACCACACTACCTCCCTAACTGCTGGCTGAATCCATCGAAGGCTCCGGCCAGGCAAAAGTGCTTCTCTGCTCTCTGCATCGTGCACTAAGCAGTAAGTGGAGCTTGGTAGGTGCTCTTGTTCTGCCGACTCCAGGACACAGGTGCATGTTCATCAGCCTCCTGAAGGCGGCAGCAGTCCAGGAAGAAACAACAACTCCTTTGCAAGATCTGGGCAGCAGGTAGGGAAGAGAGTCTTGTGAGGGAGAGGTCAGTCATGCCTAGGAGGTGTTACTAGAAAGGATAGTGTGACTAGAAGCTGCTCTCCGTCCACCTTTTGACTACTTAAGTTATGGCTACTTTGCATGTGACTTTTTATTCTTTCAAACATTTCTAACTTCATGTCATTGCAACTTAGTTTATAGAGGGGACCGAATGGAAAGGGAATTACTTTATCTTGCACATGATGAGGCCCATTTTCGGTGGAAAAACCACCTGACAGGTTCACTTTAAATAATATTACATGGATCATAAAAAATAAGTTGGCTACTTAGGCTAGGTTTACCCAGTGCTTTTATTTAAAGAATATCTGCATGCAGTTTTTAATTGCAGTAATAAGTAATACATTTCTACTATGTCAGTAAACCAGAGGGTTTTAGTTTAATGTCCATTACCATACAGGTGAAATACATAGTGCATACTTATTACTACAATTAAGAACTGCATGCAGTTTTTGAGTACAAATGCACAGTGTAACCCCAGTCTCATATGTAGTATAATATAGTATAATAGTTATGACATTTACTTAAATAGTAAGCCACCTGTGCACGTCCAGGTAGTGAGCTGGTTGCTGGTGGACCTACTTACCTAGTCACTCTCCCCTTATCCTTGACTTTGTGTAGTGATCCTGTTTTCACTGCAGAGCAGCCAATAGAAATCGCTTTCTACTCTGGTTTTTGATCACATTGCAGTATGGCTGAGAAGACTTCTTCTGCAGGGGAAGTAAGAAAGGGACTATGCCAGCTGCCTACCAAAGAAGGAGACTTAAAGGGGTATTCCCATGAACATAATCATATTTTATATTTGTAGATAATGCAAAGTTAAAGACTTTTGCAAATATAAGTAGCGAAAAATTCTGCAGAGTTTTAAAGATTTTCTCTAACTATGTTAGTGGTGACAGCCTGTTGTCTTGATCAGTTGCCAATGGATACGACCACATATGCAGAAACTTTCTATGGTGTGGAACTTGTCAGGAACTCAGCCATGATTTTCGTATTTTAGCTAGTTTATCAGGCAGGGACACTACATGTATCAGAAGATATTCCGGCCACAATAAGGAAATCATGGCTGATTTTCTGACCTTAAAAAGTTTCTGCATTCATGGTCGTATGCACTGGCAACCGATCAAGACAATAAGACTGTGGCCACAAGATATTTAGAGAAAATCTTTAAAACTCTGCAAAATGTTTAATTACTTATATTTGCAAAAATGTTTAACTTTTAATTATCTACAAATTTAAAAATGGTTATGTTCATGGGAATACCCCTTTAATCTCTCTAGAGTTAGCCCTCAGCTGCAAAGATTAGCAGCTACACCAGTGGGGACACATGAAAGCATAGGTTTGAAGTGTATTTTTATATTCTAGAACAGGTGTCAGCAACCTTTTTTGTATCATCTGCCAATTAAAAAAAAAAAAAAAAAAAAAAGCAAAGATGAAGTTGTCAGTGTGCTGTGAAATAATTCTAAGGATGTCGACCCTTACATTATATAATGTACACCATAACAATAACCAACTAACTGGTTGATTATACTTCCATTTCATTGTTATCCTTGTCCATGACTTTCTTGTGCAAAGATGATTTTTTTTTTTTCTGGTGGATACGACTTTTGGCTGTTCACAATACTCGCCAGCTTGGTGGGGGCAGAGGATGTCCCTCCTATAGCCTGATTTATTGCAAGAACTCATCCAAATCTGCCCAGCCTTGCTGAAATAAGCAAACCCCTACGTTAGCATGGTCAGCTGCCATATTATACTTTTGCACTTGCTTCAAGGTTCAGAAACAAAAAGCACAGACAATCGCTGCCCTCTGGCTAGGCTAGCTCACAGCCTGGACACTAGGATGCCAAGCCTCATTCTTTCTGCCTTTAGTGCTTACTTCCTTCCAACTGTGTTTACATGGTCCATGAGATAGAGGGAATACCTGGAGCAGCAGCATTATAAACATTAGAGAGATCCCTGTGCTGAGTAAATTTGCCTGAAGTGCCAACCCCGGTAACATCCTTTTATTGATTTTTAGCTTGAAATAATTAATGGGATAATTGCTTTATCTTACATCTCATTCATACACACATAGGCATTAATATGGAGTTGTCCTCCATTCCCCCTTTGTGGCTAAAATAGCTTCCAGTTTTCTGAAAACTTTCTTGGCTTTGCACAAGATTTTGGAGTGTGGCTGTAGGAATTTTTGCTCATTCCTCTAGAGGAGCATTTGTGTGGTCAGATGTTGATATTGGACAAGAGTTCTAGTTAATCCCAAAAGGGTGCGTTGGGGTCTTTTTTTTCTTTTTTTTGGGCGGAATCCACCTCAAAATCTGTGTAAAAATGGCTCCCAACTCTCCCATTCACTTCAATGGAAGTCAGGAGCAGATTTTCTTTCCTCTAGCGGATCTTTCTGCTACAGGAGGAAAGCATCATGACCTATCATCAGGCAGACTCCGCCTTGCAATCCCCATTGAAATGCATGGGAGGCAGAAAGAAATGCTAGTGGTTTGTAGAGCATTATTTTTTTGGGGGGGGAAAAACACTCTAAATACCACTAGCATTTTTCCGACTACCATTCATTTAATTTCAATAGGGTTTTTAAGGCAGAATCTGCCTAAAGATAGGTCATGGTGCTTTTTTTTTTTTTTTTTTTTTTAAACCTCTAGCTGACAATATCTGCAGCTCCTTTCACTAAATGAATAGTAGCCACGGAAGCACGGGCCACAAAATAGAACAGGTCCTATTCCTGTCCTATCTGATGCGACCTGGATTGTCGGCCTGCACATGGGACCGTGAAATTCACGGTCGTGTGGATGGGCCCAAATTAAAGAATGGGTCAGTGTGCTATCCGTGAAATACACAGATAGCACACTGACCCACACCACGGTCGTCTGCAAGGGGCCTTAGGGCTCTTTGTGGGCTAGATTTTCCACAACAGACTTGCCCCATCCTGCCACTGTGGAATTTGTTATATGAACTGGAAAATGGTCCCACAAAGTTGGAAGCATACAGTTGTCAAATGTCTTGTACATGTCTTGGTATGCTGAAGCTTTAAGATTTCCGTTCACTGGAACTAGGGGGCCTAGGGCCTTAAAAATAACCACATAGCATTACCCCTCCTTCACCAAATTCTACAGTTGACTCAATTCAGTCAGACATTTAAAGCATAACTAAACTTTCGGACAACTTTTGATTTTCTGGTAATATTTGTGTCATTAATATATTTTATTACGAATTTTGGATCATTTCTGTGAAAGCCTGCATTTTTTCACTCTTCCCCTTGCTTCTGTATGGAGAACTGTTCCTGCCTCTCACTGAATGTTACTGTGTACGGGAGTATTGGGCTGTGTATGATTTAGAGAAAATGGGGGCAGGGAAGGGTTACTTTAAATAGTAATATCTCGATATCTCAGACATTATAAAATGTACAAACATACTTTTTGTGTCATATAAAAGAGGAAATTCTCTTCTTTCATGTGACACTAAGGCTGCAGACTTAGTAAATAGGCTTAGTAAATAGTAAGTAAGGCTATCTAAATTATTTTCAGAGATATCACTGGTTGAAAACACAGTCTGAATTGGGATTTTTATATATTCTACAGCTGCATAGAAATATACTAATCCCAACTGTATTTTCAATCAGTGATATCTCTGGAAAGAATTTAGATATCACTGCAGACTAATTGTCCAAAATTTGTTAATAAAGTATATTACACAATTTATTAATGACACAAATACTGCCATGGAAGAGTGAAGAAATCAGGCGATACCTTTTTAGAGGTTAACGGAGTATATTTGATAGTAAGCTTTCTTGAGTCTAGCTCCCTTCTTCAGACATACAAGAAACTGAAAATTCACACACTCTTTATACACCCAAGACCTGGATCTTCAAAGGATCTTATAATCTTTAAAGAAAATCAAAATGCAATATAAGTAGAGAAGTTATTTACAACAGGTCAAGAAATAAACAATCTGGAAACTTGTGGGGCGTGACGGAGGGATCAGTAATTTTTGATGTTATCTGTTTGCAATCAGGTGGTGATTTGTGACCCTCACAGTTCATACATAGTGTGACATGAAACTGGCATGAATATTAAGTCCAAATAGCAGAGTTTGAAATTTTTGCATTAACTTATATTCCCATTCCTTTCTCTCTCTCTCTCTCTCTATGTCTTAAAATGTCCCATTAAAACCACAACCCGCAAATCTTCAATAGAGAGGTCTTCTCCGGAGAAATGAGTGGCCACTGGGAGATCTGTTGTACTGTTATTAATGGTGAATCTGTGTGAGTTCATGTGCTGACTAAGTCTCTGCCCTGTTTCCCCCACATAGAGGCCTGTGGTGGGACATTGCACATACATTATGAGATACACCACATTGGAAGACCTGCAGGAAAATGTCCCCCTAATTCTGTGCACCTGTTGTGACTGTGGGACAGGTACACTGTCAGCGGTGTGGATGTGCCTGCAAAACAGGTGCAAGGAGCTTCTGGGGAAATAGTAGGGAATTTGGTGTTCCCAATGTACTCCGCACAGCTTACATATTCACTTTTCACCATTCACTGTGCTTTCACGTCTGCTCACTACACCCCTTGTTCAATTCTTTGATGGGTGCCGTTTTCAAAATGGGGTCATTCCCTAGGAGATTCCACTTTTCTGGTACCTAAGAGACTCTGCACATATGACATGGTCTCCAGATACCAAACATCAAAAGCTGCACTCCAAAAGCCACATAGCGCTTCTTTCCTTTTGTGCCCTACTGTGTACCCAAACTGCAGTTTATGCCCACATGTATGACACTGTTGTACCCAGGATAACATACTTAATGTCATATGTTGGCATAAACTGCTGTTTGGGCACAGCCAGGCACAGAAGAGAAGGAGCGCTATATTGTTTTTTGGAGCACAGATTTAGACTGTTTGGTTTTTGGATGCCATTACACTTTTGCAGAACCCTGAAATGTCAGTTAAGTGGAATCCTCTGACATGTGACCCCATTTTGGGAAACTACACCACTGAAGGAATTTATCCAGGGGTACAGTGAGCATGTTTAACCCCCAAGTGTTACATTAATTAATTTTCCAGAAATGAATATGCAGTTGATGGTGAAAGGTGAAAATTACAATTTTCATTATCAGCTGCGCATCCTTTCTGACAATTAAATGAATGCAACACTCAAGGGTTAAAAATGCTCGCTAACCCACTTGATAAATCCCTTGAGGGGTGTACTTTCCAAAGTGGGGTAATGTGTCTGCGGGTTCTACTTTACTGCCAATTCAGTGACTCTGCAAAAGTGGCATGACGTCAAAAGCCAGACTGTTCTCCAAAAACCAAAATAGCGCTCCTTCCCTTCTGTGCACGGCTGTTCCCAAAACAATAGTTTATACTCACATATGGCATTAAGTACGTTATCCTGGGTACAACAGTGTCATACATGTGGGCATAAACTGCCACTTGTGCACACAGGAGGGCGCAGATGTCAAGGAGCGCTCAGTGTTTTGGACCGTTGATTTAGATTGTTGGTTTTTGGATGCCATGTCACATTTTTAGAGACTCTAAAAATGCCCCTACAAAATGCGATCACTTCTTGGGGAACTACAATTTACTGGCACCTCCAGGGCTCTGAGAAAAACATGGCGTCAAGAAAGTCCCTCTAAATCTCTACCCCAAAAGCTAAAAAGCACACTGCTCCTTCCCTTCTGAACCCTGCTGTTTGCCCAAGCAGCAGTTTACACCCACATATACAACTTCTTTCTACCTGGGATAGCCCACTTAATAGTTTTAGGAGTGTATGTCTCTGATGACACAAATTGGGTCAAAATGCTCACTATACCCCTTGATAAATTCTGAGAGGGGTGTAGTTTTCAAAATGGGGTCAGTTTTTTTTTTTTTTTTTTTGGGGGGGGGGGGTTTCCTTTGTATTGGTACTCTAGGGCAGGGGTGTCGAACTCATTTTCACCGGGGGCCACTTCAGCCTCACGGGGTACCTTGAAGGGCCAAGATTATTTTACACGTGTATAAAAGTAACTTCTCCTTAACAGTTAAGCGAGCTATTAGACAGCGTATGATATAAACAGGCGCCATAGCTCCTATTTATAGCGCCCCATTTACACACACTATAATGTTCCACAGCAGTCCTTGCACACTGTATTATGACTCGCAGCTGCCCCTGCGCACGGTGTTATGCTTCCTAGTGGCCCCTGCACACGGTATGATGCTCCATATTGGCCCCTGCACACGGTATGATGCTCCATATTGGCCCCTGCACACGGTATGATGCTCCATATTGGCCCCTGCCACAGTATTATGCTCCATAATGGCCCCTGCACCGGTATTATGCTGCATAGTGGCCCCTGCACTTGTATTATGCTCCATAGTGGCCCCTGCACTGGTATTATGCTTCACAGAGGTCCCTGCACAGGGTATTATGCACCATAGTTCCAAACCATGAACTATTATTATACTCTGGGGTCTTTTCAGACCGCAGAGTATAATGAACGGAGACCCAGGGGAGGTGACAAACATAAAAAACAGTGTTACTTACCTATCCTGGACTCCGATGCACTCCTTGCAGCTTTCGGCCCTGTTTAATTGCACGCACACGTCACGTGATCAGGCCGGCGACGCGACCTGATGACGTCACCAGAGGCCTCAAGCCTGCTCGGAGTAACACCGATCGCAGGAGAGGTTAGTAGGATATGTTTTTATGTTCCCTCACCTCCCCTGGGCCCCCGATTATTATACTCCGGGGTCTGAAAAGACCCCGGTGTATAATAATAGTAGTATTTGCGGCCCGCGGCCTCACTTACCGATGCCCGCGGCCGCTCATCCACTTCCCTTTCTGCGTCCCATAGCAGAAGGAGAAGTGGAGGCGGCCACGAGCAGAAGCGGGGTAGGTAAATAAATAGGCCATGACCTGCTGGGGATACTTCAGCAGGTCACGGCCTATTTATATATAAAAAAAAAAGTTATAGTCACCTGCGATGCCTTGATGCAGCCGCCGCCGCCTCCTCTTCTTGTCCGCGACGTCTGTGTCTCAGCGTAGGTGGCTCGATGACGTCATTGTATCGCCACCTGCGCTGAGATGCGGCGTCTCTTAAACCAGCCCAGGACAGGCCCTCCTCAGCTCTGTTTTTTTTTTTTTTAAAGCGGCCTGTCCTGGGCTGGTTTACATTGAATAGAAAAATGCCGCCCCCCAGACAATGAGGGACAGTGCCGCCTAAGGCAATAAAGATGGCGGCCGCCCAGGGGCGCACCGCTAACGAGGCGAAGTGAGGCGGCCGCCATCTTTATTGCTCTTGTATTGCGTGAGGCCGGGCCGGATACCAGAAGGCAGTAGGCCGGATTCGGCCCGCGGGCCTTGTGTTTGACACCTGTGCTGTAGGGAATCTGCAAATGAGACATGGCACCGAAAACTATTCCAGCAAAATTTGCTTTTCAAACGTCCAGTGTCACTCCTTCCCTTCTGTGCACGGCTGTGTGCCCAAACATCACTTTACACCCACATGTAGGATATTTCTGTGATCGGGAGAAATTGCATAACAAATTGTCAGATGTATTTTCTCCTTTAACTCTTTGTGAGTGTGTTCATTTTAGGGCTAAATGAATGTATTATTGAAAAAAATGAAATGTCTAAATTTCACCTGCATATTGTTTTAATTTTCGTGAAATGCTTAAATGGTTAATAAACTTCCCAAATGCTATTTTAAATTATTTAAGTGGTGCAGTTTTGAAAATGGGGTGATTCATGGGGGTTTCTAATATATAGGCCTTTATACTGTAATCCCCTTCAGAACTGAAGTGGTCCCTAAAAAATTAGTTTTCGGAAATTTTCTTGTAAATCTGTAAAATCACTGTTACACTTGTAAGCTTTATAATGTCCAAAATACATTTAAGGATGATTAAAAGATGATGCCAGTATAAAGCAGAGATTTGGTAGATAAGTTATTAGTGTATTTGTATGATATGACTATCTGTCTGAAAAGCAGAGCATTTCACATTTTGAAAATTGCGATTTTTTTTTTTTTTTTTTTTTTCCCAAAATTTCCATCAAATTTCCTATTTTATAAAAAAAAAAATGAATACAAAAATATTGATTAGTGTTTACCACTAACATGAAGTACATTGTGTCTCAAAATCACTTGTGTAAGTTAAAGCCTCTCAAAGTTATTGCCTTATGTCAGTTTTGAAAAATGAGGCCTGGTCCTTAACGCACTTTTGGGCTGTGTCCTTAACGGGTTAACCCCTTGTGAATGTACTAATTTTAATTTTCACCTCCATATTATTTTAATTCCAATGAAATGCTTAAAGGGTTAACAAACTTCCCAAATACTGTTTTTAAGGGGTGCAGTTTTCAAAATGGGGTGATTCATGGGGGTTTCTAATATATAGGCCTTTATAATCCCTTTCAGAACTGAAGTGGTCCCTAAAAAAATTAGTTTTGTAAATTTTCTTGTAAATCTGGATATTATAAATAGCGTAAACCTTACACTTTTAAGCCTTCTAACGTCCAAAGTAAATTAAATGACAATTAAAAGATGATGCCAATATAAAGAAGAGATATGGTAGATAATAGTTATTAATGTATTTGGGTGGTGTGCAGCGCATTTTCCATTTTACAAATTGTTTGCCACTAACATGAAGTACAATGTGTCATGAAAATACATTCTCAAAATCTTGTGGTAAAGCATCTCAAAGTTCTTGCCATATAAAGTGACACATGTCAGTTTTGAAAAATAAGTCCTGTTCCATAAGGCACTTTTAGGCTGTGTCCTTAAGGGGTTAAGAGCTGTGTCCCAATACTTTTATTCATATTGTGTATTAATTTCAATGTACAGTGAAGGGTCTTTCAGCTCATATTTCTGGTAGTTTTAATACCATTAGCATATTAACCGATTAGTTACTGACCTTTTTATTGTCCCCTTTGTCTGGAGCCATTTAAATGCTGCATTCGCTATTGACCATGACATCTATCGGGTTAAAAACCAAAGGTCTGAGGTTTTCTTATCCCTGGGTGTTAACTGCGTTACTTACAGCCAGACACCCGTCTTATTTAGGGAGCTTTCGCACTGTGTTTTGCATTGTCCATCAGAGGCATGCTTTTTGACGGTTTTTCCGTAAATACACCCATTGCAGTGGTATTCATCACCCATAGGGTCCTGTTTTAAAAAACAAAAATGTATACCACCTTGTATGTTTTTACTACATGTCTCTGTATGGAAAAGGGCAACAAACTGTGCTATTCCATATAGTTTTTAAAAGGTATACTGACCTATACCAGCTTAAAGCAGGCCAAGAGTACCCTGTTTTGGTCTCTTTCAGGTGAATGGGGTGCCTGTAGAAATGTTTGACAATGCATGATACAAATATGCATGTTTATATTATGTCCAACTTCTTTACAAAGGATGGAAATAATAAAAAATAAAGATTGAAATTTCCTTTAATTCTCAAATATGCCTGACCAGAATTAAATTTTCTACAGATATGAAGCAAGGCTTGCTGTCGGTAGGAATTTGCTGCAGAGAGACAAAATACAATGTTGTTGTTGACAAAGGTACGTAACTAATTCCCCTCAGTTGAAGCATCTTACCTCATAAGAACTTATGTTTTGTGTTTGTATGTGAGTAGACGCTAAAGCTCTTTTGTAGGCGAAACAGTGGTTTTCTGGCTTCAGGTTGTTAGGATCTTCAAAAGTAGGATTGGGCAATTAAACAAATGTATTTGATAGTCATCCTGATGATTTTTTTTGATTCTGTATTGTTTTTGGTTTTTTTTTTTTAACAGAATCATCTAATTCAATTTTTCCTGACACCCATCATAAAAGTGCGTTGGATGCTGGGACTTAAAATATAACACCTGCTCAACTCTGTCATGGGATTTCTGCTGTTTCACAAAGCAGGGCCTGGGTGGCAGTGCCTGAAATCCGAGAATTCTCTGATTGCAGGCATTAAACCTTTCAAGTGACATGGAGGGGTTTCATTGCTGTCACTTTCCCCCACCTATCGGACTACACTGCATGTTAAGCACTCTATTCAACTGGACTGTAATCTCCAGTAGCGCTCATAGTCCAATAGAAGTGAATGAAGCGCAAGTCACATAAACACAATACTGCTACATTCATAAGGAGGCTTTAGGGGGACTTTCATCCCCCCAACCTCCTGATCAGTGGGGGACCCAACGTTCGGGCTCCCAGTGATTGGACACTGTGGATATTAGATAAGTGTCCATATCAGCACAACCCCTTTAAGGCCTGCCTTTGGCAGTCTTCAATAGTTATACTGTACAGGAATTTTACCATAGACTGAAATGCAGTGTATTCTACATATTCTACACAATAAGGTCCATATGTATATGGAGTTTGTGTTGATAGCACTTGTATACAGCAGTTTGTCCATTGCATCACTGTCATTAACCAATTTCTGATTCCTTTTTTATTTTGATCTCTACTAGAATGTTCTGTGACAAAGTTTTTGAATCGGATGCTGGGTCTGGAAGTCCACAAGCAAAACAGCCTCTTCCAGTTTTTCACTGACACATTTGACTTCCTTATTGAGAAAGATAAGAAGGATGGGAAATATGACATGGGTATTCTAGGTGAGATGAATAATTTGTTATTACAGTAGAACTGATTGGTCAGTGATTGTGCTTAAAGTGAATACACGTGCAGAGCTACTATTTTTTTACTAATAAATTTGTTTGCATGTCAATGCTTTAGATCTAGCTCCTGGAGTGGATGAGATATATCAGGAAAGTAAACAAACTTATTTGACCCCAGGACATCCTCAGGATGGACAAGTTGTATTTTACAAGGTAAAGAATTTTGTAGTATGAAGATTCTGTTTTTACTTTTAGCCTTGTTTTTATGCATGATATCACCTCCAAAGATAAACAGATGAACAGCAAACTGACCCTGTAAATCCATCTTTTTCATTTTAACAGATCAGTGTGGATCGTGGCATGAGTTGGGACAAGGCTCAGGAAAAATCTGAGCATCTTCAGGGTCCAAATGAAGGTTTCTACCGGTCATATAAGGTTTGTGAATGCCTGTATATACAGCAGGTGTGGAAAAATGCTGCAAAGTAAGAATGCTCTCAAATAATGAAGGTGTTAGACTGATGCCCCACGTTGCAGAAACGCACCTTTTCTCGCTTATTTCATTGGGGGACACAGCACCATTGGTATAGACCTGGCTACTAGGAGGCTGACACTAGGAATATCAAACAATGTCTGCTCCACCTCTGGCCTATACCCTCTCCACAAACACTGTGCTAACCAGATTGTAACGCTGTGTCCCCCAGTGAATACAATGAGATAAGGATTTTTAGGTATTTTGAGTATAAAATTCCAGTTTTTTGTTGCAGACTATGCTGTGTTTTTTTTGTTGTTTGGTTTTTTTTTTTTAGCTAAATCCAAGAATGGCTACTAAAGGAATGGGAATTATATAGAAAGCTCTTCTCCCTTCTGGCTTTGGCTCAAAAAATGCAGCAAAATCTACAACAAAAAAAGCTACTTTCTCGCACCATCGGTATAGACCCGGCCACTAGGAGCCTGACACTAGGAGATTGAAAAGCTGTCGGCTTAGCCTCATGATCTATACCCTCTCACAGACAATCTGCTAAGCCAGTTTAAACCTAGTGTCCGTAGGAGGCAGACACGACCTGGCTTCCATCCACACTTTCACTAAATTTTATCAGATCCATTCTGTGGCCAGTTTGGGTCGTACAGTTCTGCAGGCAGCTGTGCGCTAGGTTGTTCGCATGACCATGTACTTCCCATCCCCTGGGACTGCTTTAGGACATCCCATGGTGCTGTGGCCATCAGTGAAATAAGTGAGAAAATGGGATTTTTTTTTTTTTGTAATCACCGTAAAATCCTTATCTTGTTGTATTCACTGGGGGGAAACAGATCCCACCCTTGTTTGTTATTGTTGTCTCTGCCCCAGCTGTTTTGATTTTTCTCTGGTTCAGTACTTGGTGGTGGTTGGTTCCATGTTCTTTTTTCTTTTTGTGTCTCTGTACTACTGCTGCGGTACAAACTGGTTTAGCACATTGTCTGTGAGAGGGTATAGACTATGAGGTGGAGCCAACAGCTTTTCATTCTAGTGTCAGCCTCCTAGTAGCCAGGTCTATACCCATGGTGCTATTTTCCCTGTTGTATACAACAAGAAAAGGATTTTACGGTGACTGCAAAAAATCCCATTTTTCCGCAATGTGGCGATTTAGTCTTAAAGTGGTTTTCCAGGCCCACAGTATAGGTCTTCAGCATGTGACACCTGCACCCACACATATCAGCTCTTGCAGCATGTTATTGAATGGCCAGCGCTTGCGGAAAAACCCTTTAATATTTTATTGTGTCAGTTAACAAAATGCGAAATGAATGAACGAAAGAGAAATCTAAGTCAAACAAATATTTAGTTTGACAAAGTTTTTCCTTCAAAGCACCATCAATTCTTCTAGGTACACTTGTACACAGTTTTTGAAGGAACTCTGCAGAGAGGTTGTTCCAACCAAACATCTTGGAAGATTAACCACAGCTCTTCTGTGGATGGAGAGTTTCTCAAATTCTTCTCTTCATGTAATCCCATACAGACTCTATGATGATGAGCTCAGGGCTCTGTGGTGGCCATATCATCACTTCTAGAATTCATAACATTAAAGGTTGTAACATCAAATATTGATTTGATTTAGACTTCTTTTGTTCTTTCTTTTCATTTTGTTAAATCACCTTTAGGTGCTGAAACCTATGTATGTAAATTATAATTTATTTATTTTTTATTATTTATTTATTTATTTATTTTAAATCCAGGTACGAGGCGACATGTACTCTGCAGTTTTGGCTGAGCATAAACAAGGAAAGTTTTTTAACCTTTTCAAACCTAATATTGGAAAACAAAGCCAACCAGAAACGCTGGATAGCTTGCTGAGCAAGTATTACAAGGTGTGTTTGTTCATTGTAGCCTTTATTATTACCATACATTATCAATGTTATGCATGTCATATAATTTCATTTTTTGTAACACAACTCAGTACTCTGAGACAAGGCAACCAGTTTTTGGGGTGATGTGCAGTTTGATAGGTAGGTTCAACTTAAAGGGGTTTTCAAGGATATACAATTTTCAGCAAGGAGGCCAGGGAAGGTGAAAAAAAAAACAAAACAAAACATACTCATCTATCCGGTGTCCCCTACTGCTGTTCGGTCCTCGTCTCATGTGATCACTGAGACCAATATCAGTGGCCTATGGAAATAAAACAGGACGTCACTCACATACCTCACCTGTGACGTCCTGTGTCCTTTCCTTAGGCCGGACCACAGTAGGAGACATCAGAGCATTGGGGACAGGCGAGTATGTGACCACTGAGACCAATCAAAGGCCGTGTCCTTTCCTTAGGCCTAAGGAAAGGGACATGGGATGTCACAGTGCGGCAGTGACTTCTGCCAGTAGAAAACACCACAGCAGCAGTACCAGACCGCACTGGAAGACACCGGGGACAGGGGAATATGTGTTCTTGTTTGTTTGTTTGTTTTTTTGTTTTGTTTTTTTTAAACTTTCCCTTGGCTAATATAAAAAAAAAAATTATCCTGGACAATCCCTTTTAAAGGGGGTGTCCCACTAAAATTTCAGAATTAAGTGCTTTGACAAATAACGTATCTACAATCTGAGGAGTACAAAATTGGTTTTCCTCTTCATTGCCCATTTAGCGTTTTTTTGTTTACATTAAAGGTTTAACAATATTTTCAAAGAAAAATACGACATTATCATGATAGAAAAAATTGAAAAAAATGTTCATAACTGTATACGATTGAGGTAGGGGGAGGTGAGGAGGAGGAAACTATATGAAGGGAAGACCCAAGAAGGGATAGGGGGAAGAGAGTAGTAGTCCTAACGCAGCAGGTCAATAAACAACAAGGTAACTTGCATCAAAGAATAATAGAAGGAAGGTAGGGTGCAAAGGGGACAAGAGTCACAAAACCTGAAGGAGGGGCATGAAATGAGGAGTGAAAGGTAGATGAGTAATAGAAAGTATTCCATAACAGCCACACTTTCTGTTGGGCACTATCATCCTGTCAAAGTCTCGTGATCAGTTCAGGTCCTCCATTCGCGGAAAATGCAGGATCTCTGGGAGTCAATCCGACTAGACAGTAGTGAAGTGGATTTCCAGAGTCAGGAAATGACAGACCTGGCCACCATCAGCATCCACCAACTACTCTGTGGACATGTTTCTGCCTGGGAAGATGGAGAGAAGAAGAGGGGCTGGATAGTCCTCCAGTGCAACACCAGTGACTGTCAATGACTCTGTGGACCTCATGCCAAAATGAATGGAGTCTTGGGCAGTTCCACGAAATGTTCAGCATCGTGCCCTGACCAGCAGAGAAGCGCCAACATTAATCAGAGGTAGAAGGGAAAATCTCATGGAGGACAGAAGGAACTCTGTACCAGCGTGAGAGAATCTTGTAGTATGTAAGTTTCCTGTGCTTTAGAGGAGACAGAAAACTTATGACAAGAGCAGAAGGCGGAGAGCCACGCATCAGGTGGAAAGGTAGTTCCAGCTCCCTCTCCCAGCTGGCTACAAATGTCGATAGAGGGTTGTCCTTATAATTGGAGAAGAGGTCATAGATGATAGAGATTGGATCGAGTGGCATTGTAGAGCACATGCGTAGGCGCTCAAACTGGAGTAGTGGTCTATGTAGGTTGTAGGTCTTTTTCAGGGATGAGTAAAAGTAGTGCAGTTGAACGTATTGCCAGTGAGAAACTAAGTTTCTATTTTACTTTTATACCAGTTCAGTGTAGGGAAAGAGAAAGGTTGGGGACAGGACCTTAAGAAATGTGAGTTGTGGCTGGGTTGGGGGGTGTTTTTTTAAAAAAAAAAAAAAAAAGGTTGAATACAGGGCCACAGGGAAGTCCGAGTTGCCCGAGACAGGAGTCATCGGGCCATCGTTAGTGAAGAGTTGAGCGACAGTGCAGTATGATCGACACACATCAAGAACTTGTTGAGTAATATATGGGAAAATCCGAGTCAACTCTATCTGACCAGTAGCATCTATGGAGCCATCGGAAGGAACGTAAGAGGGAGAGGGCTCAGAGATCTCTAGTGGTTCCAATCTAGGATTCAAGCACTGACAGTGGCTAGGTAGTAGTGAGTACAAACCGGGATGGCTAGACCGCCCAGTTGCTTAGGTTTGGTGATGACTTGTCTGGCTATCTGGCTATTACTCTGGGGTTTAGATGCTCAAATGAATTTAGTAAATGCTTTCTGAATGGAGGAGAAAAATTTTTTTCGGGAGGACAATGGGGACCATTCAAAAGAGGTAGAGTAGTCTAGGGTGAATATACGTTTTTAAGAGATTTATACAGCCTAGCTATGAGAGTCCCTTGGTATCCCACCTAGACAGATCAGAGTGAAGTGTGCACAGAGTAGGAGGAAGTTCAGTCCATAAGTGTCAGAGGGGAAGCTAGGGAGGTGCGCACCCAGGTACTTAATAGCTTTGGTTGACCAAGAAAAGGGGAAGGAAGAGTGAAGTGAGCGAACTAAGGGGTCAGGAAGAGAGACATTGAGCACGGTTCTCTTGGAGAGGTTAATTTTGTAGTTACTAAAGAAGCTGTAGGTGGCTATTTTTTGAAGCAAAGAGGGGGAGGGCCGTTAACAGTTGGGTAATAAAGAGCAGAACATCTTATGCAAATGCTGAGATTTTGAGGTATAGATCTCCAGACCTCAGACCCTGAACTTTCGGGTTGCATTGGACGGCCAAGAGGAGGTGCTCCATAACTAGAGCATAGAGGAGAGTGGAGAGACCTGACAGGTGCCGTTGTGGATGGGCAAGGGAGAGAAGAGGGTGCCATTAACTCGAATTTGGGCCTGTGGGGAAATATAGACCTATTTGTTGAATAGATTCAAGGAAGTTCCAGTCAACCCAACGGACATGATGGATGATATAGAAGACCTTCGGAGTATTGTTCCGAGCCTCTCATGTGGTGACCTAAGCAATTTGCGAAAGTTTAGCGTCTGTATTGATCAGGGAGATAGGCCTGTAGCTAGGGCACAGTAGGGGGTGCTTGACCTCTTTGACCAAAATTGTGATGTGAGCATGGAGGAAGGAGGATGGGAAGGGTGTATCAAGGGAAACTGCATTGAAAGCTTTTAAAAGGTAAGGAGTCAGTTCTGGGTGGAGAGTTTTGTAGAAACACGCCGTGTAGCCATAAGGGCTGGGACTTTTACCCCCTGGAAGGCTGGAGACACCCAGTAACAATTCCAGCTGGTTCGCCTCGTCTACCGTAAGGGATGGAATGGCTGTGTCTTGGATGTATTGAGAGGCTACGTGGGGGATTGGGTTTCTGATTGGAGGTGTGAGGGGGGATAGATTGTAGAGGGAGTTGTAATAATCTCTGAAGGTCGAGGCAATGTCCGTAGTGAGATGAGAGATCAGGCCCATGGGAGTTTTGATTGACATGACATGAGAGGCTGTTTGCCAATCCCGGACCACGTGGGCCAGGAGGTGGCCGGCCTTATTGCCCCATTCATGAAAGGATTTCTGGCCAAGCTGACAAAGTCGCTGTTGCTTATGCTCAAGTAGGGTCCTGTTCTCATGGCGTGTCGCTGTCAAGGCGGTGAGGGTAGATTGCTGGAGACTTTGCTTACCTTGCTGTGCCTCGAGCAAGCTCAGGGATTGTAGGAGAGACTTAAGCTTCACCCCTGCTTCACGTTTAAATCTAGACCCATGTTTTATCAGGACCCCCCTCAGGACACACTGCAAGGTTTCCTATTGATTAGGTGGGGAAGTATTGTCCTGCAAATTATCTTATTCAATATCGAGGATGGATTGTTTAAGATCAGTCAGGCATTGAGCATCATGCAAAAGCGACTCGTTGAGCCGCCATGAGCATCGGGTGGGGGGAAGGAGTATAACCGAGCAGGAGAATGATCAGAGAGGAGTGCACTACCGATATTAGCTGTGGTCGCCTAAGGTAATGCTGAATGGGAGAGGTATATATAGTCCAACCTGCTGTACAAGTTGTGTGCATGGGAGTAAAAGAAGTAATCCTATTCTTCCGGATGCAGGATGTGCCAGACATCACACAGCAGCATTGAGTGTAGATGTTTGCAAAATTTATTGAGGGCGTTGTAAAGAACGTGAGTCTTGCCTGTGGAGGAGTCGATAAGAGGGTTGAGTGTCAAGTTAAAGTCCCTGCAAAGAATAAGGTGACTGCAGGCAAATGACTGGAGTGTGGCAAGGGTAGAGAAGAGAAAGGGTACCTGACCAGTGTTGGGCGAGTAGATGTTAGCAATGGTGTATGTGGTGCCATAGATTTCACACAGGAGGAAAAGTTATCAGGCTTCAGGGTCAGAGAGAGACTGAAGGATCTTAAGTTGGAGACTTTTGTGGAAGAAAGTGACCACCCCCTTGGCTCTACCTTTTGAGCTACTGCTATGGGACCATTCTGGATAGAAGCGATTTTTGAGCAACGACATATAGGAGGTGAGAAAATGGGTTTCCTGCAAACATAGAATATGAACTCTACATTTATGAGAGTCATACAGTACCTGGGAATGTTTTTTCAGGAGTATTCAGGTCTTTCACATTGATGGACAATACTATGATATCTGCCATCGGGAACAGGGAAGAGGAGAAATTGATGGGAGAGTAGGAGAGTGTGAGAGGGAGGTGGACTGAATCAAAAGAAGAGAGAGGAGGAGGCTAGAGTAGGGAACACAAAGAGAGGGGCAGTACAGCTGCCCTCAGTGGGGCTAAGGTTGTTGAGCACACGTCTCATAGTGGACGATATAGTCGACCACTTGTCTATGGGGGATTGTGGCAGGCACAAGAGGGGTTTTCGGGTGTAATAGGAGAGTTGGATAGCACCTATGCCGGTCCATGCCCAGAGAGAGAAATGAGTGGCTTCAGGGCGGATGTTTACTGCAGAGTGGGCGGGATAGGTCCAGAAACAAGGATAGCTGTGCTCCATCAAAGTCAATTGATTTTTGCCCCTCTGGCTTACATCATGATATCTTCTATGAGAGCATAATAGAGTATCCTGCAGATCACATCACGGGGCTTTGCAGGATCAGAGCTGTGGGGTCTGAGGGCCCGGCGGGCCCGGTCAATCTCAATATGAGTATTGGCCGGGTGGCCCAGGTGTTGAAGATGTGTGTTGAAGATGCCAGCTCAGGGAAAGGAGTAGCCTAAGGTAGGTCGCGAATTCTAATATTATTGCAGCGACTGGGAGTCTCTGTATATTCATTATGTGAAAGTAAGCTGCGGTATTGAGCAGTGTTAGAGTGGGAGGCTTGCTACAGAGATTGTATGGAAGCCGTTACTAACTCCTGAAACAATTCTAAGTCATCAACCTGTTGCTGTAGATTAGCTATATCGGCCTTCACTACCTTGAGATCTTGGTGCCAGGCCTTTTTCAGGTCTGTGGCCAGGTCATCCATGTCCCACTTGCTAGGGAGGAGAGCCAGTAGTGCCTTTAGTTCAGAATGGCCTTGTAGAGCATGGACGTCTTCTTCTGGCGGGGGCAGATGTGTGAGGAGAGAAGAGCTCGCAGAATGGCGGGCGACGGGAATGGGAACTTCGGCTTTAGGTCTGCGGGACATGAGGGGGGGATAGCATCCACCTCAGAAGATGTGGCGGAGTCCAGGGTGGGTGAGAGGGGTCTAGAGGATCGTCTTTTAGGGGTGTAATGTAGTTTTTGGTTGGTGGGCTTATGACCCATTCTAGGAGTCTGTAGCTGCACTGCTCTGCACTCCCAATCCGTGCAGGTTGTGAGGGAGTCAATGAGGCGGCTTGGTGCTGCTGTTCATCAGGAGCGGGGTGGGGGCGCTGAGTGGAGTCAATGTATCTATAGAAGTGGGGCTAACTTGCGGCTCAGGAGAGGGAGAGAAAGATGGCCGCCAGCTTCCCATGCTTGGCGAGGGTAGGGAGGGAGGCCAAGCATCGGTGTAATCGGCACTCACCCTGGAGCCATGGTGATCAAGGTGCTCTGGTCCTTCCAGTGGAATCCTCCCTGAAGCCTGCTGCTGCCTGGAGACAGGGATTGCAGGTCACAAAGGTGTCTGTATCGGAGCCGCATCACAAAGGGAGACGACAGGGGCAAAGGAACTTGCCTCACTGTCCGAGGATGACCGGGGATCTCCCAGCGGGAGAAAGAAGTTCGATATGGGCACTTTGGTTGCCTGGGACATCGGGGGTCCCCCCCGGTCTCTTCCTGGATTGTGCTTTGCTCATTTTTAGTCTGTAGGAAGGCTGGAACTGGAGTTCAGGCGAGTCATGTCTGAGTGCTTCCCATGCTAGGACACGCCCCCTGCTCATTTAGTTTTTATCCAGTTCAGAGCCATAGTTTCCAACATTTAGAACAGCAAACTTGGGACATTTTAAGACCTGCCACCAGGAACACCCCCAACAACCAACTGGATTAATTCCTCATAATCATCTCCTTTTAAGTAATATAAATATAGCAGTTACAGTGACTTGCAAAAGTATTCATGCCCCTTGAACTTTTTCACATTTTGTCACCTTATACCCACAAACCTTAATGTATTTTATTGAGATTTTAAGTGATAGACCAACACAAAGTAGCACATAATTGTGAAGTGGAACGAAAATGATACATGGTTTTCAAAATTTTAATTAAATAAAAATCTGAAAAGTGGGATGTGCAAAAGTATTCAGCCCCTCTATATCAATACTTTGTAGAGACACCTTTCTCTACAATTACAGCTGCAAGTCTTTTGGGGTATGTCTTTAACAGCTTTGCGCATTTAGATGCTGAGATTTTTGCCCATTCTTCTTTGCAAAATAGCTCAAGCTCAGCTAGATTGGATGGAGAGCGTCTGTAAACAGCAATTTTGATGTCTTGCTCAATGGGATTTAGGTCTGGACTTTGACTGGGCAATTCTAACACGTGAATATTCTTTAATCTAAACTATTCCACTGTAGCTCTGACTGTATGTTTAGGGTCCAAAAGATTTTCTTCCAGGATTGCCCTGTATTTAGTTTCATCCATCTTCCCATCAACTCTGAGTAGCTTCCCCCTATTCATGCTGAAGAAAAGCATCCCCACAGCATGATGCTGCCACCACCATGTTTCACAGTGGGGATGGTGTGTTCAGTGTGATGAGCAGTATTACTTTTCCACCACACATAGCGCTTTGCATTTAGGTCAAAAAGTTCAACTTTGGTCTCATCTGACCAGTGCACCTGCTACCACATGTTTGCTTTGTCCCCTATATGGCTTGTGGCAAGCTGCAAACAGCACTTCTTCTTTCAACAATGGTTTTCTTCTTGCCGCTCTTCCATAAAGGCCAGATTTGGGGAGTGCACGACTTATAGTTGTCCTGTGGACAGATTCTCCCACCTGAGCTGTGGATTTCTGCAGCTCCTCCAGAGTGACCATGGGTCTCTTGGATGCTTCTGTAACCTGTACTCTCCTTGCTCAGTCTGTCAGTTTAGGTGGACGGCCATGTCTTTGTAGGTTTGCAGTTGTAGAATACTTTTTCCATTTTTGAATGATTGATTGAACAGTGCTCCTTGGAATGCTCAAAGCTTGGGATATGTTTTTATAACCTAACCCTGCTTTAAACTTCTCTACAACTTTATCTCTGACCTGTCTGGTGAGTTCCTTGGTCTTCATGTTGCTGTTTGTTCATTAGTGTTCTCTAACAAACCACTGAGGGCTTCACAGAACAGGTGTATTTATACCTAGACTAAATTACACACAGCTGGACTCTATTGACTAAGTGATTTCTGAAGGCAGTTGATAGCAGTGGATTTTATTTAGGGATAGCAGAGTACAGGAAGCTGAATACTTTTGCACGTCAGATTTTTGTTTGATTAAAATTTTGAAAACCATGTATCATTTTTGTTTCACTTCACAATTATCTGCTACTTATCTATCACTTAAAATCTCAATGAAACACATTTCAGTTTGTGGTTGTAAGGTGAAAATCTGTCCTGTCTTATCACACAGGTCCGGCTCTATGGAAACGCTGTGTAAACAATGGGAGGAATAATTTCACATAGCAGGAATACAAAGCAGTATTGCTAAAGCAATATATTTAGGAAAACTCTTCAATTTACATAAGCTAGCAGTATAGATAGGATCCATGAGATGGGAATACCTCTTTAATGACATCTTTGTTGGATAGGATCCTTGTGCAGTGTTTTATTTGACATGTTTAATGTTCACCCACTAGACCCAATATAATAGCTTGTAATAATTTTCAAAGGGTATTGTATTATGTCCTGAAGATACTCAGGGATAATACGCCAATGAGGTAAGGCTAGTTTCATATCAGTGTCGGAGTCTCCACTGCAGAATCCTCTGAAAAATGTCAGAGATAAAAGTCCTGCTTGGAGGACTTCTCCGCCAATTTCAGTATAAAAATGTCAAAAACCCAACCGACGCCTGGCAACCCCATTATGGGATCTGCGGATGTCCGAGGGTAACCGCTGTTTTAGCCGACGGGCTCTCAATCGTTCGGGTTTCCAGCGCAAGTGGGAACCTATCCTTATCTGACTTGTCATACTTTTTTTCTTTCATGAACTGTATCAGAAGATTGTTTTGTCTTATCCAATGATTCACATACTGTATTGCATTGTAAGTTCAATAAAACAAGTTAAAAAATAAAGAAAAATCTATATATAGTATAACACAGGATTCACCATTCACAGAAGGTGATGCTTTTGCACAATGACTTTTGAACAGGTTACAGAGCATGCCTATAACACCCTTCCATTAAAGTCAAAGGGGCAGATTTATTAAAATGGTGTAAAAGCAAAACTGACTTAATTATTCATAGCAACTAATCACATTGCAGATTTCATTTTGTGTTATGCTCAGTGGCGTAACGATCGTGGTCGCAGGGAATGCGACCAGCTAGAAATGGCCAGGGCCCCGGAATACCATGATAGTGGTCGGGGAACCAGGCTTTCCCCAACCGCTATACATGTTAACAGAAAGGAGTCCCATCGGGCCAGTTAATGCCAGCCCAGGGTAGGTTACTAAAAAAAAAAAATATTTATACTGACCTGTCCAGGGCTCTTCTGGCCAGTTTCTGAGGTTTTCCTGCGATCCAGACTTCACTGCTTGGATCTGTGATTGGTCACATGGGGCACTCCTATGTAATGACGTCATCGCGCCCCATATGACAGCTGAGGTCCAATCACAGGCCCCAGCAGTGACATCTGGAGCACAGGACCTCAATCGCAGGAAAGAAGAGGAGCGAGGATACACAGGAGAGGTAAGGAAAGGTGAGTATAAATGTTTTATTTTTAATCCCTTCCCCTAGGCCTTTATTTATTATACTCTGGGGTCTGAGGAGACCCCAAAGTATAATAATAGCACCAGCTCTAGGGGGGGGGGGCTCTTGGGAGCTCATAATACTCTGTGGGGGCCACTGTGGGCATATAATACTGTGTGGGGACCGCTGTGGAGCGCATAAGGCTGTGTGGGGGCCGCTGTGGAGTGCATAATGCTGTGTGGGGGCCACTGTGGAGTACATAATACTTTACCAGTATTGTTTACATGCCGGAGCTGCGTTGCTCACTCACCATATTCTTGATAACTGCAGTTGTGGGTACTAAAGCTGTATCCCTTTCAAGTATCAGAGTTATCGCTGCAGTACCCGTAACCGCCACATCAAGAATTCGCTCTAGGAAGCGGGCCCCGGACAAAAGTTTGCACCTGGGCCCAGAAGACTTTAGTTACGCCACTGGTTATGCTCCTGAAAAATTAAAGGATTATTTTGCTTTTATACCATTTTAATAACTCTGTCCCAATGAGTCTTCTGACTGCAGCTTCCTATGGCTAATGGAACAGTGGGGAAAAAAAGGATTTAGTCAGCCACCAATTGTGCAAGTTCTCCCACTTAAAAAGATGAGGCAGGCCTGTAATTGACATCATAGGTAGACCTCAACTATGAGAGACAAAATGAGAAAACAAATCCAGAAAATCACATTGTCTGATTTTTTAAGAATTTATTTGCAAATTATGGTGGAAAATAAGTATTTGGTCATCTTCAAACAAGCAAGATTTCTGGCTCTCACAGACCTGTAACCTCTTCTTTAAGAGGCTCCTCTGTCCTCCACTCATTACCTGTAGTAATGGCACCTGTTTGAAATTGTTATCAGTATAAAAGACACCTGTCCACAACCTCAAACAGTAACACTCCAAACTCCACTATGGTGAAGACCAAAGAGCTGTGGAAGGACACCAGAAACAAAATTGTAGACCTGCACCAGGCTGGGAAGACTGAATCTGCAATAGACAAGCAGCTTGGTGTGAAGAAATCAACTGTGGGAGCAATAATTAGAAAATGGAAGACATACAAGACCACTGATAATCTCCCTCGATCAGGGACTCCACGCAAGATCTCACCCCTTTGGGTCAAAATGATCACAAGAACGGTGAGCAAAAATTCCAGAACCACATGGGGGGACCTAGTGAATGACCTGCAGAAAGCTGGGACTAACGTAACAAAGGCTACCGTCTGTAACACACTACGCCGCCAGGAACTCAGATCCTGCAGTGCCAGACGTGTCCCCCTGCTTAAGCCAGTACATATTCGGGCCCATCTGAAGTTTGCTAGAGAGCATTTGGATGTTCCAGAAGAGTATTGGGAGAATGTCATATGGTCAGATGAAACCAAAGTAGAACTGTTTGGTAGAAACACAACTCCTCGTGTTTGGAGAAGAGTGAATGCTGAGTTGCATCCAAAGAACACCATACCTACTGTGAAACATGGGAGTGGCAACATCATGCTTTGGGGCTGTTTCTCTGCAAAGGGACCAGGACGACTGATCCGTGTACATGAAAGAATGAATGGGGCCATGTATCATGAGATTTTGAGTGCAAACCTCCGTCCATCAGCAAGGACATTGAAGATGAAACGTGGCTGGGTCTTTCAGCATGACTATGATCCCAAGCACACCGCCAGGGCAATGAAGGAGTGGCTTCGTAAGAAGCATTTCAAGGTCCTGGAATGGCCTAGCCAGTCTCCAGATCTCAACCCCATAGAAAACCTTTGGAGGGAGTTGAAAGTCTGTGTTGCCCAGCGCAGCCCCAAAACATCCCTGCTCTAGAGGAGATCTGCATGCAGGAATGGGCCAACATACCAGCAACAGTGTGTGCTAACCTTGTGAAGACTTACAGAAAACGTTTGACCTCTGTCATTGCCAACAAAGGATATATAACAAAGTATTGAGATGAACTTTTGTTATTGACCAAATACTTATTTTCCACCATAATTTGCAAATAAAATCTTTAAAAATCAGACAATGTGATTTTTCTGGATTTGTTTTCTCATTTTGTCTCTCATAGTTGAGGTCTACCTATGATGTCAATTACAGGTCTCTCTCATCTTTTTAAGTGGGAGAATTTGCACAATTGGTGGCTGATTAAATACTTTTTTTTCCCCACTGTAGTTACTGTAAATTACCTGGTAACTTTATTCTGCAATCCTGCAAATAGTCATTATAGTGATGCTAAATGTATATAGTTGCCCTTCACAAGGTGTCACAGAGATTTGCTTGGTTTTTCTAACCATCATTTAGGCTATGCTGCATTCAAATATAGAAGAAGCAGGTAATGTGAGCTTAATGCTAGTGTTTTTCCAGTGCCTGCCTTTAATGTGCTGTAAAGCTTCTCACCAGTAATGCCATTTATGTATGTCTACATACTGTCCAACTTGATATTTTTAACAGGTATCTGCAGAAGAGGCTCAGCAGCACTGGGAACGTCAGTACGAATTCTCTTTAAGTAACTGCTCCCATACCATGTGGTAAGACAATTTTTGGGACAAGGTTTTTCCTAAAATGTACATTTCTTCAGGCAATATTTTTGATGACTTATCCTAGGGCTGGGCGATTATGATCAAAATCACATTTTACCTCAATTACAATTAATGAATAATTATTTTAGGGCACTTCCCTTTTTACATACCACGACCCCTATGTATATGACATGCCATGCCACTGAATTTTGGTTTCAGTTATTAACATATTGCTGATATACTTTAGCCAATGGCAGTGTCAGACCGGGTGGCATTGATGCAAAATAATTAAAATAATTGATCTATCCTTAGGGTTAGTATCAGATTTGTGGTGGTTGGACTCCTAGCAGCCCTTCTGATAAGCTGATATCAGTAGCCCCAGTGTCTTTAAAACATAGTGGCAGAGCTGGAAGCAGACCACTAGGTCCGCTGTTTAGTGGCAGTTGGTTGCAGCTCAGCTTCTATTGATTTAAATTGGTCCTGAGCTGCAGTAATCACTAACTGTTTTCCTCTGCGGACTTTTGTTTTTCTATTATACCTATAGGGAAACTGCCGGCATTTCCGTAGGTATGATTGACATGCTGCAATTTCCAAAACAGCGATGGTTTTGAAAATCAGTGTGTCCACTGCTCATATTTTTCCACATTGTGTGTTTTAGATTCGTTAGAATTCCATCCACTTTGCAGGGACTGTAAAATACCGTGGTTTTTGCCATTGCATTTACGCCACGGCCAAACCGCAGCGTGTTTGCCACATGGGGCCCCAGCTTTAAGCTAAAGCCCATGTTGCATAAACACATTGTTTTTGTATGACGTGGAAACGCAGCAGAAAAAAACACAGCGTTTTACAGTACCAGCAAAGTGAATGAGATTCTGGTTAATCTCATCCACACATTGCAGAAAAGTGGTGTTTTTGAAAAACGCACCATGTTAATTTTAGCTGCGAAATCTTATTATATATTTATATAATAGGGAAAATAAAACCGCAGAGGAAAAAAAGCAGCAAAAACTCAAAAAAAAAACAAAAAACTACAATTGAAGTGGATCTGGTTTTGACAAAGCCCAGCCTAAATTTATATAAAAACATCAACTGTGGATTATATGCAATGGTTGAAATACACAACAGAATCTGCAGTTTCAGACTTGTTTTACAAAATAACACACATCTAAAACTGGTGGATCAGTCTTGCCATCCATATGTACAGAAAAAAAATTGTGGTTTGTGGAGAAGAACATTTAAATAATTTACTTCGTCGGGGTTGTCCAAGAGTTGGTATTGATAGCCAGTCTTTGAATATTCAACTGTGGTTAAAGATAGCTGAGCTGTAGTAAAGCCACTACACAGAGCTTCCAGCTCCATACAGTATGTAGATTCAGTGGTTGCAGTAGAAGTTTGTGGGGGTGCCGGGTGTCCAAACTCCACCAATCTGATATTGATGGCTTGTCTATATGAACTCTTGAACAGCTCCTTTTAAAGTGGATCTCTTAGCTTAAAGAGGACTTTTCATGTCCTCAGAGATTCTCTGGATTCAACGCACTGTCAGCTTTCCCAGTATGCGCCCCTGTGCTGGAGATATCGGTGCCATTAATTTCAGCACAGTATCTCTCCACTATCAGAAGGGCAAGTTTTACAGCCTAGCTTCATCGCTGGGTTGTGAGGAACACCTGCTCTGACAGTACTTTTCCATAGACTTGTACTGTCAGAGGGGGCGTTCCTAATCGCCAGCAATGACGCTAGGCTGTAAGGCCCTGCCTTCTGACAGTGGGGGATATCGGTGCCGAAACTAATGGCACTGATATCTCTGGCACCTGGGTGCATACCGACACTGTTAGGCAGTATTACATACCACTAGAAAGCTATCTCCAAGGACATAAAAGGATCTCTTTAAAGAGTAACCAAACTAGCAAAGGATTCCACCTTTAAAATCGGCGCCAAATTCCACCCTGAATCTGCCTCCCATTGTATTCAATGGGAAGCCAAGATTGAAGCAGGACGCTAAAAATATAAGTATCCTGCTCGATCTTCTCTTGAATTCCGCAGCTGATTCAGCTGCAGAACCCTGGCGTGATCCACAAGGCTGATAGCCCTATTCATGTGAGGCTAGGCAGCAAGTGAAAGTCATGGTGGAAAACAAAGGGCCAGAAAGTGGAGAAGAATTTGACACTGAAGTCTACCTCAATATCTGTTCACTTCCTGCTGAGTATTTTTCACACAGAGGAATTTTGTCAGACGGAAATAATCTGTTTCAAAAACTGACTGGCTTTATCTGTCTTTCCAGCACTGTTTAAGTCTGTTGCTCTCAGCCTTCAGTGAATAAGGGTAATGGACTTTACAAATTGCAAATTGAATGAACAAAAGAGAAATCTAAATTGGATTAAATCAATACACACGTGGACAAAATTGTTGGTACCCCTCGTTTAATGAAAGAAAAACTCACAATGGTCACAGAAATAACTTGAATCTGACAAAAGTAATAATATATAAAAATTCTATGAAAATGAACAAATGAAAGTCAGACATTGCTTTTCAACCATGCTTCAACAGAATTTTTTAAAAAAGAAAACTCATGAAACAGGCCTGGACAGAAATGATGGTACCCTTAACTTAATATTTTGTTGCACAACCTTTTGAGGCAATCACTGCAATCAAACGATTCTTGTAACTGTCAATGAGACTTCTGCACCTCTCAACAGGTATTTTGGCCCACTCCTCATGAGCAAACTGCTCCAGTTGTCTCAGGTTTGAAGGGTGCCTTTTCCAGACAGCATGTTTCAGCTCCTTCCAAAGATGCTCAATAGGATTTAGGTCAGGGCTCATAGAAGGCCACTTCAGAATAGTCCAATGTTTTCCTCTTAGCCATTCTTGGATGTTTTTAGCTGTGTGTTTTGGGTCATTATCCTGTTGCAAGACCCATGACCTACGACTGAGACCAAGCTTTCTGACACTGGGCAGCAAATTTCTCTCCAGAATCCCTTGATAATCTTGAGATTTCATTGTACCCTGCACAGATTCAAGACACCCTGTGCCAAATGCAGCAAAGCAGCCCCAGAACATAACAGAGCCTCCTCCATGCTTCACAGTAGGGACAGTGTTCTTTTCAAGATGTGCTTCATTTTTCCATCTGTGAACATAGAGCTGATGTGCCCTGCCAGAAATTTTGATTTTTGTTTCATCTGTCCATATGACATTCTCCCAGAAGCTTTGTGGCTTGTCAACCTGTAATTTGGCAAATTACTTTTGTCAGATTCAAGTTATTTCTGTGACCATTATGGGGTTTTCGTTCATTAAATGAGGGGTACCAACAATTTTGTCCACGTGTGTATTTGGTGTGACCACCCTTTGCCTTCAAAATATAATCTATTCTTCTTGGTACACTTGTACACAGATTTTGAAGGAGCTCAGGAGGGAGGTTGTTCCAAACATTTTGGAGAAATAGCCACAGGTCTTCTGTGATATAGTCTTTCTCAAATCCTTCTGTCTCTTCAGAATCCCAGACAGACTCGATGATGATGAAATCAGGGCTTTGTGTGGACTGTATCCTCCAAATGGTGGTCACACTTTTCTTTGATTTCTCTTTTGTTCATTCACTTTTGTTAAGTGACAGAAATATTAACACTTGTATTCTTTAAAGCATTCTTACTTTGCAGCATTTTTCACACCTGCCTAAAACATTTCTGTTGTGCTGTGTGTGTGTGTGTGTAAGTATGTATATGTACGTATATATACAGTTGTCAGCATAAATGAGTACACCCCAACAATTTTGTCAGGTTACTTTTTAGTATGCTTTCAGAATCAACATTGTCTCTGGGATACCATATAAGAAAGTCCTCCTACAAATCTGGGCCATTGATAGCAAACAAGATTTGTTAATTTGCTCACACCAAAAAGGAATTTTTCTAACAAATTCATTCAAAACCATGTTGTAAAAATGAGCTCACCCCAATGAAAGTTTTAGAAGCAAAACTAAAGTTTAGACCTCAGCCACAGGTGTGTCTAGTTATTCATTAAACAGGTGTCCAGCAGACAGTTGGCTAAAAGGGCAAGGGGAAGGCGTTTTCTTTAAGTGAACACAAATTCCCTTCCCATTTCATGTTGTCAGGCAATGGCACCACATGGAAGAGAAATGTCCAAGATCTGAGAAAACATAATTTCTTTACACAAGAAATGTGAAGTGTACAAGAAGAATAGCAAATAGAAAAAAATAAAAAATTATATATATATGTTCTCCCACTTGATGAGAGAGGCCTGTAATTGACATCATAGGTAGACCTCAACTATGAGAGACAAAATGAGAAAACATATCTAGAAAATCACATTGTCTGATTTTTTTAAGAATTTATTTGCAAATTATGGAAAATAAGTATTTGGTCACCAACAAACAAGCAAGATTTCTGGCTCTCACAGACCTGTAACCTCTTCTTTAAGAGGCTCCTCTGTCCTCCACTCATTACCTGTAGTAATGGAACCTTTTTGAAATTGTTATCAGTATAAAAGACACCTGTCCACAACCTCAAACAGTCACACTCCAAACTCCACTATGGTGAAGACCAAAGAGCTGTGGAAGGACACCAGAAATAAAATTGTAGACCTGCGTCAGGCTGGGAAGACTGAATCTGCAATAGGCAAGCAGCTTGGTGTGAAGAAATCAGCTGTGGGAGCAATAATTAGAAAATGGAAGACATACAAGACCACTGATAATCTCCCTCAGTCAGGGGCTCCACGCAAGATCTCACCCCATGGGGTCAAAATGATTACAAGAACGGTGAGCAAAAATCTAGTGAATGACCTGCAGAAAGCTGGGACTAACATAACAAAGGCTACCGTCAGTAACACACTATGCCGCCAGGGACTCAGATCCTGCAGTGCCAGACGTGTCCCCCTGTTTAAGCCAGTACATAGTCGGGCCCGTGTGAAGTTTGCTAGAGAGAATTTGGATGTTCCAGAAGAGTATTGGGAGAATGTCATATGGTCAGATGAAACCAAAGTAGAACTGTTTGGTAGAAACACAACTCGTCGTATTTGGAGGAGAGTGAATGCTGAGTTGCATCCAAAGAACAAAAAATAACAAACAGCCTGGCTCAGTCAGTCCTTTCAGGACCCCAGTCCTCTTGGAACAGACCACCTTGTCTGTCTCCAACTGGTTCCCCGACTACCTGCTTCCTGCAGGTCTCCACAGCACTCTCTCCTGCTGCAGACACTCCGTCTGGAGTTGGTGCCCCCACCTATGGGTGTGGCTGAGGAGATTTTCAATCCTGGTTTTGGGTCGCTCAATAGCGCCCTCTGGGTTCACACTCTCACAATATATATATATATATATATATATATATATATATATATATACATACACACACACACACACACGGAGGGAACCTTGTCCTGTTGTTGGGACTAAGTAAAAACAGGTTAACATCATAATCAATGCTTCCCTTACGTCCCACCAGCAACACAATAATGGAGATTTAGCAAGCAAAACCCCTAAGGAGGGCCCTCCTGAAGGACTGAATTTAGTATGATACAGCCAAAAGCAGCGGCCTCTGAACCCCGAGCATTTAATCTGTAGTGGTTCACACACATCTGGTGTGAACTCCAAAAAGCAGCAAAACAGATCTGCTCCAAAGGGACCGAATCTCTTTCGGCCCAAGATGTGGAATAGAATGCGCCTTAAACACAGGTGGATCTAGTTCCTGAGTGATATAAGTCAATCTGATGGTCTTCTTGATCCACCGAGACAAGGATGGCTTGGAAGCCTTTAGACCCTTGGTTTTTCCCAAGAAAGGGAGAAAAAGATTTTCTACCCATCTAAAGGGCAATGATCTATTGAGATAAATCCTCAGACATCTTGCAATGTCTAAGGAGTGCAGTTTAATCTCCTCAGGAGAGGATGCATCAGGGAAGAGGACAGGAAGTGTGATATCAACTGATTCAGAGTCACATAAAGTGGTACTTTAGGACAAAATCCTGGCATGAAACGCAGCTGAACCCTATCTGTGTGTAAGGATATATATGGCTCCTCAGAAGATAGCTCTTGTAGCTCTCTAATTCTTTTGGCGAAATGTATTTCTAACAGAAACACCGTCTTATATGTAAGGAACTTGAGTTATACTTCCTCTAGAGGTTCAAAGGAAGGTTCACACAACCCTTTTAAAACCGTGGATAGCTCCCACTGAGGTATAGGATGAGCTACAGATGGTTTTAATCTTGAAGTTCCTCTAAAGAATCTCTATCAGAGGTTCCTGAGATAACTGCTTTCCTTAGTAGGCTGAGGCTGACAAGGCTGCAATCTGTACCTTTAATGTAGAAGAGATAAGGCCTTTGTCCAGGCCATTCTGAAGAAATTCCAAAATATTAGGGATAGAAGGATTGGATTCATCAATCCCTTTCTCTGTGGCTGAGGCAATGAATATGGAACGTATCCTGGCATAGTTCCTATTTGTAACCTCTGCTCTGAAGAGAGAGAGCGTGTATTCAGGACGGCTATAGAGAGTCCTCTGGATCGTTGTAGGGACTGGTCAACCTCCAGGCTGTCAGATTGAAGGTTTTCAGATCTGGGCAGAGCTGAGAGCTCTGGGATTTCCAGGTTCTGAATTGGGGAAGCCTCCACTAAATCCCACGACTCATCTGTATGAGTTGGGAAAACCAAGCTCTTTTCGGCCAGAATGGTATGATGGCAATTACCGAGGTTTGGTCCTGTCTCATTTCCATCAATAACCTTCGGTATAATGGAAACTGGAGGGAATATACAGTGGGTACGGAAAGTATTCAGACCCCTTTAAATTTTTCACTGTTTGTTTCATTGCAGCCATTTGCTAAAAGCAAAAAAGTTCATTTTATTTCTCATTAATGTACACTCCGCACCCCATCTTACAGAAAAAAAAAACAGAAAGGTAGATATTTTTGCAAGTTTATTAAAAAAAGAAAAACTGAAATATCACATGGTCATAAGTATTCAGACCCTTTGCTCAGTATTGAGTAGAAGCACCCTTTTGAGCTAGTACAGCCATGAGTCGTCTTGGGAATGATGCGACAAATTTTTCACATCTGGTTTTGGGGATCCTCTGCCATTCTTCCTTGCAGATCCTCTCCAGTTCCGTCAGGTTGGATGGTGAACGTGGGTGGACAGCCATTTTCAGGTCTCTCCAGAGATGCTTAATTGGGTTGAGGTCAGGGCTCTGGCTAGGCCAGTCAAGAATGGCCACAGAGTTGTTCCGAAGCCACTCCTTTGTTATTTTAGCTGTGTGCTTAGGATCATTGTCTTGTTGGATGGTGAACCTTCGGCCCAGTCTGAGGTCCAGAGCACTCTGGAAGAGGTTTTCTTCCAGGAGATCTCTGTACTTGGCCGCATTCATCTTTCCTTCAATTGCAACCAGTCGTCCTGTCCCTGCAGCTGAAAAACAATCCCATAGCATGATGCTGGCACCACCATGTTTCACTGTTGGGATTGTATTAGGCAGGTGTTAAGCAGTGCCTGGTTTTCTCCACACATACCACTTAGAATTAATGCCAAAAAGTTCAATCTTCATCTCATCAGACCAGAGAATCTTATTTCTCATAGTCATGCAATTCTAACTGCATCACAACTGTGCCATGTGAATGCACCCACAAAGCTACACCATTCTATACTATCCATCTAGCACATACAAAAATTTACCTTTTACCATCACCAAGTTCCCTCGGTGGCCCCACATAGTATCATGCTCTACAGTGGCCCCCAAACCCATGATAATGCTTTCAAGTGGCCTACAAGCAAAGAGTAATTCGCCCTAGTGGCCCCCAGGCAAGTAGTCATGTTCTCCAGTAGCCCCCAGTAATATAATCCCCTGTGCCCCCCAGACAAGTAATCCAGTGGCCCCCTAGTAGTATCCCCCAGTGGCCCACAGGCAATTAATAATGTCTCCCAGTAGACCTCAGCCAAGTAGTAATGTCCCTCATTAGCCCCCAGACAAGTAATAATGTCCCCCAGTAGCACCACTGTAGTTGTGCTATATAAAGTATAAAAACAAAAAAACAAATAACACTTACCCATCCTTGAATCCCCGAAGCTCTGATGTCCTCCTGCTTCCTGTCTGCAGCACAATGCAGCAGGTCTTTAGCAGGGACTACTAGCTGATGCCTGAATGATAGATCAGGAAACTAAAGTCTTCCTGCTGCACCGCTTTATTCAACTACATCAGCATCCTAACAATGCCAATGTAGTTTAAAGGGGACATGGGACCATTTCCCCTCCAGATTGTCACTGGTACCCCTGGGAATCACTGGTGTATGGAGTTGTGTGAAAAAAATAAAAAAATGAGGGGGCTGGCTTCAAACGGTTATATCTTGTGCATTATAAAATGTTAAACTTGCCTTTGGTGTCATATGAAAGAGAAAAAGCAAGTTTGTACATTTTATAATGCCTCGGTAACCCTCCCACCCTCATTTTCTCTTCATTTCACACAGCCGTACACTTTACACAATCAGAAGCAGGGAACAGCTCTCAATACAGAAGCGGGGGGAAGAATAAAGAGATGCAGAATTTTACAGAAAGGAGCCAAAATTTGATAATAAAGTATATTACAAAATCAATTACACAAATACTGCCCCAAAATCAAAAGTTGTCCAAAAGTTTAGTTACGCTTTAACAGAGATGGAATTGCAACTATCTCACAAGTCTGTCCATGTAAAGAGGAGAAACTTCTGATGAGAAGAGTTGAAGAAAATCGCCGTGCAAGTTCAATGCAGTTAGCTAAAGAAGTAGAAATCCAAACTGGGGGTGAGTGTCCTTATGTGGTACTGTATGAGTGATGCTGGTGTCTGCGAGCTGCATTTAGTTGATGGCATAATAAATTCACAGATGTACTGCTCTAGTGATTGTAACTATGTTTTGAACTTTTGACTTTCATGCTCCAAATCTCACCATCCATTACAGCTTTGAACGTGAAACTACCATCATTTTACAGACAATAATCTTGGCTATCTCATACATAAATTTCACTTGCAACTATTTAGCATATGGTTAGTTATGCAGATTCTTGTCATGTAACTGCATTGTTACGGTTTTGCTCCTAAAAATCTAAAAATTTATTTATTTTTATTAATCCTACAAATTTTTCTGCACTAGAAGTAAATATACGTGGAAAAACCACTGCAAAAAAACAGAAATCCTATCTAGTATCCGCATAAATTAGTATACCATACTTGAAGTAAAAATATACAAAAAAAAATTTATTTATGACACAAAAAGGAAAAAACCATTAAAAACATCTAAAAATATAAATATATTGTAACATTGGAGGTCGCAGTATTTGAACCCCAGAACAGGACAAGTAAGAATATATATACATGCACCTGGATGTAATAATACAAATCATGCACGTATACAAAAAAAGCATGCATATAAAAAATTTTTGTATAACAATCTGATCATAATACTGAATCAACAGTTAATTTGTGCCCATGCCATTAGTATACAATATATGCACATATATGGTGCTAATACAATGGTCGCAATAACCAAAAGCAATGTATATATATGACTGCAAATAAACAAATAAATGCATAAAATGCAAGCAGTCCAGATACCTGTTCCCCACTGGTATAGCGGTAAAGGGAAAAAAGGAAAAACACTGCGATCTCCACTCTGAGCCCCAACGTACGTTTCGCTCCCCGCTTCGTCAGGGGGCTACAAAATGGAGGTCGAGCACTCCCGTTATATAGCATGTCCCTACCTGAATACAATAATGTCATCAATGGCGCCATTGAGCCGTCTAAACCACACTCCCGCGATAAAATATCGCGAGATGTGCATAGACCATGTGATCATGCTATTCTTAATGGTGACTGACCAAGTATCACGGTATTTCCTCTTCATTAAACTCGCACATGCGCATTAAGCGATAAAATTCAAGAACATGCACCAACGATATATATATATATATATATATATATATATATATATATATATATATGCGCTTCAAACCCCGCACCCTATCACCACCGTTTTCACTCAAAAAGGTACACTCTATTAGCTCTTAACATCACATGAAGGTACAGCAAAAATTGGCACTCCCAATCACATGAAGGTACAACAAAAATTGGCACTCCCACATTGTATGGTCGGATTATATCCGCATAATATACATGAATGCAATTCCAAACATATAAATAAAAATGATAACCCATAAATAAATAAATAAAGGGGAAAAAAAATGTGTGTGTTATATTCAGTATAAATGTATTGTGTGTTAGTTTTTTTATACTTTTACTTGTATGATCAGACCCCCTAGGGACCTTGAAACCTAGGGAGTCTGATCAATCATACTATCCACTGCGATACTACTGTATCGCAGTGAATAGCAAAATGCCTTCACTGCTATTAGACGATGCCTCTGGCATCATGTAATAGCTCTACTGTAAACACAGCCCTGGGAGCCTTCAATAGGCTCCCGGCTGTCATGGCAACCAATGACGTTCTGGAGGGCGGCGATCAGTTAAAAATGGCGGCGCCCGTGGCGGATGCGCAATTTAGACGCCGTGGTCCCGTTTGACCGCGACATCTAAAGGGTTAACAGCCGCGATCGGTGCAGGCACCAATCGCTGCTGTTAGCGGCGGGTCCTGGCTGTATTATACAGCCGGCACCCACGGTGTATGGAGAGCGCTCAGCTCCTGAGCGCTCTCCATACATCGTCATGCGACTCAGGACGTACTATTATGCCCTGGGTCGTTAAGGGGTTAAAGATGAGATCCTCATCTGATTCCAAGCTCATCTTCATAGCCCTAGCCGATCCAGAGCAAATAACAAAAAAAAAATAAAATTAATACTCACCTCTCCTTGCTCCCCTGTCTTCATTACTCATCTTTAAAATGAATCCAAGGTCATCTTCATAGCCCTAACCGATCCTGGGTTATGGAGCTCTAAAGTCCCCCCCCCCTTGTCTCAGGAAGCATTTTAAGAGCTGCGGTAGGAGAGGGGGGGGGGGAAGCCGCCCTGCAGACTGCACAGAGATGAGAAAATCATAATCATCATCTGTGCATAACCTGTATGTGACTCCAGGGGAGGTAGCAGAGACTTCTGTCCATGTTATCCCCTCTCCTATCAATCAGAGAGCATACTATACTTTTGCTCTCTGATTGTCACATAGAGGGATAATGTAATACCCCACTGAGCCTAATCACAGGGGTATTCTTATGTAATACCTGAACATAACCAGGAAGTGTATTAGTGCTTTGACCCAGACGGTCAAAGCACCAAAAGAGTTGCACCAAACACTTACACAACACATGCACAGAGTCATCAATAAAGCTTATATTTTTTCACTGTCCCTATCCTGTCCATACGTGATCTTTATAGAGTAAAATATGCTGACCGCTTCTCTTGCGATATTGTTACACGCTAAAATAATAGCAATAACGATTATTACGTATGAAACATTTCTGATAGTTGGAAAAGTTCCTTCAGTCAGAAAATACATTTTACCATTGAATGTCACCATATAAAGTCCCAGTTTTTGGCAGCTTTCAAATGGGTTTTTTTTTTTGTTTTTTGCACCCACAGTACAGAGGAAACATCACATTAGTTAGGCATAGGGATTATAATTATTCATTAGTTAAAATTTTTATAGATGGATAGAAAATTATATTCTTATGTATGTCCCTATTTAATTTGGATGCACAAAATTGGTTGCCGCATTTCTGCGATTTTGGCGTTTCTTTAACACCTGCACCTGTAAATATATATATGTGTGGTATGTATGAATTCCTCACATTTTGCAGTTTTTTGGAAAGTACATTTTGTTTGCAGAAAGAGATTACTTGAGCATGCACTTTAGAGGCAAATTTGAATATTTGTGCAATTTTTGCTTGTAATCTCAAAGCTGTGAAAATTGCCCTGGCAGCCAGTGGAGAAAAAATAATCTGAAAACCCCTGGAAGTGAAAGGGTTAAAATGGGGGCAGATGGACGGGGACATTTAAACTGTGGGGATAGCTGGAGGAGGACATTATAGTGCAAGGGGCCACTAGGGAGGCATTATACTGTGTTAGGGCCTCTAAGGGGGCATTATAATTTGTGCAAGTCAAGTATTCGTAAATGGTAGTGATGGGGGAAGCTCACTTATTAAACTTTTACGGCCCTGCTAAGGAGCATACCGAGGAGGCACCATAATGAGGAATTATACTGTGTGGGAGCACTAATGCCCCATTAGTGCCCCCACAGTATAATGCTCCTTTATGCCCCCACTCACAGTACAATGCTCCTTAATGCCCCCCCCCACAGTATAATGCCACGTTATTGTCCCCTGCACAATATAATTCCACGTTAAGTGCCCCGACACAGTATAACACCACATTAGGTGCCCCCGCACAGTATAATGCCACATTAGTTGCCCCCCACACTGTGTAATGCCACGTTAGTGCTCCATGCACAGTATAATGCCACATTAATACCCCCCTGCACAGTATAATGTCATGTTAGCCACCCCACACAGTGTAATGCCATGTTAGTGCCCCCCCCCGCACAGTATAATACCATGTTAGTCACCACCCGTACAGTATAATGCCACGTTAGTCACCCCCAGCCTAATCCTTATTTTTCTTGGTTAAACCTGAGGTGCATCTTATAGTCAGACGTGTCTTTTTGTCTGAAAGATACTGTAAATACTGGACATGTTCAGCTCGGACCTTTACTTGATGGGGGATCCCGGTCAACGAAAATTTACTAAAATTAGTTCAGCACCCCTTACTCTATTGGCCTCGGCAGCCTATCATGCCTTGTGGGCCATCATGATAAAAACTGATGACAACTTATGGTTTTGGCGTAGAAATTTGTAAAAAAACAAACAAAAACCTGATGACAACAGATGCATTTAGGCATTAGTTGTAATGCCTGAGTAACAAATAAAACTGATACTGATGCAACTGATATATATGTTGCATACCCTAACTATGCAGTTACATGACAAAAATCTGCATAACTAATCATATGCTAAATAGTTGCAAGTCAAATTTATGTATGAGATAGCCAAGATGATTGTCTATAAAATGATGGTAGCCTCACATTGGAAGTTGTAGTGGATGGTGAGATATGGAGCCTGAAAGTCAAAAGTTCAAAACATTGTTACCCCTTTACTCGTCAGTGTATATTGAAAGACTGTGCAGTTTTCCAACATTGCAATGTTCCAAAACAAATGCTCTCTTGTGTTCCGTGAGATATTGATTAAAATCTTACTTTTCAAAGGGGATGTACTCATTTATGCTGAGCACTGTGTGTGTGTATCTATATAGAAATTTATATAAACAAAATGTCTACTTATGTTTCATGGCCTACCCCACCTCACTTTTTTATTGCTGTAAATGTTGAATAGGAACGGGAATTGTAAAACTGTGCATCAAGGAAAGGAGTGTGTACAAGGTCTACGTCTTCGACATTATTACATGTTGTGTGGCTCTCTGCTCAGAGTCTGGAGTCGGATGGCATCTGTGATTTCTGACATTACAAGTAGTAGCTACTTACAGATCGTACGTTTAAAAACAAAGGATAAACACAAGCAAGTGGGTAAGTAGCCAACACCATAGGTTCTACAGTACCATGCATCCAATGAAGTAGAAATATGTGTGTGTGTGTATATATATATATATAGATATATAGATATAGATATATATATATATATAATGTTAACGTCATTGGTGTTTTGTGTCCACTCTTCAGGCATAAAAATTCCAGAGGTGTGTGTGTATAAAGTCCAAGAGGAACTCAAGCAAATGGACATGAGTGTAAAACGCAAACATGAGGAATCTCGACAGAATGCTCACCGTCAGTCCTTGCCCCCTGTACCCTCTGCATCCCTTCCTTTGGACTTTTCCTTACCTTTATTTCAGTCAGCAGCTTTTTCAGAACCAGACATTTTGGACTTAACTTACAGTCCTCCACCGCCAACCACACAAGAACAGCATGGGTATCCTTTTGAAACTCTTGGAAGCATCCTTTCTAATGACTTTCTCCTCAATGAGTCATTTAATGTCAAAGAGATCATAGAGGAGATGCTTCAGAAAGCAAAAGAGCCATCACCTACAGACCGCCAGAGTGTTATCCAATTTGGAGGGGAACAAAACAACTTCTGGGGTACAGGCTGAGAGAATAAAGGTTACCCAGTGACATCTGACCAGCAGCTCTGCTCCCAGGCACTGCTCCGGCACTCTGATGCTGTTTGCTGGATAAGCCATTATAGCAGAGTTTGGATTCTACCATCAGGCTTCAATACAAAACTGAGTTACAGAAATCTGAAAAATAATGGAAGTCTCATAGGCCAAAGCAAGCAGTACATCATTCATCATTTTCAGAGGACCAAGTTTCTAGCAGATGCTTATTTTGACATCCCAACAAGTAACTAACAAGTCCCAATTCCTACTAACTGGCTGACACATCTGGTGCTGTTAACTGCAGTCTTTCTCTATTTTGTGGGACTTGAAATATGCAGAATTCACACCAGGAGCATAACACTGTGTTTTTGTGCTTCTTGGTTGACCGACTTGGGGTAGGCTTGGGATACATGCTCCCATTGTACATAGGTTCTTCTGTGTTCATGAGCTGTCTTCTAACAGCGCACTGCACTTTATTGTCTCCTCTGCCGAGCTTTCTACACTGCTGGCTAAACAAGCCTTTTGAAGAGCAATAGCATGTGTGATCAGTATAATGCGTATATGGAAAAGACTGATCTTTTAATCGTTATTTTAACCCTTGCTAATCTTTGCACTATTTGCTGCCCCATGACCACCTCCCTGTGGATAGATGGGGCCTGGGTGTCTGCTCAGGGTATGTTTGTATATAAATATTTATATCCATATCTGTATGTCTCAGGCTGGGTACTGTTTGCTAGATGGAGGCAGACACTGTCTTAAGTTTTATGCCAAAGACATTTATTTCATCATATTTTTATCACATATTTAATTTTATCACCTTGAAAGTTTAAGTGTTTTCTGAATTATTTTTCAGTGTACTTCTGCTTTTGACTATTAGAAACTTAAAAAGGGACGGCTGCAGCACCTCTAGTAAATAACAGTAGAGCATTGAAAGTAGACAGTGAAGACAGAAAGCCAGTGCATACAATACACAAACCGTACCTCTGTTGCTTACAAGAAATAACCAAATCCATGTAATCCTTGTTTTTTGTTCACATTATACACTGTTCTGTTTGCTAGGGGAATTCTGCTAGGAATGGATGAAACTACTCTTGTTACTTTGTGCAAGTCTTGTTCATGGTTCTCTTTTCTTTTAGATTGCAACTGGACATTACATTATTGAATGTATTGGTAGATATGCTGAACTGAGGTTGCGGACAAATACTTCATAGCCTATTAGTGTATATTATAGTTAAAACATTAACAATTATTTCATATAGAGATGAACAAACTATTGCTTTATCCAAATGAAGAAGTTGAACCTTTTGTATTTTTCCATGCCTTTTTGCCGTTACTGGTCTGCATTTCACAACACCAATGGTGACACATCAGCTGGTGCTGTTTTGTGCTGACATTTTTGGCTCAGAGTCTTCTTTAAAGATCTTTGAGTGCTTTCTTTTGTGTTTATTTTCTGACCTGCCCTTTCAGAATTGTTAGCCCACTATACTCTTGACATGTTTTTGTGTAGCCCTTAAGCTGGCCATACACATAAGATATTTATCTAGAGACCTTTGGTTGATCTAGCTAAATCTGGTGGAATCTGTTTAACAATCAGACTTTTGTGGTTGTCATTCACATAGGATTAACAAGAAATACTACTAAAATAGCAGAAACTGCCAGTGATTTGCAGCTTAAGATCTCCTGTATGGCCAGCTTTACATCTGCCAGTGAGCCTACTAACAGACCTGTTCCACCCCTTACTCCAGGCACCCAGTTGTGAGCCAAAGATTAAAGCTTAGCTAAAGGTTATCCCCTGACTGGATCTGTGCAAGAAAACATTACCATAATGTGTCTACCACTATAGCAAATAATTATATGCAAAGTCTCTCAACCAGTGCCTTGCTATGTACACCAGATAGTGTGCACTACTGCTGAACTGCTGCATCTCTTACTGTATGTGTCTTTGTGTTCTTTAAATGCCGAATTTTATCTCAGGTATTTAACCCCCTTTAACCTGTCGGGGGAGGAGGGGTTCTGCAAAACATTTCTCTGGATTTTTTAATGCATGCCTCTGTGGCAGTGCTAGGGGCCAAGAGGAGCTGCTGCCCCCTCCATTCTGTCACATTATCTTTATGTGTACCCAGTGAGATCACTTCAGTGCCTGTGATCTATCTCGTTTTACAATTAAGTTATTATGGCTTGTGTGTGCTACTGATTCTATGTACTGACACACACAGGTCTTCTACGCATATTTATATGTCTGTATATATATATATATATATATATATATATATATATGTATACAGTTTTATTTAGAATATGTGCCTTCAACTAATTCCTACATTTTCTATTTGTAACTGAAGGCTGGATTCAGCAACTCAGTAAAAATTTCAATGTCAATGCAAATCTTTGAGTCTCTTTGATTTGAAGTGTTTTTGTGTTTTGTTTTTGTTTTGTTTTTTTTGTTGTTTTGTTTTTAAAGGCATGCTACTGTACAGAGGTAGGACAAAATAACGTGAAACCCCCCATTTTTACTGACACACCCACAATCACCAGTAACTTTCTACCCCTTTTTCCCCTCAGTCACAGTGTTTATATCGCTGTTGATAAACTTTTATTACTTCTGGTGCTATAAATATCTGTCTGTTTTGGGGGGTGATATGTCAGACCTGCCAGAGTTCCAAAGGGGACTAATTGTAGGTGTCCGCCCAGGGGTGCACCGCTAATGAGGCGAAGTGAGGCGGCCGCCTCAGGCGGCACTGTCCATCACTGTCTGGGGGGCGGCATTTTTACCATTTATTTAATGTAAACCAGCCCCCTTTACGAGACCTCTGCATGTCAGCGCAGGCGGCGATACAATGGCGCCATCGCGCCTCCTGCGCTGAGACACAGACGTCGCGGACAAGAAGAGGAGGCTGCGGCTCCATCATGGGATTGCAGGTAGGTGACAATAACTGTTTTTTTTTATATATATACAGTGGGGAAAAAAAAGTATTTAGTCAGCCACCAATTGTGCAAGTTCTCCAACTTAAAAAGATGAGGCCGGCCTGTAATTGTCATCATAGGTAGACGTCAACTATGAGAGACAAAATGAGAAAAAATATCTAGAAAATTACATTGTCTGACTTTTTTAAGAATTAATTTGCAAATTATGGTGGAAAATAAGTATTTGGTCAATAACAAAAGTTCATCTCAATACTTTGTTATATATCCTTTGTTGGCAATGACAGAGGTCAAACGTTTTCTGTAAGTCTTCACAAGGTTGGCACACACTGTTGCTGGTATGTTGGCCCATTCCTCCATGCAGATCTCCTCTAGAGCAGTGATGTTTTGGGGCTGTCGCTGGGCAACACGGACTTTCAACTCCCTCCAAAGGTTTTCTATGGGTTTGAGATCTGGAGACTGGCTAGGCCACTCCAGGACCTTGAAATGCTTCTTATGAAGCCGCTCCTTCGTTGCCCTGGCGGTGTGCTTGGGATCATTGTCTTGCTGAAAGACCCAGCCACATTTCATCTTCATTGACCTTGCTGATGGAAGGAGGTTTGCACTCAAAATCTCACGATACATGGCCCCATTCATTCTTTCATGTACACGGATCAGTCGTCCTGGTCCCTTTACAGAGAAACAGCCCCAAAGCATGATGTTGCCACCCCCATGCTTCACAGTAGGTATGGTGTTCTTTGGATGCAACTCAGCATTCACTCTCCTCCAAACACGACGAGTTGTGTTTCTACCAAACAGTTCTACTTTGGTTTCATCTAACCATATGACATTCTCCCAATACTCTTCTGGAACATCCAAATGCTCTCTAGCAAACTTCAGACGGGCCCGGATATGTACTGGCTTAAGCAGGGGGACACGTCTGGCACTGCAGGATCTGAGTCCCTGGCGGCGTAGTGTGTTACTGACGGTAGCCTTTGTTACATTAGTCCCAGCTTTCTGCAGGTCATTCACTAGGTCCCCCCGTGTGGTTCTGGGATTTTTGCTCACCGTTCTTGTGATCATTTTGACCCCACGGGGTGAGATCTTGCGTGGAGCCCCTGATCGAGGGAGATTATCAGTGGACTTGTATGTCTTCCATTTTCTAATTATTGCTCCCACAGTTGATTTCTTCACACCAAGCTGCTTGCCTATTGCAGATTCAGTCTTCCCAGCCTGGTGCAGGTCTACAATTTTGTTTCTGGTGTCCTTCCACAGCTCTTTGGTCTTCACCATAGTGGAGTTTGGAGTGTGACTGTTTGAGGTTGTGGACAGGTGTCTTTTATACTGATAACAATGTCAAACAGGTGCCATTACTACAGGTAATGAGTGGAGGACAGAGGAGCCTCTTAAAGAAGAAGTTACAGGTCTGTGAGAGCCAGAAATCTTGCTTGTTTGTAGGTGACCAAATACTTATTTTCCACCATAATTTGCAAATAAATTCTAAAAAAAATCAGACAATGTGATTTTCTAGATATGTTTTCTCATTTTGTCTCTCATAGTTGAGGTCTACCTATGATGACAATTACAGGCCGGCCTCATCTTTTTAAGTGGGAGAACTTGCACAATTGGTGGCTGACTAAATACTTTTTTTCCCCACTGTAAATAGGTCGTTACCTGCTGGAATAACCCCAGCAGGTGACGGCCTATTTACTTATTGATCCACGCGCCTGCTGTGGCTGCCCCCGCTTCCCCTTCTGCTATGGGACGCAGAAGGGGGAATCAGAAGCGACTGTGAGCGGCAGTGGGGATCGATAAGTGAGGCCAAATACTACTATTATTATACTCCGGGGTCTGAATCGGAGACCCAGGGGAGGTGATAAACATAAAAAACATTGTTACTCACCTCTCCAGCGATCCGATGTTACTCCCAGCAGGCTTCGGCCTTCTTTGGTGACGTCCCAGGCGTCTCGTGAGCCAGCCCGACGTCATTATGTGGCGACGCCGGTCTGTGCGACATTGAAGAGTGCCGAAAGCAGGGAGTGCACCGGAGCCCAGGTAAGTAACACTGGTTTTTATGTTTGTCACCACCTGGGTCTCCGATCAAGAAACACGTGCCGTCATCATTGCACTGCACAAAAATGGCCTAACTGGGAAGAGTATTGCAGCTAGAAAGATTGCACCTCAGTCAACAATCTATCGCATCATCAAGAACTTCAAGGAGAGAGGTTCCATTGGTGCCAAAAAGGCTCCAGGGCGCCCAAGAAAGACCAGCAAGCGGCAGGACCGTCTCTTAAAAGTGTTTCAGCTGCGGGATCGGGCTACCAGCAGTGCAGAGCTTGCTGAGGAATGGCAGCAGGCAGGTGTGAGTGCATCTGCACGCACTGTGAGGCGGAGACTCTTGGAGCAAGGCCTGGTCTCAAGGAGGGCAGCAAAGAAGCCACTTCTCTCCAGAAAAAACATCAGGGACAGACTGATATTCTGCAAAAGGTACAGGGAGTGGACTGCTGAGGACTGGGGTAAAGTCATTTTCTCTGATGAATCCCCTTTTCGATTGTTTGGAACATCTGGAAAACAGCTTATTCGGAGAAGAAAAGGTGAGCGCTACCACCAGTCTTGTCTCATGCCAACTGTAAAGTATCCTGAAACCATTCATGTGTGGGGTTGCTTCTCAGCCAAGGGAATCGGCTCTCTCACAGTCTTGCCTAAAAACACAGCCATGAATAAAGAATGGTACCAGAATGTCCTCCAAGAGCAACTTCTCCCAACCGTCCAAGAGCAGTTTGGCGCTCAACAATGCCTTTTCCAGCATGATGGAGCACCTTGCCATAAAGCAAAGGTGATAACTAAATGGCTCAGGGAACAAAACATAGAGATTTTGGGTCCATGGCCTGGAAACTCCCCAGATCTTAATCCCATTGAGAACTTGAGGTCAATCATCAAGAGACGGGTGGACAAACAAAAACCAACAAATTCAGACAAAATTAAAGCATTGATTCTGCAAGAATGGACTGCTATCAGTCAGGATTTGGTCCAGAAGTTGATTGAGAGCATGCCAGGGAGAATTGCAGAGGTCCTGAAGAAGAAGGGTCAACACTGCAAATATTGACTTGCTGCATTAACTCATTCTGTCAATATAAGCTTCTGTTACTCATAATATGAATGCAATTATATTTCTGTATGTGATAAAAACATCTGACAAACACACATAAAAACTAGAGGGCAGCAGATCATGTGAAAATATAATATTTGTGTCATTCTCAAAACTTTTGGCCATGACTGTACAGTGCCTTGCGAAAGTATTCGGCCACCTTGAACTTTTCAACCTTTTGCCACATTTCAGGCTTCAAACATAAGGATATAAAAAATTTTTTGTTGAAGAATCAACAACAAGTGGGACACAATCGTGAAGTGGAACGAAATTTATTGGATATTTTAAACTTTTGTAAAAAATAAAAAACTGAAAAGTGGGGTGTGCCAAATTATTCGGCCCCCTTAAGTTAATACTTTGTAGCGCCACCTTTTGCTGCGATTACAGCTGCAAGTCGCTTGGGGTATATGTCTAGCAGTTTTGCACATCGAGAGACTGAAATTCTTGCCCATTCTTCCTTGGAAAACAGCTCGAGCTTAGTGAGGTTGGATGGAGAGCGTTTGTGAACAGGAGTTTTCAGCTATTTCCACAGATTCTCGATTGGATTCAGGTCTGGACTTTCACTTGGCCATTCTAACACCTGGATACGTTTATTTGTGAACCATTCCATTGTAGATTTTGCTTTATGTTTGGGATCATTGTCTTGTTGGAAGATAAATCTCCATCCCAGCCTCAGGTCTTTTGCAGACTCCAACAGGTTTTCTTCCAGAATGGTCCTGTATTTAGCTCCATCCATCTTCACATCAATTTTAACCATCTTCTCTGTCCCTGCTGAAGAAAAGCAGGCCCAAACCATGATGCTGCCACCACCATGTTTGACAGTGGGGATGGTGTGTTCAGGGTGATGAGCTTTTGTTGCTTTTACGCCAAACATATCGTTTTGCATTGTGGCAAAAAAGTTCAATTTTGGTTTCATCTGACCAGAGCACCTTCTTCCACATGTTTGGTGTGTCTCCCAGGTGGCTTGTGGCAAACTGTAAACAAGACTTTTTATGGATATCTTTGAGAAATGGCTTTCTTCTTGCCACTCTTCCATAAAGGCCAGATTTGTGCAGTGTACGACTGATTGTTGTCCTATGAACACTCTCCCACCTCAGCTGTAGATCTCTGCAGTTCATCCAGAGTGATCATGGGCTTCTTGGCTGCATCTCTGATCAGTCTTCTCCTTGTTTGAGATGAAAGTTTAGAGGGACGGCCGGTTCGTGGTAGATTTGCAGTGGTCTGATACTCATTCCATTTCAATATGATCGCTTGCACAGTGCTCCTTGGGATGTTTAAAGTTTGGGAAATCTTTTTGTATTCAAATCCGGCTTTAAACTTCTCCACAACAGTATCATGGACCTGCCTGGTGTGTTCCTTGGTCTTCATGATGCTCTCTGTGCTTTAAACAGAACCCTGAGACTATCCTAGAGCAGGTGCATTTATACGGAGACTTGATTACACACAGGTGGATTATATTTATCATCATCAGTCATTTAGGACAACATTGGATCATTCAGAGATCCTTACTGAACTTCTGGAGTGAGTTTGCTGCACTGAAAGTAAAGGGGCCGAATAATATTGCACGCCCACTTTTTTCAGTTTTTTATTTTTTACAAAAGTTTAAAATAACCAATAACCACTTGTTGATTCTTCACCAAAAAAATTAAAATTTTATATCCTTATGTTTGAAGCCTGAAATGTGGTAAAAGGTTGAAAAGTTCAAGGGGGCTGAATACTTTCGCAAGGCACTGTATAGGTGTGTCGCTTGCTGGATGGACGAACCCGCATGGCTCTCATTCACTTCGATGGGAGTGCCAAAGATACCTGAAGTCCAGTACTCAGCTATCTGCGGGGCTCCTATTATAGAGAATGGGGGCCATGTGGGCTCGTCCATCCAAGAAGAAGATGTGTGAAGTTACTTTCGTTGTTAATGCCGTGTTGTTGATCTGATACTGAAGTAATACAGGAAGAAGAATTCTTAAAAACTGTTTCATAAGTTTGTGTATGTTTATTGTATGACAATAATAGCGTGTAGTAGTATAATGTTGTACCGTGTGAGCCATTGAAAGTAGTGGAAGAGTGAAGAAATCAGGCGATACCTTTTATACTCAGCCTCTAAAAAAAACATCTGAACATCTGCAAAACTTTGCAGTAATTTGAAGAGAAGTTGAATACAAGTTTTAAGGGCACCATTCCTACTAGGTGTGCACCAACAGTCTGTCACCTTTTGGAATGCTGGCAGATTGAACATATAATGCCTCTAAAACAAATACACAGGTTTTTAAAACAGCACAAGTAATACATTTATCAACAGCGATATTAGCAATGTGACTGAGAAAAAATTGGGATGTGTCAGGAAGAGTTAAGCTTAAGTACAGTGGGGAAAAAAAAGTATTTAGTCAGCCACCAATTGTGCAAGTTCTCCCACTTAAAAAGATGAGGGAGGCCTGTAATTGACATCATAGGTAGACCTCAATTATGAGAGACAAAATGAGAAAACAAATCCAGAAAATCACATTGTCTGATTTTTAAAGAATTTATTGCAAATTATGGTGGAAAATAAGTATTTGGTCACCTACAAACAAGCAAGATTTATGGCTGTCACAGACCTGTAACTTCGTCTTTAAGAGGCTCCTCTGTCCTCCATTCATTACCTGTAGTAATGGCACCTGTTTGAAATTGTTATCAGTATAAAAGACACCTGTCCACAACCTCAAACAGTCACACTCCAAACTCCACTATGGTGAAGACCAAAGAGCTGTGGAAGGACACCAGAAACAAAATTGTAGACCTGCACCAGGCTGGGAAGACTGAATCTGCAATAGGCAAGCAGCTTGGTGAAGAAATCAACTGTGGGAGCAATAATTAGAAAATGGAAGACATACAAGACCTCTGATAATCTCCCTCGTTCAGGGGCTCCACGCAAGATCTCACCCCGTGGGGTCAAAATGATTACAAGAACGGTGAGCAAAAATCCCAGAACCACATGGGGGGACCTAGTGAATGACCTGCAGAAAGCTGGGACTAACGTAACAAAGGCTACCGTCAGTAACACACTACGCCGCCAGGGACTCAGATCCTGCAGTGCCAGACGTGTCCCCCTGCTTAAGCCAGTACATATCCGGGCCCATGTGAAGTTTGCTAGAGAGCATTTGGATGTTCCAGAAGAGTATTGGGAGAATGGCATATGGTCAGATGAAACCAAAGTAGAACTGTTTGGTAGAAACACAACTCATTGTGTTTGGCGGAGAGTGAATGCTGAGTTGCATCCAAAGAACACCATACCTACTGTGAAGCATGGGGGTGGCAACATCCTGCTTTGGGGTTGTTTCTCTGCAAAGGGACCAGGACGACTGATCCGTGTACATGAAAGATTGAATGGGGCCATGTATGGTGAGATTTTGAGTGCAAACCTCCTTCCATCAGCAAGGGCATTGAAGATGAAACGTGGCTGGGTCTTTCAACATGACAATGATCCCAAGCACACCGCCAGGGCAACGAAGGAGTGGCTTCGTAAGAAGCATTTCAAGGTCCTGGAGTGGCCTAGCTAGTCTCCAGATCTCAACCCCATAGAAAACCTTTGGAGGGAGTTGAAAGTCCGTGTTGCCCAGCGACAGCCCCAAAACATCACTGCTCTAGAGGAGATCATAATGGAGGAATGGGCCAACATACCAGCAACAGCGTGTTCCAACCTTGTAAAGACTTACAGAAAATGTTTGACCTCTGTCATTGCCAACAAAGGATATATAACAATGCATTGAGATGAATTTTGTTATTGACCAAATACTTATTTTCCACCATAATTTGCAAATAAATTCTTTAAAAATCAGACAATGTGATTTTCTGGATTTGTTTTCTCATTTTGTCTCTCATAGTTGAGGTCTACCTATGATGACAATTACAGGCCTCTTTCATCTTTTTGAGTAGGAGAACTTGCACAATTGGTGGCTGACTAAATACTTTTTTCCCCACTGTATGTAAAATAGAGATGTTTGTATTATTTTGTCCAGCCCTTGTATATGCTTCGAGATGGTTCACTTCAGGTTGGTGTGCCCCCTTTTGTTTTACTCATATTGCCTGGGAGGGCATTTCTATAGTAGTAATAGTTATCTACTCACAGTGTCTTCTCTCTTTTCACCTTATTCAGTAAGTCACAGCATGCTGTTTAAATAGGAGGTGCTTCTCTGCTACCTGAAGATCCTATTTAGACATACCATGTCACCTCAGATTTATTAACGTCCACCCCTATTGTCAGTATTCCTGTTTCTCTTTTGCCTCTCAGTCGGGTCACCATACCTCCATTACCTTACCCAGTGTTATCAGCAGCAGTTGGTGCAGCTTTATAAGGACGGCTTTCCTGTCATGCCCCCTGACAGTACTCGTCCATAGCCTTATACTGTTAGAGGGGGTGTTTCTTACCACCCTGTGGTGACGCTGAGCTGTGAGGAAAGCCCCCCTTCTCTCCCCCCAGTACAAGTCTATGGACGAGTACTGTCAGGGGGGCGGCGTTCTTCACAGCCTAGCTAGACTGTCAGGAACGCCTTTCTGACAGTGGGCAGAGATTGGTGCCGAAACTACAAACTCCAATATCTCCAGCCCCAGGGCACATAACGGGAAAGCCAACAGTGTGCTGAATTCAGAGCACTGTCTTCTTTCTAGTGGTATATGTGCATGAGGACATGAAAGGTCCTCTTTAAAAACAAAGAAAAAAAAAACCACTTTCCTTTCGAATCATTTTGTGACTTAACAAATTTTGTAATGTATTTTATTAATGCATTTTGACTGCTTTTTGTGAAGTCCTGCATGTCGTTATTCTTTTCCTGTCTTCTGTATTAAGAGCTGTTCTCTGCCTCTCACTGAATGTTACGGTGTATGGCGTATGGGCTTGAAGCATGTGGCTGTGTGAATGTAACAAAAATGAGAGGTGGGATAGGTGACTTCAAACAGTACTCCATACACCGTTACTCAGTGACAGCAGGAACAGCTTTCAATACAGAAGCAAGGGGAAGAATAAAGAGATGCAGGATTGCACAGAAAGGAGACAAAAAATTTGTTAATAAAGTATATTACAAAATGTATTAATGACACAAATATTGTCAGAAAATCGAAAGTCTGAATGTTTAGCTACGCTTTATAGATAATAAACCATTTCTTAGTTATATCTGGATGGCTAGCCATTTGGGCTTATAATTGTGATCTTGTTACATGTCATTCTAGAAAGTGCTCTTGGTATTTTGTTTCAGCATGTGTTATTGCAGCCACAGCACTTGTGTGTCAAAGAGAGACCTAAATTTAATCTGGCCAGTTAGGTCAGGAGGTGCCTTAATGTATGGCATGCATTAGGCCCCCAAACAGGAGTTTTCAAGTGGGTGGAATAGCACTGGCTGAAGCACAATACTTTAAGCATATTTGCAGAGTTGAGTCCCTTAAAGAGGATCTGTCACAAAGTACAAAATGCCAAATGATATTCATTATTTGATTGCCGCTGTGCCCCGAACTTTTTTTTTTTGTTTAATTCATTCAAAAGATATGCCGCCTGGAAGGTTATATGTAAATTGTTTTTCTCTGAGAAAATAAAAGGTTACCACCCACTGGGATTTACATATAATTTTCTGGTGGCCATATCTTTTAAATGGGTGGACAGATTTTAAAAGGGTTTGTCTGGTTTCTAACATTGAAGGCCTATCCTTAGGATAGGACCATCAATATTAGATCTGCAGGACTCCAGCACACCAGGATCAACAGTATCCAGACTGCACAGCTTTCAGTATTATTTACATACCACGATCTGCGCTGCCCACTTACCGTACAAACTGTAGCGGCTAGGTTTGGTACTTCAGCGCTGTCCCGTTAGACAAATTGTAATTAAATGGTAAAGGTAAATTAAAGGTAATCAAATAAAGTATTTAATTTACAATTTTGTACTTGGTGAGCGAACTCTCTTTAAAGGGAACCGGTCAGGTGGTTTTTACACCATAAACTTGCCATCATGTACAGGATAAAGTAATTCCCTTTCCATTGGGGTCCCCTCAATAATCTTTGTTATAGCAAAGTGAAGTTATAAATATTTCAAAGCAAAAAAAGTTAAATGCAAGGTAACCTAAATAGTCAAAGAGAGCAGAAGTAGCTATTGCCTTACCTATCGCACCTCCTGGACATGATTGATTTCTTCCTTGTGGTTTCTGGAAGTGACATGTCCTACTTTGTCTGCAGATAGAGGGCAAAGCCCTTGCAGGAGAATAATAGCCCCTAAAGCCCCTTTCAGGTAATTTGCATAAGAATAAAATGCTGATTTTCATGAAAATAGAGCTGCATTGCTGAATACGAAAGGCATCTTTGGAAAGTGAAGAAGTAGCTCTACAAGGTACTGTCATTAGTTTGATACCAATTTTTCTGGTGACAAACTTTTTTTAAGGTGGTTGCCTCATCTGGACAACCTTTCTATATGCTCTGGTAGGGCATTTGAACCTAATAGAGAGGGACCAACAATCTGGAGCACCATTGAGTCAGACCTATGTGTTACTAAATGCAACCATGTATTACATGGTTGACCATAGACTTGAATGGTCGCCCGCTAATATAACTGAGAAGCCCTAAGAAGCTTCCCTTGGCTAAAACAATTGATTGCCATGGACTAAAGATGCCACCTCCCAGTTGATTGTTTGAGCAGCTTTATTCCAGATGAGACCACCCTATTAATAATTTAACACTCTCTCTGTACTGTTGGCTAGGCAACATTTGCATGTTTTTGAATCTATTAGATCAGGTAAAAGGTAACAAACATGTTACAAGCCTGGGGGCTTAGCCTGGCAGCGGGAGTGTTCCTGGGCTGCTGGGTCACTCTCCCTGTGGGCGTTGTGTTGCGGTGGTGGTTACTGTGCAGCACCGCACCCAGTAGAGTAGGGATTCACTATATAGAGGTTGCTGTGAAGTGGCTAGTGGGCTTATACACCTTGTTCAATATGTATACTAAGAACCTTGTGTTCAGTTTTGTAGATTTTGCTAAGAAGCATAAGATCAATGTATAATGTTGGGATGTGCTGTCCATCTTAAAAATTTTGGTACATACATTATAAAAGACTCATAATCACTGTGTGAGCCACCTCTGTGAGGCATTATATTTCCCTTTAAAAGCATTGCTTCTAGATGAAAGTGCTTTAGTAATAAGGAATGTGATTGACCATTTCACAATTTATCTTCGTACCTTACATATTCTGTGTGAATAATACAGTGTGCTTCCATATAAAATTGGATGCACGTTGCTCTGCAATACAGGCCATAGCCCAACACGACTCCGATAATGAAGTAATCTGGAACTATGTGTGAGGGTATTTTATTTTTATTAACTGTTTCCCTGTGGATTCTAAATCAAAATATCAAAATTAGCAGCAATTATTTATTTATTTATTTTAACACTATATTAGTAAAATTTTATGTGGCCATAATTAGAAATGTGCTCTTAAGACTCCTCCCCAGCTCCCCAAAAGCCATGCCACATTGACCCTAGTGAGTTTGTCACCATGCTTACTAAACAATGCATTATAGTTTGTTGGTGTATTAGTTGTAGTAAGATAACAGACCACCAGTCTTTGATCTCACAGACTGCCAAGACAGCTAATTGCAGCCCATGATCAACCCCTCTATCTGTCTAACCACTTGGATGCCTCAGTCAGTATTGACAGCACAACATCTAAGGGGTTAAATGACTGGGATAGGTGTCATATCTAATCCTAAACATCACAGTGCCAGCAGTAGTATGCCTACATATTTAGTCGGTTTAGCTCCTGAGCCCGTTCCATGCACTTCCCCGTACATAGATGGCACATGGTGCTAAGGACGTAAACAGAGGGGTTTTTTTTTTTTCTTTTTTCATAACACATTCTCATTAAATCAGGGATATTAAACACAACTATTTTTATTTTTTGTTTGTATAGTTTTTTTGAATCACTGTGATTTTGAAATCTTATTTTTTTAGTCAGAGTAGCCATGTAAGCACTAGGGGGTTTTTTGCACACAGAGTTGGATTTTTAATGGCAATTTCTAGCCACGACTTCTATGAATTAACAGCATCATAGTGATTTGTGATGCTAAGTTCCCAAATGTCCCATACTGTCCCATACTCAAATGAGAGGGATTGCTGCCAAGAATGCTGGACAATTCACTGATGAACACCCTGTAGACAATTTAGGAGACATTTGCATAAAGTCAATAACTTAATAGTTATGTTTGCACGTCTTTCCCTAGCAACTATTTAGCAATAATTCTCTTTTGTGGGGTCAAAATTAATTACAAATTTACTTTGTCTTGCAAGGCTATATAATTACAACAATAATAATATAATATAGTTTTTACTACTTTTGCACAATGTAATCCCTTTTTAATATCCTTTTGTATTTGTTTTGCTGCTTTCTGAGAGCCACAGAGCTTTATGAGGGTGAATTGTGGGATTGAGTTGTAGTTTTTTAAATTTTTATTCCTTTTTTATTAGAAGGTTGATGAACTAAAAACAGATAGTTGGGCATTTTCAATTTTATTTTACAGATCATTACAGTTCCATAATAAAACTTCTCCTGGACTCTCACCTTATCTACACAGACAATATTGCAATGTTGTATAGAAATCTGATATTATGTAATATCGTATTTTTCGGACTATAAAACGCACTTAGGTTTCAGAGGAGGAAAATAGGGAAAAAATTTTGAAGTAAAAAATGGTAAAATATTTAATATATGGGAGTTGTAGTTTTGCAACAGGTGTAAGGTCACATTGACAGATGGCCCTGCAGCTGTACAGGGATGCATAGGGCATCTTTTTTTGCGGAGCCAGATGTTATACCATTTTGGGGAATGTCTGTTGCTTAGATCACTTTTTATTCAAATCAAAGGTGAAACAGTGAAAAAAACAGCAGTTCCGCACTTTTGTTTTTTTTCCCCGCTATGATGTTCACCGTACAGGAAAAATATTTTTATAAGTTTGTAGACCGAGCATTTTCGGACACAGGGATACCTAATGTGTATGTGTTTCAAAGTAATTTTCTACTTTTATATGTATTCTAGGGAAAGGGGGTGATTTTTAGAACTTTTAGTTTTTTAATTTTTTGTATATTTTTTTAAAAACTTTTATTTTTTTACTATTTTATTAGCCCCCCCTTAGGGGGCTTGAACCTGCAATCATTTGATTGCAAGTCCCATAGACTGCAGTACAACTGTATTGCAGTCTATGGGAGATTCTGTACATTACTATTGCGACTGGTCATAGAGAAGCCGCAATAGTTATATTACTATGACAAGCCTGGGAGCCTTCATAAGGCTTCCGGCTGTCATAGGAACAGGACGGCTCCCGCAATCTCGCTGTGCAGGAGCCAGCCTGCAACTTCAAAGGTACGGGGGCTACTTTTTCACTTATGGGGGGGGGGCTTTAAAGTAGTAATGCCCGCGATCAGAGTCCACTCTGAACGTGGGCATTAGCTCTGGGTCTGCGCTGTACATTACAGCGGGAGACCCGGTAGCTATGGCGACCGCTCTGCCCGCACATTGCCTCACTCCTGCTGCTGGAGGAAGCCGGTGGCGGCAGGAGTGGGGCGTTGCTTCGACACCTCTCCTCCGCCGCCACCCACATTCGGACTATAAGACGCACCTCCCATTTTCCTCCCAAATTTGGAGGAAAAAAAGTGCTTCTTATAGTCTGAAAAATAGGGGTGCACATAAGTTAACAATATGACCAATGTTTGCTTTATTTTACAATGGTGAAATGTATAAATAACATTGAATATCTTGTGACAATGGTATCTGCCAAAATAATGGGATACATTAGGCAGCAAGTGAACTGTCAATAATTATGGGTAAGTAAGTGTAAGGTTCTGAGTAATTCTGATAAGGGCCAAATTATTATAGTCTTTAATTTTATAGTTGACATTAATTTCATAGTGCTGTACATTGGTAAAGGGGTATACATACATTGTAAAAGTACAACAGCAGGTACAACAACACAAAACTAACTACACTGTGTTCCAAATTATTATGCAAATAATATTTTCTCATATTTTCCAAAATTACCTATATGAATTGCAGTCATTGTAATTTTCCAGTCATCAACTATTCGAGTATAATTGAAAGGGTTTTGAACAAACTGCCTATGATAACAGTATATTTAAAAAAAAAAAAAAACACTGAAAATGCATGTTTTAAATTATTATGCACAGCAGAATTTGCAACCTTTTCATTTTTATTAAGAACAAAAAAATGGTCATTGTGAAATTATAAGCATTAGCAGGTTATTACAAACTGAAATCAAACAGTTTTCAAGCCAAAACTTTATTCGAGGTGATGTTACATTTGCACATAGGACCCCTTGTTCGAAAGAAGCTTCTGAACTCTCTCGTCCATTGAATTTGTCAGTTTTTGGATGGTTTATGCTTCAATTGTTTTGCATGAGGACAGAATACCCTCCCAGAGCTGTTGCTTAGATGTGAACTGCCTCCCGCCATCATAGACACTCTTTTTGATGATGCTCCAGAGGTTCTCAATGGGGTTGAGGTCAGGGGAGCATGGGGGCCACACCCTAAGTTTGTCCTCTTTTATTCCCATAGCAGCCAGAGATGCAGATGTGTTATTTGCAGCATGAGACGGTGCATTATCATGCATGAAAATGATCTTTCTGCGGAATGCATGGTTCTTCTTCTTGAACCATGGCAGGAAGTGCTGTTTGAGAAACTCCACATACATTATGGAGTTCATCTTTACCCCTTCAGGGATCCTAAAGGGGCCGACAATCTCTCTCCCCATGATTCCAGCCCAAAACATTACTCCACCTCCTCCTTGTTGGCGCCGTAGCCATGTTTGCATGGGGTGTCCATCAACAAGCCATCCTCCACTCCATCCATCTGGACCATCGAGCGTTGCACGGCACTCATCGGTGAACAAAACAGTTTTGAAGTCAGTCTTCATGTATTGTTTGGCCCACTGGAGCCGTTTCTGCTTGTGTGCAGTGGATAGAGGAGGTCGACAGGATGGCTTACGCACAGCTGAAAACCTCTGAAGGACCCTGCATCTTGTTGTTCGGGGGACATTGGAGGCACCAGCAGCTTCAAAAACTTGACAAGGCATTTTTGAAGCTGCTCTTTTAACCTGATGTAATTGCCTGTTGGAAAGAGTCCTCAATTTTCCCTTATCAGCACGCACATGTGTGTGCTGTGAATCAGCTACATACTTCTTGATTGTGCGATGATCACAATGAAGTGTCTTGGCAATGTTGATTGTAGTCATGCCTTGACCTAAACACTCCACAATTTGTTGCTTCTCAGCAGCCGACACATCCTTTTTCTTTCCCATTTTGGCTGAAAATGTAGGCTGCTTAATAATGTGGGACAGCCTTCTTAAGTAGTCTTGCCTTTAATTGGACACACCTGCCAAATTAGCACAGGTGTCTGCAATTGCTTTCAGTGATATAAAGAGCCCTGACACACATCACCATCAATGAGTTTAACTGACAAACAAAAAAATTCTTACCTTATCACTCCTAAACACTTTTTGCATAATAATTTGGAACACAGTGTAGATGACTGACATGGTAGAAGTAAGAAAAAGGACTTTGCCTGAAAAGGCTTACAGTGTATAAGGCAAGCATGGTGGAGACAATAGCTGAGGGTAAGAGTTACTCATGGTGGTAGAAGGCGTACTGTGTGTTTATAAGTTATTCTAAAGAGGTGGGTCTTCAGGTTGCTAATATGACTGGGACAGAGCACTGACATATGGGGTATTACTAGTACGCAATGATTAGCACCCACAAAGTGGTCCAAGATTGGACAATCTGTGAACTAGCAAAAGAGTCATAGATGCCCAAGATTTATTAAAGCATGAGTGGAGCCAATGCTAGTCTATCTGGTCTGATCCCACAAATTGCTGAAAAAGTGAGTACTTCTGTGAAGGTGCACTGCAGCTTGTTGCATGAAGGTCTACAGTCATGGCCAAAAGTTTTGAGAATGATACAAATATTAATTTTTACAAAGTCTACTGCTTCAGTTTTTCTAATGGCAATTTGCATATACTCCAGAATGTTATAAAGAGTGATCAGCTTAACAGCAATTACTTGAAAAGTCAATATTTGCCTAGAAAATGAACTTTATCCCCCAAAACACATTTCAACATCATTGCAGCCCTGCCTTAAAAGGACCACCTAACATCGTTTCAGTGATTGCTCCATTAACACAGGTGTGGGTGTTGATGAGGGCAGGGCTGGAGATCAATCTGTCATGATTAAGTAAGAATGACACCACTGGACACTTTAAAAGGAGGCTGGTGCTTGCCATCATTGTTTCTCTTCTGTTAACCATGGTTATCTCTAAAGAAACACGTGCAGTCATCATTGCACTGCACAAAAATGGCCTAACTGGGAAGAGTATTGCAGCTAGAAAGATTACACCTCAGTCAACAATCTATCGCATCATCAAGAACTTCAAGGAGAGAGGTTCCATTGGTGCCAAAAAGGCTCCAGGGCACCCAAGAAAGACCAGCAAGCAGCAGGACCGTCTCTTAAAAGTGTTTCAGCTGCGGGATCGGGCTACCAGCAGTGCAGAGCTTGCTGAGGAATGGCAGCAGGCAGGTGTGAGTGCATCTGCACGCACTGTGAGGCGGAGAATCTTGGAGCAAGGCCTGGTCTCAAGGAGGGCAGCAAAGAAGCCACTTCTCTCCAGAAAAAACATCAGGGACAGACTGATATTCTGCTAAAGGTACAGGGAGTGGACTGCTGAGGACTGGGGTAAAGTAATTTTCTCTGATGAATCCCCTTTTCGATTGTTTGGAACATCTGGAAAACAGCTTATTTGGAGAAGAAGAGGTGAGCGCTACCACCAGTCTTGTCTCATGCCAACTGTAAAGCATCCTGAAACCATTCATGTGTGGGGTTGCTTCTCAGCCAAGGGAATCGGCTCTCTCACAGTCTTGCCTAAAAACACAGCCATGAATAAAGAATGGTACCAGAATGTCCTCCAAGAGCAACTTCTCCCAACCGTCCAAGAGCAGTTTGGCGCTCAACAATGCCTTTTCCAGCATGATGGAGCACCTTGCCATAAAGCAAAGGTGATAACTAAATGGCTCAGGGAACAAAACATAGAGATTTTGGGTCCATGGCCTGGAAACTCCCCAGATCTTAATCCTATTGAGAACTTGTGGTCAATCATCAAGAGACGGGTGGACAAACAAAAACCAACAAATTCAGACAAAATTAAAGCATTGATTCTGCAAGAATGGACTGCTATCAGTCAGGATTTGGTCCAGAAGTTGATTGAGAGCATGCCAGGGAGAATTGCAGAGGTCCTGAAGAAGAAGGGTCAACACTGCAAATATTGACTTGCTGCATTAACTCATTCTAACTGTCAATATAAGCTTCTGTTACTCATAATATGAATGCAATTATATTTCTGTATGTGATAAAAACATCTGACAAACACACATAAAAACCAGAGGGCAGCAGATCATGTGAAAATATAATATTTGTGTCATTCTCAAAACTTTTGGCCATGACTGTATATCCCCAACTCAGAGTGCCAATGCTGACCCTGTACACCACTGAAAACTGTTGCAGTGGGTATGTGAGCTTCAGAAAAAGACGGTGTGTCATTTATCTGTGGTATCAGGCATCAGGATGCACTATGGGAAGGATGTAGCATGATGCTCTGGGTGGGCAATGTTATGCTAAGAACCTTTGGGTCCTGACGTTCATGTAGAAGTTACTTTAATGTGTACCACAAACCTAAACATAGATAAATTAAGGGAAAGTCAGCTCATGCAACAGCGTCTTGCAGTAGCATATAATGTCCCATGTAAGGAAACATCCAGAGTAAAATCGAAGACTATAATTGATGAGGTTGTAGTACAACAACAGGAACCCAAGGAAAAAACTTGATTATTAACAAATTAAAAAACAAATACATGTAGAAGGGTTCATCTTCCTGGTTTACACATTTTAGATGATCCTTATGCATAGCATACACCTGAGTGACCTGAGTGAGAATCAGTACAATTTATTGTAACTCAGATTCACTTGATTAAAACCAGCCTATTAAACCAATATTTAAGCTCTATTGTAATCTATTTTTCAATCTTTTCCCTGTTTCTCATTGTGTGCGGGCTATGTGACATGAAGAGAATATGAGGGTGGGGAGGGTCAATTCAAATGGCTATATCTTGGGCCTCTATAAAACAGCTTTCTTTTGGTGATATATCAAAGAAGAAATTCTTTCATGTGATACTGAGGATGCAGTTGTTCCTGCATAAGTTCCAGAGATATCACTGGTTGAAGAAACAGTCGGGATTGGGATATTTATATATAACTATAGCAAATTACTAAGTTTTATAATGCCCTGGGATATAGCCGTTTGTAGTGACCCTCCCTACCCCCATTTTCTCTTCATTTCACACAGTCTGTACACAACTCTCAATAGAGAAGCAAGAGAAAGAATGATGGTGATGCAGAATTTTACAGAAAGGAACCAAAATTTGTTAATAAAATATATTGCAAAATTAATGACACAAAAGCTGTCAGAAAATTAAGTCTGAAAGTTGAGTTGCACTTTACTTCTTAACAAAGCCATGGGAGGACATACTTTACATGCTATATATCCTATTTAGGATTGGTAATCACATTTTAAGACCTACTGGAACCCTTGTTTCCATAGCAAGAGCTTCCTCCTATAATTCCCTCTTTCCAGGACATCCCTCATGACGGCACCACAGGAGGTTGCCCTCTTGACCTCTGAGCGGGACAGGAAGTTAGAGAGGTTAAAGGTCCCCAACCCACCTCCCCTCTACAGTGTTCTTCCTGTCCCTCTCAGAGGCAGGACGTGGAGAGGAATTCTCTTATCTGAGCAAGACGGCGGATCGAGGGTCTCTTTCTGCCCTCCTTTCCAACTCCCTGGTCCGTGGCAGCACCCCTCGGGGTAGGGTTCCCCTAGCCAGGGGGTCCGGGGGGCAGTTTCAGGAGTTCCTTTGCTCGCTGGGCCCCCATGTGTGCAGCAGACGCTCCCCCTCTCTGGGGTTCTCATCCTGCCTGCCGGCGTTCCCCGCTCTGCTCCGTGCACTTCCGGTCGCTGTATGACATCATCACGTGACTGGAAGTGTCGGGTCCGCCATCTTGGAGGTGGCATACACCGAATAGGCAGGTTGGAGCACAGAGGCTGCGGCGTCGGCCGGATGAGGCGGCGCACCACTGGTACCTCCTAATGCTCACCTGCCTAAAGACTTCAAATGGTGAGTAGGACGCCACAGCAATGTGGCCTTCGTGATACTGTGTATTACAACTGTTTAACTTTGTAAGGGGTTCGATTCAGAGGAAGAGTGCTTCTATCTCTCTGAGGGGGAATTAGAAGAAGAGAAGAGCTTATTCACTCCAGTTTGCCAGGAAAACAGAAGATTCTGTTTCTCCTCCGAGAATGTGGAAACTTTAATTGAGGCAGTAAGGGCCACAATGAATATACCTGATGAAGAACAACCTCGTTCTATTCAGGATGAGATGTTTGGTGGTCTGGTGCCAAGGAAATCGGTGATATTTCCAGTAAATGATTACCTTAAGCGCCGAATCTTGTCTTAATGGGAGGACACAGAGAAACGGTTATTTATCCCTAGAGAATTTAAAAATCGGCTGCCCTTTAATCCCGAGGATTCCAGATTATGGGATGAGCTACCCAAAGTAGATATTCCATTAGCTAAAGTAGCAAAGAAAACTGCTATTCCCTTTGAAGACTCTTCACAGCTAAAAGACCCTATGGAGAGAAAGGCGGATGGTCTGCTTAAAAAAATCCTGGGAGTCCTCATCCGCCATCATTTCCACTAACATAGCGGCTACCTCCGTAGCCAGATCCATGTTTCTCTGGCTGGGTCAATTAGAAGAGCATCTTAATAAGGGAACCTCTAGGGAAGAGATCTTGAGCTCCATCCACCTCTTGAAACAGGCAACAGGGTTTGTGGCAGATGCCTCAGCTGAAACAGTACGTTTCGCTGCCAGAAACGCAGCACTGTCAAACTCCACCAGAAGGGCCTTATTGTTGAAAATGTGGTCAGGAGAGACGGCTTCTAAGAACAAGCTTTGTAATATCCCCTTTACTGGGGATTTTCTGTTTGGTTCTGTTCTGGATAACATCCTGGAAAAAGCAGGTGATAGGAAAAAGTATTTTTCTGAGGAAAGCGTTAAAAGGCAGTCCTTTCGGAGGAACCGCCAGTTTCCTTCTACCACCTCCACTTCCTATAAAGGGAAAGGGAAAACTGGTCGCTGGAGCTATACAAAAGGAGGTAAGGGCCGAGGGTTTTTGCTTAACCCCAACAACTCCGGCCCTTCAGGGAGACAATGACGCCAGCTCAGTAGGAGGAAGATTACCCGCTTTTTCCAACCAGTGGTCCCGTATCACTTCGAACCCATGGGTATTAAATACCCTAGCAGAAGGGTACAGGATAGAATTTGCGCAGCTTCCTCCAGAAAAATTTGTGCTCACCTCCTTCCCATCCCAGAATTTACAGCAAGCCCTCCTTCTGGACATAAGAAAACTGTTGCGTCTAAATGCGATTGTTCCCGTCCCAAAGGAAGAATATTTCAGGGGTCATTATTCAAGGCTCTTCTTAATAAAAAAACAAAAACAAATGGTTCCTTCTGGACTATTATAAATCTAATAAACCTCAACAAGTCCGTAAAATATATAAGATTCAAAATGGAGTCTATAAGATCTACGCTTCCCCTGATACGTCCAGATGCAATGATGCGCACCATAGATCTCAAGGACGCATATTATCATGTGCCAATTCATCCATCTTACCAGAAGTTCCTAAGGTTTGCAGTTCAGATAGAAGGAAGGACCCTTCACTATCAGTTCCGCTGCCTACCCTTTGGGATATCATCTGCTCCAAGGGTATTTACAAAAATAGTGGTGGAGATTATGGCCTTCCTAAGATCGCAAAATATCCTGATCGTTCCCTATCTCGACGACTTTCTCCTGATTTCCAACTCCAGGGAGGAGCTGATCGATCAGAGGGATTCAGTTCTATCTCTACTTCAATCTCTGGGATGGATCATAAATTGGGAAAAATCGCACCTGTTACCTTCAGCTCAAGTAACCTTTTTAGGCATACTGTTAGATGCTACTAATCAGATATCCTTTCTCCCCAAAGGAAAACAGGAGAATGTTCTCCAGAAAATTCTGAATTTTTCCAGGAAGGAGAGCTGTTCCATAAGGGACGGGATGAGAGTCTTAGGTCTCATGACCTCTTGTATTCAAACGGTTCCTTGGGCCCAATTTCATTCAAGACCCTTACAAAATCTTCTGCTCTCAAATTGGGACGGAGATCAGATTTCTTTAGACAGCAGGATTTAAATTCCCCAACAAGTAAAATCTTCTCTTCTATGGTGGCTAGATCCAGCAAACCTGGGCAAAGGAGTGCTGTGGTACCTAGATCTTCAGACTATCATAGTCACGGACGCCAGTGGAATAGGCTGGGGAGCATCTGTAAAAGGCTCTTACCTTCAAGGTCTTTGGCCTGTTCATAGTCAGAGCCGCTCCTCAAAAGAGTTGAGGTCGGTTTGGGAGACTCTGAAGAAATCAAGCGATCTTCTACATGGATCACACCTGAAGGTGATGTCAGACAATGTCACGGTGGTCTCCTTTCTTCGTCACCAAGGAGGAACCAGGAACGCGCACCTTCAGGCATTAGCCACAGAAATTTTCTCTTGGGCAGAATTGAATGTTCCCTCCATTATGGCAGTGCACATAAAGGGCTCAGAGAACCTGTCTGCAGACTTCCTCAGCCACAAGAGGTTAGATCCAGTGGCTTGGTCCCTAAATCAGGACATTTTCTCCCAACTTATACTCGTGGGGGATACCAGAGGTAGATCTCTTTGCTTCTTCAGAGAACACCAAAGTAATGATGCTGCCACCACCATGTTTCACAGTGGAGATGGTGTGTTCAGGTTGATGAGCTGTGTTGCTTTTACGCAAACATATCATTTTGCATTGTGGCCAAAAAGTTCGATTTTGGTTTCATCTGACCAGAGCACCTTCTTCCACATGTTTGGTGTGTCTCCCAGGTGGCTTGTGGCAAACTGTAAACAAGACTTTTTATGGATATCTTTGAGAAATGGCTTTCTTCTTGCGACTCTTCCATAAAGGCCAGATTTGTGCAGTGTACGACTGATTGTTGTCCTATGGACAGACTCTCCCACCTCAGCTGTAGATCTCTGCAGTTCTACAGATCTTTTTGCATCCAAATCCGGCTTTAAACGTCTCCACAACAGTATCATGGACCTGCCTGGTGTGTTCCTTGGTCTTCATGATGCTCTCTGCGCTTTAAACAGAACCCTGAGACTATCACAGAGCAGGTGCATTTATACGGAGACTTGATTACACACAGGCGGATTATATTTATCATCATCAGTCATTTAGGACAACATTGGATCATTCAGAGATCCTCACTGAACTTCTGGAGTGAGTTTGCTGCACTGAAAGTAAAGGGGCCGAATAATATTGCACGCCCCGCTTTTCAATTTTTTTTTTTTTTTTTACAAAAGTTTAAAATAACCAATAAATTTCGTTCCACTTCACAATTGTGTCCCACTTGTTGTTAATTCTTCACTAAAAAATTAAAATTTTATATCCTTATGTTTGAAGCCTGAAATGTGGCAAAAGGTTGAAAAGTTCAAGGGGGCCGAATACTTTCGCAAGGCACTTTATATCTCAGTATATTTCTGTTGAAACTCTGGTGTGGTAATTTGGAAGAGACACTGGCGAGGGGAGGTGGGTTGGGGACCTTTAACCTCTCTAACTTCCTGTCCTGCTCAGAGGTCAAGAGGGCAACCTCCTGTGGTGCTGTCATGAAGGACTCCTAGTAGTATAATGTTGTACCGTGTTAGCCATTGAAAGTAGTGGAAGAGTGAAGTGAAGAAATCAGGCGATACCTTTTAGAGGCTAACTGAGTATATTTGATAAATAAGCTTTCAAGAGTCTAGCTCTGTTCTTCAGACATGGTGTTATACAAGAACTGAAAATTCACAGATTATTTATACTCTATACACATGGTCTTCAAAGGATTTTAAAGTCCTTAAAAAACCCCAAAACAAAATGCAATCTAAGTAGAGAAGTTATTTACAACCGGTCAAAAAACAATCTGGAAAGTTGTGGTGCGTGACAGAGGGATCTGTTATCTGTTTACTATCAGGAGGTGATTTGTGACCCTCACAGTTCATACATAGTGTGACATGAAGCTGGCATGAATATTAAGTCCAAATTGCAGAGTTTTAAATTTTTGCATAAACTTGTACTCCCATTGTTTCCTCTCCTCCTGTGTCTTAAAATGTCCCATTAAAACCACAACCCGCAAATCTTCAATAGAGTGGTTTTCGCCGGAGAAATGTGCGGCCACTGGGAGATCTGTTCTGCTGTTATTAATATTGGATCTATGTGAGTTCATTCGCTGACTAAGTCTCTGCCCTGTTTCCCCCACATAGAGGCCTGTGGTGCGACATTGCACACACATTATGAGGTACACCACATTGGAAGACCTGCAGGAAAATGTCCCCCTAATTCTGTGCACCTGTTGTGACTGTGGGACAGGCACACTGTCAGCGGTGTGGATGTGCTTGCAGGTCATGCACCTTTTTTGTAGGCAAGGTGAGGTGCCATTTTCAGTTATGGCCTTCAGGGCACTCCGGACAATAATACGCCTCAGCTTTGGTGGTTGTCGAAAGGAAAGGAGAGGGGGGACTGGAAATATGTCCTTGAGTCTGTTGTCCCTATGTAGCACAGGTTGGAGCTCCTTGGCAATCCTTCGTAGGATTTCCAGCTGTGGGTTGTAGGTCACAACTAGGGGCACTTGGGCATCTTTCTGGGTCTCCCTATATGTGAGCAGACTGTCTCTGTTAATGGCTGCCGCTTTGTTTCATTGGTTGTCCATCACTTTTGGTTTGTATCCCAATTGGAGAAATTTCATCCTCAGATCCAGGAGGTGCTTGTCCAGGTCTGCTTTGTAGATAATAGATTGTCTTGTGTGCTTGGGGTGGAAGCTGTCGTTTCTCAGGTAGGCCGTTCTGTCTGTGGGTTTGTGGTATATTGATGTGAGTAGCCGGTGGTCTTTGATGTATATTGTGGTATCCAGAAAGTGAATTTCACTCCCTGAATAGCTACGTTTAAGGTTGATGGTAGGGTGAAAGTCATTGAAGTCATTATGGAATTGAAGTAGGGCCTCCTCACCTGCAGTCCAGATGACAAGGATATCATCGATATAACGAAGGTAAATCATAGGTTTGGTGGCGCATGTTGATAAATATGTTCCTTCCAGTTCAGCCATAAAGAGATTTGCATACTGGGGTGCACATCTGGTCCCCATTGAAGTTCCCATTTGCTGTAGATATAGATCCTCTCCAAAGGTAAAATGGTTGTGGCTAAGGATGAATTGTATGGGCTGCGGTACTGATTCTGTTGGGAGGTTTTGTTTTGCTAGGTGTACCCGACATGCTGCAACTTCATCCTTGTGGGGAATGTTGGTATACAGGGATTCCACATCCATGGTGGCCAAGATGGTACCCTCAGGTAGTGGGCCCAGGGCATTCAGTTTGTTAAGAAGGTCAGTGGTGTCCTGGATATAGCTTGGAGTATCCCTGACAAGGGGTTTTAGGAGATTTTCCACCCAACCTGAGATGTTTTCCGTCAGTGTCCCAATGCCAGAAATGATAGGCCTCCCAGGGTTGCCATCTTTGTGTATCTTTGGGAGCATATAGAAGCAGCCCGGCCTGGGATCTTGTGGGATAAGTCCTTTTACCTGATTCTGGATCTGGATTGGAAACTTCTTGATCATACTCTTTAGTTCTTTCATATAGGCCTTTGTGGGATCACTTCCAAGTTTGGAGTAATGGATGGAATTTGACAGTTGCCTGTTTGCTTCCTCGATATAGTCTGAGGTGTTCATTATACTATTGCGCCCTCTTTGTCAGCTGGTTTTATTATTATATCCTGATTTTCTTTCAGTGATGTAATAGCCTTCTGTTCCTGCAGGGTTAGGTTATGGACCTGTTTCTTTTGTTTCTCCAGGATTTCTGATTTTACTTTGCTTCTGAAACAGTCAATATATATGAAGGACTCCTGGAAATCCAATTACCAGTAGGTCTAATTCCTATTTTCATTGACTTTATGACTTTTGCTATGTTCATGAAGGAGAAAATTCTTATGTTGACTCCATAATATCTTCTGGAAACGTCTTCAGACCATGGATATATTTAATGCCTGAGGATTGATTTGTGCCTCATAAATGTCATCTGATGCAGATTTTTATTGCACCAGTAGTGTATCCCACATGTTGCAAGTTGCATTGGTTCTATATTTTCAGATATATTGCATTGGAAAACTTACACTTTATAGAATTTTTAGTTTTATATTCCTTGCCTGTAGCTGTAGAAGAGAAGGTTTTGGATTCAGTTAAAATGTTTTATTTTATTTATTTTATTTATTTAACACTGCTGTTGAGGGGGTTGATTAAAAAATAATTTACTCACCTCGGGCCTCCATGTCCAGTTCAAATGAATGGGTTTTTAAGCAATGCGTCGCTAACCTTTCGCTATCCAGTCCCTATACAGTTTACAGAAATTTTCAGTTGGATTCGCGGCGGACGGACTCCGGCACAAGTGTGAACCCACCCTATAACATGTCATTTTTACCACACAGTGAACGCCGTAAAAATTAAATTCATGAAGTTGGTGCAAATGCATTTTTTCTCCAATTGCATCTCATTCTGAATTTTTTTTCCAGATTCCCAGTATATTGCACAGCAATTTGAATGGTGCCATTGCAAAGCAAAATTTGTTTCGCAAACAATAAGCCATCATGTGAGTCTGTGAACTGAAAAATGAAAAAGTTATGGCTCTTGAAATGTGGGGAGGAAAAACGAAAATGCAAAAACGAAAAATGACCTGGTCCTTAAGGGGTTAAGGAATAATTGTAGAGCAAGGCAGTCGCTATTACAATACCTGGTATGCTACTCAGCTTTTCCAGGACGCTGAACAGCAAACCTAGCAAGCTTTGGCATAATTGTTAAACAGGGGAATTTTTTTGGTATATTTACTATCAGTCCATTTCACTACATTACCTGGTTTTGCCAGAAAAGTGGGTATAATTATAGCAAAAGGAGCTAAATTTATTTAGGTAAATATATTATTCAGTATTCCTTATTACAGCTCCACAGCATTCCCAGAAGTTTGAAAGGCACATATGGCAAGCTCTCGACGAAGGCAATTTATATTATATTATATTATATTATATTATATTATATTATATTATATTATATTATATTATATTCACTTATTATTCAGGAGTCCATTTTATTGCATTACCTGGTAAGCAAATCTGGTATGGTATGCCATACTATTTAGTATGGCATACCTATCCAATAGTTGTCACTCAGCTTTCCAAAGCTCCTGAAAAGTAAACATGCATAATATTGTAGGAATATAGGAAATGGGAATTATCAAAGCATAACTACACATATTTGTCATTCCGCGGTTTGGGAAAGTTGGGTAACTTTCCCTGTGGAGCTGTAGTGGGTTGTATTGTTTTCTCTATAAGTTAGGTACAGCCGGCTGTTGCTGTTACCTTACCTATTTCACACTGCTAGTTACTTAAAGGGATATTCCCACAACAACAATTATATTTCATATAAAAGTTACAAAATATCGCTGTCACCTATTAAAAGCAATTAGCAAAAGTGTATGTGTCACTAGAAAAAGCCCAATGAAATCCCCCCTATCTCTACCACTATTTGAGCACTGTTGTCAATGGATACGACCTGCAGTCCATATTTATTCAGGATGCGCCTGCCCAGTTTTTCTTTCTCTATCCTATAGCTGCTTATTAGATCAGGGCTACATAACCATACATGTGCCATCCTAACACACAGAGCATGTGCAGTGCAAGAATGTTAGGAGTAATGGCCAGTGTGGCAGTTAGAAAGCATTGTTTAAGTTAAAAAAAAAAAAAATTATGTTGGGGGAACCCTTTTAGACCGGGCCCCACATTGCGAAAACGCAGCATTTTACAGTACCTGCAAAGTAGCTTCTGGCTAATCCCATCCACACATTGCAGAAAAATACAGTGGAAATGCTGCAATTTAAAAAAACGTTGTGTTTTTGTAAATCACAGCATGTCAATTATACCTTCGGAAACGCTGAGGCAGAAAGTCTGCAGGAAAAAACACCACACTTCGCTACGTGGGGCCTTAGCCTTAAGGTTTCCTTCCAACAAAATGGCTAGACTCATTGAAGCACATTTATTAAGCTACTGGCACCTTTTTGAGGTCTTTTTCTGCCCTACGCTTCATTTATGAAGCATTTGCGCCTTTTTTTCCCCCACGTTCTGCTGCTCTCGGCACTTTTGCTTTATGGCAAGAAAAGGGTGCGTGGCCTAAATTGCTTGCATCTTTTTAAAAAGGGACAAAAAAAAAAAGTGCAAATGCGCTCCAGTCCATGGGCAGCGTAAAAGAGCCTGTCAGGTGAGAAAGCATTAAAAAGGGGCAATTGCGCCTTTTTTTTTTTGGTTACAAAGGCGCAAGAAAGACATACAGTGCACATGGCCTAAAAAGGCGCGTCTACATTAACTAACATGTGCAAAACATTTAACAAGGAGGTGCGCCAACATCATAAATAAGCACCACAGTAAAACTAGTCTAGAAAAAGGCGCATCTGCGAAAAGAATGGCCAAAAAAGGGGCAGATGATTAATTACTTGTATAGACAATTAATTGTATAGACAAAAAGTATGCAGCCTAAACCCTGACCTCTCCTACACTTCCTGGCTCATGTGCAATAGCATTAGCAGGGGGTTAGCAGTGGGTTAAAGTCAGCTTTTCTACATTATTTTTCATGCTCTATAATTATTATATAAGACAAAAGAAGAGGAAGAAAGATTAAGAGATGATGTGAAGTGTAATATAGGAAATTATTCATTATTTTTATTTGCTTGGATTCTGGGTTGAGTGATCTTTTAGTGAAGCAGAAGCTACAGAAGCTAGGATCTCAGGATGTCCAGATTTCAGAAAAAGAGGTTCATTTTTCAAGCTCCAGAATGAAACCCACAATAAAGTTAATTAGCAATACCAGTAGTGGTGTAGTGTCTGCTTATTTTTTTTTCTTGGCCTTCCAAAAATTTCTAGAACCCAGTGGGTGCTCTTCGCTATAAAAAGCAGTTTGTAGTTTGACATTTCACATTTTCCCAGGATAGTTACCTTCACACCTGATTACTGAGGGTGACCCAAGAAAGGTCTTTTTTTTTTTTTTTTTTTTTTTAAAAACAAAACCTAGGCCTCATTTATCTTTAGAATATGACAGGAAGGCATTCCAGTTCCTGAGATGAATTATAGAGGTAACAGTCTTTCTAGACAGGAGGAGAGTGGAGATAACCCTGTCAAAGAACCCCCTGCCCTTTAACAAGAGCCGTTCAGAAGCCATGCCGTAAAGTGTAGGTGACTGATTTCTGGATGCAGGACTGGCCCCTGGGAGAGAAGATCTGGTAAGAAACGAAGAGTCCACTACAGAGCTGTAGGAGGAGAGGAAACCAGGCTCTTCTGGGCCAAAAGGGTGCAATTACAATTGCCCTTGCTTCTTCTTCCCGGATCTTCTCCAATGTTCTGGGAATGAGATGAAATGGAGGGAAGGCATGCAAGAGAAGATGAGGCCAAGGCTGAGTCAGGGCATCCACCCCTCTTGAAGATTCCCTCCTGGAAAGGGAGAAGTAATCTGGCAGCTGACAATTCAGGCTGGAGACAAAAAGGTCTAGGTAGGGCATGCCCCATCAGGCTACCAAACTCTGGAAGATCTTGGAGTTCAGTTTCCATTCACCTTCCTTCAGGGTCTTCCTGCTGAGGAAGTCGACAACGGTATTCTTGTTTCCTTTTAGATGTACTGCCAAGAGAGAAGCCAGATTCCGCTCGGCCCAACCAAGGATCCGGGAGGACATCTGAGACAGGGAAAGGCTTCTTGTTCCCCCCTGCCCGTTCACATAGGCCACAGCTGTTGTGTTGTCTGAGTGGATTCTTAGATGGCAACCCTGCAAGAAGGGAGTTAAGGCCCGAAGAGCCTCCTGGATAGCTGACAGTTCTCTCAGGTTGGAAGATGCCTCCCTCACAACGGGGTTCCAGTGGCCCTGCACCCAAGATGTTGTGAAAGCGCCCCAGCCATGACGACTGGCGTCCGTGGTGACGCCACAGAACCCCTCTCTCGAGATTTTCCTGTACCTGCCATCAACAGAGAGAGTTCTTGATTCTCTGGGGTATCACAATCCTCTTGTCCAGGGAAGAGAGCTGCTTGTTCCATACAGATAGAAGGAACCTCTGCAGAATCCTTGTATGGCCCTGAGCCCATAGGACGGCCGGGATAGTGGCTGTCAAGAAACCCAGGAGAAGCATTATTTCTCTTATGGAACTTGATCGTGCCGAATGAAAGAGGAGATCCTTACTTGAATTGTGTCCCTTTTCTTTTGGGGAAGAAATGAAGAATCCAGCTGAGAATCCAGGAGGATACCCAAGAAAATCTTCTGCCTGCTGGGAACCAAACTGGACTTCTGCCAGTTTATTACCCAACCTAGATCTGTAAAAGTTTGTCTTACCCGATGCAGATGAGTGAGTAGCTGGATCTCTGATAGAGCTGATATCAAAAAATCATCCAGATAAGGGATAATCTGGATTCCCTCTAGGTGCAGAAAGGAGCATACCTCTGCCATGATCTTTGTAAAAAGACGAGGTGCTGCTGAGAGGCCAAACGGAAGGGCTTGAAACTGAAAGTGACGACCTCCTCTGGGAAAGGCAATCCTGAGGAACTTCTGCGAATCCTGATGGATCGGAACATGATAATATGCATTCGTCAAGTCGAGGGAAACCATCCAGCAGCTCTTGGTAAGGAGATTTATGGTGGATCAAATGGTCTCCATTTTGAACCTCTTGTATTCCAAGTAACGGTTGAGAGATTTTCAATTCAGAATTGCTCTGAAGGAACCGTTTGGGTTCTGGACCAGAAATACAGGAGAATAATAACCCTTCCCAACCTGGGATGGGGGGGACTGGAATAATGACCCCTTTCCTCTGAAATCCAGCTCTTGATGCAAAACTACACCCATTATCGGGGAGGAAACTCTTATAATGCAAAATCTTGTTGGAGGAGATTTGAATTCCAGCTTGTAACCCAGAAGAATTATGCTGAGTATCTAAGTAGAAGCTAGCTGTTATCCTCTGCCAGGTCGGATAGAACTCCTTCAGCCTCCCCCCACTTGAAGGCTGGCATCATTGGCTGGATTTGCGTTCGGAAGCAGGGGAGGTGAATAGAAACCCTTTCCCCTTACCTCTTTGTTGCTGGGTTCTATCACCACTACCTTTAAACCTCTGGTCAGGACGCCCTTTTTTCTGGTTCCGAAAGGAACACCTCTGAAGGTAAAATCTGGACTCAAGGAACCCTTTCTTCTTGTCCAAGGCTTTTTCCGGAATGTCATCTAGACCAGAACCAAACAGACGGTCACCTTCACATGGAATTTGACAAAGCTTGCTCTTTGAGCCTGCATCGCCTGACCAAGATCTCAACCAGACAATCCTTCTTGTAGTATTAGACAGAGCAGCAGATCTGGCTGCCAGTTTAACAATGTCCGCCGAGGCATCAGCCAAAAAATTTGAGGCTTGCTGCAGAACTGGATGCTCGGTCTTAGCATGGAGGCTGAAGAGTCCCAAGATCCCTTGAGAAACCCTTCCACTGCCTTGGCCATGGGATCGCATAACAACCCCATGTCTTCAAAGTGTAGGGTGGATTTATTAGAAATCTTGGCCACTGAGGCATCGACTTTAGGAACGCCATCCCAGAGTGCAGCGTCCTCTTCCGAAAAGGGATACTTCCTCTTGAACATCTTGGAAGAGGAGGCCCTCTTGTCTGGATCCCACCATTCCTTGTCAATGATACGCTTCACATTTTTATGGATTGGAAACACTCTGAGTTTTCTTTCCCCCAGACCCTGAAACATCTGGTCAGAGATGGACTGGGGTTCTCTAGGCTCCTGTAGACCCATAGTTGAGCGGACAGCCTTAAGGAGGGAATCTGTATCCTCAGCAAGACAGAGAGGATGCCCTGCTGTATCATTAGAGGAGTCTCTCCAGTTCCCCCTCTTCTTCGTCACTATCTGATATTTGAGCAGGAGGATAAGGATGAGCGGCTGAGGTAGAAGGAAATACCGGACCGAACGTCATCAGGCACAGTGGCATTAACCTCGTCCCTGATTACCGTCTTAAGGGAATCTAACAGGGAGGATGATTCTTCCACCACAATTTTATCTGCACATTTCTGGCAAACTTGTCTCTTGCCCAAAGAAGTCAGATTATTTTTACACAAAGCACACTTCTGTGCAGGAGGCCTGACTGGTTCTTTAGCCTATACAAAAAGCCACTAGAATCATTGTTATAAAAGGGGGGCCCCCAATCAAAACCTAAAAAGACTCTGAGAGGGGCCCCGGAGGGACCTAGTGGGATAGGGGTTACATCTCGGGGTTTATGAGGCTCAGCAGAATCCGGAGGGGCTGACATGATAGAAGAGAGTCAGCAAACAAAATAATATCTAACCAACACTGCTACCCAACAGACGCAAGCAGGAGGAGCAGCAAAACCCACAATATAGATGGCTACAGCTGTCTCAGGAGGAAGCCAGGTCCAAAGAACACTGCAGCTTTAAAAAAAAATTGAATTTGGCGCCAAAAAGATGCAAACGAAAGTCCTTTCCCCCGGCATGCCGAAACTGGAAGTGAGGGAAGCCGGGGGAAAGGACTTTCGTTTCGGCATGCCGGGGGAAAGGACTTTCCCCCCGGCATGCCGAAACGAAAGTCCTTTCCCCCGGCTTCCCTCACTTCCAGTTTCGGCATGCCGGGGGAAAGGACTTTCGTTTGCATCTTTTTGGCGCCCGGCATGCCGAAACTGGAAGTGAGGGAAGTCGGCCAGTAGAACACATCTGCGGCCGCTTCCCCTCCTGCCTACACATGGAAGCAGGAAAACAGGAGGCTCCCAACCACCAGGGAGCCTCCAACAGAGAGACCAAGCCCCACAGAAACACCACAGAGGGAGAAAGCCCGGGGTAGCCGCACCTGCGGGCTTACACCTAGGGACAGGTAAGACTGCAACAGCAGCCCGGACCACCTGTCTCCTATGCAGCCCTCCTAGCAGGGCTAGGGAGGAGGACAGACTGCACGAACAGCATCAAACAGGACGACTTTCACCGTCCAGGGACAGGAAACAACTGGAGTGTGAGTGAAGGAGTGACCTTTTTAACCCATTAATGACCGGGCCATTTTTTGTTTTTGCATTTTCGTTTTTCCCTCCCCACATTCCAAGAGCCATTACTTTTTTATTTTTCAGTTCACAGAGTCACATGATGGCTTATTCTTTGCGAAACAAATTGTACTTTGCAATGTCACCATTCAATATGCTGTGCAATGTACTGGAAAGCTGGAAAAAAATTCAGAATGAGGTGCAATTGGAGAAAAACTGCATTTGCGCCAAATTCATATGGGTTAATTTTTACAGCATTCACTGTGTGGTAAAAATGACATGTTACCTGTATTCTGCGGGTCAGTACGAATTTGGCAATACCAAATTTATATAGTATTTGTAATGTTTTGATACCTTTTAAAAAATTAAAAACTTTGCTAAATAGAAAAAAATGTTTGCGTCGCCATATTGTGACACCTGTAACTTTTTCATATTTACATGTATGGAGCTGGGTAAGGCGTCTTTTTATGCGGGATAACATGATGTTTTTAATGATACCATTTGGGGAAAGATCTGATGGTTTGATCACTTTTTATTCAATTTTTTATAGGAGGCAAAGTGTTGAAAAAAACGCTATTTGGCCATTTTGATTTTTTTTCCCCGCTACGCCGTTCACCGTATGGGATAAATATTTTAATATTTTAATAGTTCAGGCATTTTGGAGCGCGGGGATACCTAAAGTGTTTATGCTTACTTTTGTTTATTTACTTAAATAGCTCTAATGTAATGACAGGCCTGGGAGCCTTCAATAGGCTCCCGGCTGTCATGGCAACCAAGCGCCACCCTCCGATGACGTTCTGGAGGGCGGCGATCAGGTAAAAATGGCGGCGCCCGTGGCGGCTGCGGAATTTAGACGCCGTGGTCTCGATTGACCGCGACATCTAAAGGGTTAACAGCCGCGATCAGTGCAGGGACCGATCGCTGCTGTTAGCGGCGGGTTCTGGCTGTATTATACAGCCGGCACCTGCGGTGTATGGAGAGCGCTCAGCTCCTGAGCGCTCTCCATACATCGTCATGCGACTCAGGACGTACTATTACGCCCTGGATCGTTAAGGGGTTAATAGTTTGGGCATTTTGGAGTGCGGGGATACCTAAAGTGTTTGCTTACTTTTGTTTATTTACTTTTATATCTGATCTAGGGAAAGGGGGGGTGATTTGAACTTTTGTGTTTTTTTTTTTATTTTTTCATACTTTTCAAAACTTTTTTTTTTTATACTTTTACTTGTATGATCAGACCCCCTAGGGACCTTGAAACCTAGGGGGTCTGATCAATCATACTATTCACTGCGATACTACTGCATCGCAGTGAATAGCAAAATGCCTTCACCTCTATTAGACGATGCCTCTGGCAGCGATCGGGGAAAAGTGGCGGCGCCCGTGGCGGCTGCGCAATTTAGATGCCGCGGTCCCGCTTGACCGCGACATCTAAAGGGTTAACAGCCGTGATCAGTGCAGGCACCGATCGCTGCTGTTAGCAGCGGGTCCTGGCTGTATTATACAGCCCCCCCCCCCCGCCATGTATGGAGAGCGCTCAGCTCCTGAGCGCTCTCCATACATCATCATGCGACTCAGGTCATACTATTATGCCCTGGGTCGTTATGGGGTTAAAGTAATTACTTCTTGTTCTTTCCTGTCCCTGGGGGTGTGGAATTCCTCCTCTCGGTGCCGTTGTGGAGGAGAAAGGGAAAGGTAAATTAAAGAAATTCCTGTCCCCCGTCGATATAAGGAAGAAAGTACCATCCCCCAACTGTGTGATTATAAAGACAAATATAATGGTATATCTCTGGAAAAATTGCAATTTTCATTTTTCACCAACAGCTGCGGATTAATTTCTGGAAATTAAATTAATTTAAAACTACAGGATTAAAAATGCTTGCCATGCCACTTGATAAAAGCCTTGAGGGGTGTAGTTTCCAAAATGAGGTCACGTGTCTGCAGATTCCACTGTACTGGCCCTTCAGTGGTTCTGCACAAATAGCATGATGTCCAAAAACCAAACTGTGCTCCAAAACCAAATACAGTGGGGAAAAAAAAGTATTTAGTCAGCCACCAATTGTGCAAGTTTTCCCACTTAAAAAGATGAGAGAAGCCTGTAATTGTCATCATAGGTAGACCTCAACTATGAGAAACAAAATGAGAAAACAAATCCAGAAAATCACATTGTCTGATTTTTTTAAGAATTTATTTGCAAATTATGGTGGAAAATAAGTATTTGGTCACCTACAAACAAGCAAGATTTCTAGCTCTCACAGACCTGTAACTTCTTTTTAAGAGGCTCCTCTGTCCTCCACTCATTACCTGTAGTAATGGCTCCTGTTTGAAATTGTTATCAGTATAAAAGACACCTGTCCACAACCTCAAACAGTCACACTCCAAACTCCACTATGGTGGAGACCAAAGAGCTGTGGAAGGACACCAGAAACAAAATTGTAGACCTGCACCAGGCTGGGAAGACTGAATCTGCAATAGGCAAGCAGCTTGGTGTGAAGAAATCAACTGTGGAAGCAATAATTAGAAAATGGAAGACATACAAGACTACTGATAATCTCCCTCGATCGGGGGCTCCACGCAAGATCTCACCCCGTGGGGCAAAATGATCACAAGAACGGTGAGCAAAATCCCAGAACCACACAGGGGGACCTAGTGAATGACCTGCAGAAATCTGGGACTAACGTAACAAAGGCTACCGTCAGTAACACACTACGCCGCCAGAGACTCAGATCCTGCAGTGCCAGACGTGTCCCCCTACTTAAGCCAGTACATATCCGGGCCGTCTGAAGTTTGCTAGAGAGCATTTGGATGTTCCAGAAGAGTATTGGGAGAATGTCATATGGTCATATGAAACCAAGGTAGAACTATTTGGTAGCAACACAACTCGTCGTGTTTGGAAGAGAGTGAATGCTGAGTTGCATCCAAAGAACACCATACCTACTGTGAAGCATGGGGGTGGCAACATCATGCTTTGGGGCTGTTTCTCTGCAAAGGGACCAGGACGAATGATCCGTGTACATGAAAGATTGAATGGGGCCATGTATGGTGAGATTTTGAGTGCAAACCTCCTTCCATCAGCAAGGGCATTGAAGATGAAACGTGGCTGGGTCTGTCAGCATAACAATTATACCAAGCACACCGCCAGGGCAAGGAAGTAGTGGCTTCGTAAGAAGCATTTCAAGGTCCTGGAGTGGCCTAGCCAGTCTCCAGATCCCAACCCCATAGAAAACCTTTGGAGAGAGTTGAAAGTCCGTGTTGCCCAGCGACAGCCCCAAAACATCACTGCGCTAGAGGAGATCTGCATGGAGGAATGGGCCAACATACCAGCAACAGTGTGTGCCAACCTTGTGAAGACTTACAGAAAACGTTTGACCTCTGACATTGCCAACAAAGGATATATAACAAAGTATTGAGATGAACTTTTGTTATTGACCAAATACTTGTTTTCCACCATAATTTGCAAATAAATTCTTAAAAAAAAATCAGACAATGTGATTTTCTGTATTTGTTTTCTCATTTTGTCTCTCATAGTTGAGGTCTACCTATGATGTCAATTACAGGCCTCTCTCCTCTTTTTAAGTGGGAGAACTTGTACAATTGGTGGCTGACTAAATATTTTTTTCCTCACTGTATACCACACATATAGAGGAGGGAAAACAGATTAACATCATAATCAAGACTTACCTTATGTCCCACCAGCAACACAATAGTTGGGATCTAGCATGAAGAACCTCTAGGGAGGCCCTTTTGAAAAGCAGAATTCAATACGGTGAGGCAGTGGTCTCCGAACCCTGAATATTTAATCTTTAATGATTAACAAAGGTTAAATGTGAACTCCAAGAGGCAGAGGCACACATTTGTTCCAAAGGAACAGAATTTCTCTCCGTCCAAGATGTTGACACAGATCTGGTGGAATGTGCTCTAACAATTTCAGGAGGTTGCAAGTCGTGAACTGTAAAAGCCAATCGGATAGTCTCTTTAATCCATCGAGACAGGAAGGGCTTAGAAGCTTTAAGCCCCTTGTTTTTCCCTGAGAAAGACCCCAACAAATTTAAAGATAAATCCTTAGACACACCGAACCATGTCCTGAGAACAGAGTTTGGTCTCTTCAGGAGTGGAAGGCTCTGGAAGATAATGCCTGCAGTTCTCCAATCCTCTTTGCTGAGGTAATCAGCAGTAAAAACACAGTCTTGAGCGTGAGAAATTTGAGTTCCACATCCTCCAGAGGCTCAAACGGAGGCTCACACAACCATCTAAGGACTGAGGACAAGTTCCATTAGGATATTGGGTGAGAAATAGGAGGTCTTAGTCAAGATTGCTCGCATAAGTAACCTCTGGAATAGAAGGATTGGATTCCTCAATCCCTGCCAGCGTATCCTGGCATAGTTCCTATTAGTAGACTTTGCTCTAGAGAAAGAGAGGGTGTTCAGGACAGCTCCAAAGTGTCTTCCAGATCGTAGTACAGACTGGTCAACCTCCACACTGTCAGATTGAAGGATTTCAGATCCTGGCAGAGTCGGGAGCCCTGAGACACCAGGTTCTGAATAGGGGAAGCCTCCAATATGACCCGCGACTCATCTGTATGTGTTGGGAAAACCAAGCTGTTCTCGGCCAGAATGGAATGATTGCAATTACTGAGGCTTGGTCCTACCTGATTTTCATCAATACCTTCAGTGTCATGGAATCTGGAGGGAAAATGTATGCCAGCCTGAACCTCCAAGGGATGGACAGGGCGTCCACAGCCAAGGGATTGTCCTCCTGGTAAAGAGAGCAGAACTTCTCCACCTCGTCATTGAGTCTTGTTGCCATCAGGTCTACTTCTGGATAACCCCATTTTTGGGTGATCACCTGGAAGACTTCTGAATGGAGAGACCATTCTCCTGGCATTCCAAGACCCCTGGACAGTAATCTCATGTAGGTGGGCTCCCCAACATGAGAGCGATGTGTCTATTGTCAACAGGGTCCAAAAGGGTTGGACCGTGGACTCTCCAATAGATGGGCTTCTTGAGACTGGAGAATCTTTTGTCTAGAACGCTGGAGCTGTGATTCCAGACCAGAAGTATCTCCCTCTGAAGGGGGTGAAGATGCCAGGGTGCCCATGGAACCACATCTACGTCTGCGGACATTAGTCCCAAAGCCTTCATACCCATCCTGATGGTGACTGGATGGGGGATCGACAGAAACTTTGCGACTGCTATAATCCTCTCCCTTCTGGAGGATGAAAGCGAGACCTTCATTAGACTGGAATCGATGATGAACCAAAGAAACTGCTTTTGGGTTGCTGGAGTTATAAGGAACTTCTCCCAATTCACTATCCAACCTAGATATTGGAGGAAGATGATGGTGGTATTTAAATGCTGCTGTAGGCCTGCCATGGAGGAGGCTTTTATCAGCCAATCATCCAGGTAAGGGACAATGGAGATCCCCTGGACTCTGAAAGCTGCGGCTACTGAGGATACCGCCTTGGTGAAGACATAGGGAGCTGAAGTTATCCTGAATGGAAGGGAGGTAAACTGTAGCTGTCTTAGACAACCTACTATGACCACCACTTTCCTCAGATACTTCCTATGGGAAGGATGGATTTGGACATGAAGATATGCATCCTTCAGATCTAGCGTGGCCATATAATCTCCTTGTTGGAAAATAGATATAACTATTAACTCAGTTTCCATCCGGAATCTTCTTTTTGTGATAGATTCTGGTATCTCCAGGTTTATGTTTCTTCTGAGAGAAGAGAGGTCCATACAAAGCTTTCTAGCCACCTCACTGGAGGCAACGCCCACAGAGCACTGGGTGGAAGAAGCAGAATAGGCCCTTCTTAAGGAGCACTCAGCCCATCTGTTCATGGGGTCCTACAGGTTGGATCCATCCTCTGAAGGGACTAAGGTACGCCTGGACAGCTTAGCTACAGCCATGTCAAGCATGGGCGGAGGACCCCAATTCTTGTACTGTACTTCTGATACAGGAAATAAGGTCTTAAACCTTCTGGACAATACAAAATGCTATGAGTAAGGACCATAATGTGTTTGAGACTAAAACATGTTAACATCTGATCATGGAGAGGAATGGACCCTGATGAAAAAAATTGTTAAAAATAAAACTTAATTTTAGCTACATTGTATATTAAAAGTTAAGTGAAACAAACACATATTGCAGACGTCCATAGCAAATGGGTGATCAACCCAATATTAGCAGGAAACACATGTGTAAAGACCCTACAGATCGTGATTGGGATCAATGTAGGATAAGAACTGTCTATCCATGTGTTCCAAAGTGTAAATACAATATAAAAGTGATAAGGTCACATACTGTAGATAAAAAAAAAAAATATGATAGTTGCGGAGATCCCTATAGCAGTGGAGGATATTCATAAGTGATGTTCTACACTGAGTCTAACACCTGTTTATTTCACAGATTAAATAATAAAAGATAAACAATTGTGGGCAGATAATCAATATAGCCCCCGAGATGTATTGTAATCCACCTGCCACTATCGTAGGTCTGAAATTATCGGCTGCTAGTCTAGTTCTTCATTCTGTACAATGTACTGGGAAGCTGGAAAAAAACATTGAAGAGGAAGTGCATTTGTGCAATTTTATTATGGGCTTTATTTTTACGGCGTTCACTGTGCAGCCAAAATGACATGTCACCTGTATTCTATGGGTCTGTATGAATCTGGGGATACCAAATGAATGCCAGACAAGCCTAGGAACCTTCAATAAGATCCTGGCTGTCATGGCAACGGAATGTCGGCCCCATATCTCGTTCCAGGCGCCAGCGATCCTCCTGAAAAAGGTGGCAGATGTTGGGAAGGGGTTAAAGAACAGTACCTGAACTACTCATGTGAAATGAATTTTGCATAGGAGATTGCGTCATTGAGGCCCTTAGGTTTAACATAGTCCAACTGGAATATCCATTGGGCCTCTTTTGTAAAATGATGTGATCCCAGTTAATCCCTCGAGGTGGTTTATGGATCCGTTAAATACCCTGAAAGCAAATGGCGGATGGATCGCCGCCATGGCAGTCCCAGACGTGTGGCGATTGATCTGTCATCTCTTTGTGTGATATATCCGATGTAGTCTAAAATACGTTTGTGAAATTCCCTCTTTGTTTTCTCTTCATTAAAGTTTTGTTGAGTTTTCAGTAAAGTAATTTAATATACAACTATTACATAAAATGAGAATCGGAAATAGGCAATGGAGAGGTAGCAATGAGGATGAATGAGGGAAGGGCAGGAGGGAAGGTGATGTAAAGGAAGCGGACAATGAGAGAGAGAAGACAGGAAGGGGAGGAAGGAAAGGGAAGGAACAAAAACATAATGCACTGTCGCAGCAAAGTCAATATCAACAAATATAACAACATTGTGAGCAAAAGCAAGAAGTCATATAAATATGTGTCTTTCAATAGTTGGAAGGGAGGGAGTTATGTATGAGTGGCAGGGAGAAGGTTGTATAGTGAAGGAAAGGGAGAAACATCTGGGGAGGAAGCAGGAGGGCCTCCTGGAGGGGGCAAAGAGGGTGATTCAGGAAAAAGTGTTAGGGAAGTGCCTCCATATTATTCAACAAAGAGACTTGTTTTATACATGAAGTGACCTGGTAATATGTCCCCAAAGAGCGCAGATAGTCCGTTTTTGGGTTGTTGAACCCTATGTAAAAAGTGTTCCATAAGAGCCACAGTTGTTGAGGGAAACTATCATCGAATTTGAGCTCAGCAAGAAGTTCCTCCATTTGATGAATATGTAGGACCTCTTGTACCCAAAATGTTATTGAGGAGGGGAGGTGGATTTCCATAGTCATGGTATAACTGATCTAGCAGCTAATAGTAGAAAGCCAATCAGTTTGTGCATTGGTTTGTGAATCTTATGCGGGAAAATTGAGAGAAGGAGGGGGGCCGGGTCAATGTTTAGCTCAACTCTGGTGACTATCTTAATGATCCTGCAGACCTTGTTGCAAAAGGGGCAGAGAAGATGGCATTTCCACCACATGTGTAGCATCGTACCCCAGTGAGAATTACATCTCCAGCATCTATCTGAAGTGGTTGGAGAGATTTCATGTAATACAGCAGGAACTCTGTACCAATGGGAGAGAATTTTGTCGTCCGTTTCCTGAACTTTGCATGAGATGGAAAATTTGTGGCAGGATTGAAAGGTGGAACACCATTTATATAGTGGAAAAGAGGCCCCCAGCTCCCAACCCGCTGTATATGCAGGCATAGGACTTTTGTATCTATGAGCAAGTTTTATAGATGAGGGAAATGGGACGGGGGTTGCATAGACGGCCGAATGGAAGGAGGGGTCTATGAAGATTGTTTTTTTGTTTTTTTTAAGGAGGTATATAGATAGTGGAGTTGTACATATTGCCAATGCATTGTAAGAGTTCTGTTGTCTGAAGGGAACTGATCCTGATAAGGGAGCAAAGAGGACAAGGCTAGTACCTGATGGAATCTAAGGGGGGCTGACCAGGAGAGTAGGAGAGGAATGGGGAGTGTGATGATTCTGCCTAAATATGGCCATAACTCAGCTGTATTTTGGTCTCTGGGTATAGGATATCCCTTCTGGCTTGCACTCACTCATACTGTGCGCAGCTATAAGCCTAGGTGCATATTGGCAGTAGCGGCTAGGCTGGAAAAATAGGGCTCCATTGTATTCCTATACAGCCCTGGCTGATCAAACAATAGTGCATTGTTCAAGCCTGGGCTGTTGACCAGATATGACTGATAACAGGGTATCAATTCACTTTGTCTCATCTACATACAAAGGGTCTGAACGTGATTGAATTAACTCATCAGACGTACTGTCGCCGGTGACCTCATTCTGGGAGATGGCCTAAAGGGTATAAAAGATGAGGTAAGAGGTCTGTGGGCAGAGATTATGCAGGAGACTATCACTAAGAGATCATGCTATGAAGACTGTGCTGAGATTACACTATGGAGACTTTGACTGAGATGCTACTATGAGCAGGCAGGTTGGAATGCTGCTGCTGATGATGAGCCTACAAGAGACTGAGAGAGACTATTGGACTAATGCTGAGTCAGTGAGTGCCGGGTTCACAAGATAAATACAAGACAAGCCTTCTAAATTTTATATATTTATTAACCCCTAAATGGGTCGGTATTAAAATCTAACACATGCAGTTCAGAACAGATATGCAGATATATGCAAGCATTAACAGTTACTAGTTGCAAGATACAGTACAAATAAAATAAAAGGGATTAAAGGTGAAATGATTACTTTACCACACATGTCCTTGATGTGGTTCTATAGTCCAACATTCACACATGGCATGTGTGAGTCACCAGTGGAGGCTTCTTGGCATGTGGCATTAACTCCTAGCATGTGGCATCACAGTACAATAATCCCGCCTGCATGCTCTTCACAGTCTCTCAGCATTAGTCCAATAGTCTCTCTCAGTCTCTTGTAGGCTCATCATCAGCAGCAGCATTCCAACCTGCCTGCTCATAGTAGCATCTCAGTCAAAGTCTCCATAGTGTAATCTCAGCACAGTCTTCATAGCATGATCTCTTAGTGATAGTCTCCTGCATAATCTCTGCCCACAGACCTCTTACCTCATCTTTTATACCCTTTAGGCCATCTCCCAGAATGAGGTCACCGGCGACAGTACGTCTGATGAGTTAATTCAATCACGTTCAGACCCTTTGTATGTAGATGAGACAAAGTGAATTGATACCCTGTTATCAGTCATATCTGGTCAACAGCCAAGGCTTGAACAATGCACTATTGTTTGATCAGCCAGGGCTGTATAGGAATACAATGGAGCCCTATTGTTCCAGCCTAGCCGCTACTGCCAATATGCACCTAGGCTTATAGCTGCGCACAGTATGAGTGAGTGCAAGCCAGAAGGGATATCCTATACCCAGAGACCAAAATACAGCTGAGTTATGGCCATATTTAGGCAGAATCATCACAGGGAGTGAAGAGTGGCAGGAAAGTCTGGATTGCCCAAGATAGGAATCAGTGGGCCATCACTGGTAAAGAGACAAGCAATGCCACGGTATGTTTTGCAGGCACCAAGGACTTGGCGCATCAGGTATGGGAGATCAATAGTAGCTTTGTCTGACCAGCGCTGTTTATGAAGCCATGGAAGGACAGTGAGGGAATGAGAGCTGAGAGTCCCCTCCAGGGCAGCCCAGAGTTTAGAGTGAGTGGAGTGATGTTAATCTAAGATTCATGTGGCAACCACAGCTAGATGATAGTGTAACAAGTCAAGGACTGCCAAGCCTCCCTCCTGCTTAGGTGAGTTCATGATGCGTTTGGCAATTCTAGGAGTCTTTGAGGCCCAGATGAACTTGGTTTTTTGGATTGTGGTAAAAAAACTCCTTGGGGAGAGTGATTGGGGTCGTCTGATAAAGGTAGAGGAGGTAGGGAGGACATTCATTTTGAGGATATTAATACGACCCAGCTAGAAGAAGCCCTTCGTGTCCCAATGCTGAAGATCTGATTGCAGGGTGCATATAACAGGGAGGAAGTTAAGGGAATAGGTCTCAGAAAGATAGCGTGGAAGGTATACATTCAGATAGTTGATGGCTTTAGGAGACCAAGCGAAGGGAAAGGGAGTGAGTGGACTATGGAGGGAGTGAGAGAGATATTAAGGGCAGTGCTTTTGGAGAGATTGATTTTGCCCAAGAAGCTATAGGTGGCAATTTCAGGGAGAAGCGAAGGGAGTGTCGTCTGTGGTTGGGTTATGAAGAGTAGGATGTCATCTGCGCACGCTGATATTTTGAGATGTAGGGACCCTGTGCGAAGGCCCTGTATATCTGGACTACGTCTGATGCCTACAAGGAGATGTTCCCTTACTAAGACATAGAGGATGGGAGAGAGGGGGCCATTAACGAGTGCCACTGTAAATGGTTAGGGGGGAGAGAGCGTGCTGTTAACCTATATTTGGGCCGGCAGGGAAGTATATAAGGCATGTATGCAGGAGAGCATAGTTGATTTTAGGCCTATTTGGGAGAGAGTCGATTCCAATCCACTCTATCGAAGGCCTTCTTGGCATCTAGGGAGAGAAGCATCATAGGAGTTTGTGAACGGTGGGCATGGTGGATGGCGGAAAAGGCCTTCAGAGTGTTGTCCCGGGCGCCTCTCTGTTATATGAAACCCACTTGGTCAGGATGCACTAGATCACTCGCGACAGCTCAGTCTATTAGCTAACAGCTTAGCATACAACTTCGCATCTGTGTTAATCAGAGAGATGGGCCTGTAACTGGGACATAGCTGCAGGTTTCTTCCCTCTTTCCTATGTGAGGGTTGGGGAGTTATTCGGGTATTTGGTTAGTAGTGTGTGTGTGTGTGGGTGTGGTAAGTTGTATAAAGTTTCGTATTAGTCACGGAAGGCTGTATCAGGGGTGAGATGAGAGATCGCACCAGAGGGATGCTTGATAGACATGACAAGGGAGGCCAAATTTTCTCCCAGACTGCTCGACCAGAAGATAACCATCTTTGTTGCCTCATTCATAGAACAAGCGTTGACCCAATTGTCAGAGTCACTGATGCTTTCCTCAATGAGTGACCTGATCATGTAGCATGCAGTCGTCAAGGCAGCAAGGGTGGAGTGTTAGAAGAATTGTTTATGTTGGGCCTCCAATATAGTGAGAGAGTGGAGCAGGGTTTTAAGTTTCGCACCTCCTTCTCTATTGATCCTGGCTCCATGCTTCATTATTACTCCCCTCAGAACACATTTTATAGCCTCCCATTGGGTAGGCAATGAGGTGGTATCCTGTAAGTGGTCCTGTTCGAAGTTAATTATGGATTGCTTGAGGTCTGTCAAACACTGAGCATCAAGCAGAAGGGAGTTGGGGAGTGGGGAGGGTGGTAAGAGTGAGCACAATAAGGGGAGTGGTTGGAAAGGAGGGCATTGCTTATATGTAGAAGAGGATATGGGAAATGGGGGGGAGAGCAAATGAAGGGGACTAGTAGAGGTAGAAGGGCAGTATAGCTATCCTCAAGGGGGGCTATAAGTGAGGAGCACAAGTCTCAGAGAGGGCCAATAGTGAGGGCCCTATGTGGGAGTATGGTAGACAAGAGACAAGTCTGGTGTGTAAGTTGGGGAGTGGTAAGAGTCTTAGTGACCACTCTCCCAAAATAGGAGAATAATGAAAGGTGATGTGAGTGGGAGTATGTATGTACAACAAAGGGCTAAACAGGTTAAACAGAGTAAAAATACAGTTGTAATGAGGAACAGTCCAGTATGAATCCGTCACTTGGTGAGAGCAGCTCAAGATGGGTGGTCTCAATCCTGGGCTGATCTACGTCTGTGACGAGGTCACTGCGGTTGAGGCCGGCTTTGGCGTCTACCAGCTGTGGTTTCTCCCGTGGTCAGGCGGGAAGAGGAGGCAAGTTCAAACACTAGGAAGGTCGGGAGGTCTTCAGGAGCAGATAGTGAGCAGAGGCCATGTGTGTCTAACCTGAAGGGCGAATGGTAAACCACAGCAGTAGGAGATCTTGCGATCCTGGAAAAGGGTGAGCAGTGGTTTTATTGCAGAGCATTGACGCAGAGTATGCCTAGAGAGATTCTGGAATAGGGAGAGGTTGAGCTTCATCAAAGTCAATGAACTTTTGCTCTCTGGCTTTCAGCATTATTTCCTCTTTAAGCATATAGTAGTCTGCATATCACATCGCGGGGTTTGGTTGGATCAAAGCTACAGGGTGTGAGGGCATGGTGAGCATGGTCAATTTCAATGTGGCAGCAGGGCGACCTAGTAGAGTGTTGAAGATGCCAGTGAGCGTGGACGCGGTCTGAGGATGGGGTGGTTTCTGGGATACCTCTAAGTCTGATGTTGTTGCGGTGATTACGATTTTCAATGTCGTCAACATGTGATATTAGTCTGAGGTATTGGGCGGTATTGTTAGCGGGAGATTGACGTAGAGATTGTATGGAACCTGAAGCTGAGGATTGGAACTGTTTGAGGTCGTCCACGCGTTGTGATATCAGACTTGACCACCTTGATGTCCTGGTGCCAAGCCCTTTTCAGATCAGAGACCAAGTCGTTCATACCCCTTTTACTGGGAAGTAGGGCTAGCAAAGCTCTTAGTTCAGGATGATCTTGTAGGGTGTGAACAGGGCCGTTTTAACACATTGGTGGGCCCAGTGCAAAGGTTTCAGAAGTGGGTCCCCCCTCCACCACCACTACTTAGGAATACCTGACTTGCACAAATTATAGTGGCCCTAATACAGTATAATGCCTCTCTAGTGGCTCCTTACAATATAATGTCCCCCTCCAGCCACCTCCACAGCTTAATGTCCCCCTCCAGCTACTCCCAGTTTAACCCTTTCACTGCCAGGGGTTTTCAGATTTTTTTTTTTTCTCCTCTGGCTGCAATTTGAGATGGACAAATAAAACCTAAATTGCAACATTAAATCCCCTCATTCCTATATATTTTCTGAAAGTAGACACCTGCAGCATTGTAAAAATGCCACTTGATTTAAAGTGTATTTTTTTATAAAAAAAAAAAAAAAGCAAATAAATATATATTAGTTGCTAAAAGTGGATACCAAACAAAAAGTTATATGCACCATACACCCTAAAAACAAGAGTTCAACAAGTGCAGATTTCATTCATGTAAAAAAAAAAAAACCCAAACAAAAAAAAAAAAACACCCGCTATTATACCCATCTGAAAGCTGCCAAAAACTGGGATTTTATATGGTGACATTCAATGGGTGACAATGTGTTATCTGACTGATGGAACTTTTCCGCCTGTCAGAAATGTTTTATACGTTCATCTCTAGTGATAATTGTTATTGCTATTATTTTAGTGTGTAACGGATATTGCTAGAGAGGAAGTCTGCGTATTTTACTCTATAAAGATCAGGTATGGACAGGACAGAGACAGGGTCAAATGTAAACTTTACTTTGATGACTTTGTGTATGTGTTGTGTAAGTGTTTGGTGCAACTCTTTTGGTGCTGCGACCTGGACGATGGTAAACGTCAGGGTCACAGTGCTAATAAACTTCCTGGTTATGCTCACAGCAGTATTACATAAGAATACCCCTGTGATTAGGCTCAGAGGGGTATTACATTATCTCTCTATGTGACAATCACAGAGCAAAAGTACAGTATGCTCTCTGTATGCTCTCTTATAGGAGAGGGGATAACATGGACAGAAGTCCATGCTACCCCTCTCCCTGGGGTCACATACAGGTTATGCACAGACAATGATGATTTCTTATTGTCTCTGCAGTCTGCAACTCTGCTGCTTCCTCCTTCTTCCTTTTACAATGCTGCCTGAGGCCGGAGATGGGAGGACATTTCGGAGCCCCATATCTCAGGATCTGTTAGGGCTATGAAGATGATCTTGGATTAAGTTTAAAGCTGAGAATCTCATCTCTTTAAAATGATACCAAGATCATCATGATAGCCCTTCGATGTTAAAAACGCTGTCGGGAATTGAGATCTGCATTGGAAACTCAATGCTGAACATCGTTTTCACCAGTGAATCACTCTGGATCTGTAACAGCTATTTTCATCTTTAAAATTAATCCAAGATCATCGTCATAGCCCTAACGGATCCTTTGAAATCGGCATTAGTAGCAAGGATGTATTACATACATCTTCTGCAACTAAAGTGCCACCCTGGCCAGATGGCAGGGAAAGGGTTAAAGTTACCCTGCAGTTGTCCCCACAGTTTCATGTCCCTCTGCTACCACACAAAAATAAAGTAAAAAAACACTAATACTCACCTCTCCTTCCTTCCCTGCTGTCTCAGGTCCAGAGTCTTCAAGGGGCTGCAGGCGCGATGTAAGTGACATCATCAGATCACGCCTGCAGTTCCTGGGGAAAAGAGGGGATGAAAGGTGAATCATTGTATGCAATGCCGATAACCTGAAGTTGGGGCAGCCTGAAACAGAAAGTGTAGGACTGTCCCACTGTCCCAACGGGGCCACGGCTACCACAGGGCCCAGTGCAAGTACATCGTTGGCCCTATGGTTAAAGCGGCCTTGGGTGTGATCTGCTGCCTCGGGTGGTGGTAGCTCTGCCAAAAAAGGGGGTTTCATGGTACGGGTGTCAAATACTGGAGGGTGAGCCTGGCTTAATTCTGCACCACACGTAGAAGGTAGGTCAGCGTCGTCCTCCGATGAGGAGTCAGAGGCAAAAGGCAGCTGGTCCTGTTCTGCAGGGCGTCTCCTACTTAGAGGGGGAGTGAAATAGTGATTTTTTTCTTATTTGTGGGGCTTACTCCCCAGAGTCTCGCAGATATCGTGGCTTGGGGGCTCCAGAGGGCACTGGCGTAGATAGGGCAAGGAGGGAGAGTGTCACGAAAGTAGTGCCAGAGGTCACCTTGTGTGAAATCACATGTTTTGCTGCGACAAATGTACCCCCTGGACGCTGGATGGCCACTGCTCGTCCGCGCCATGCGGGGAGGAGAAGGAGGAAGCCGAGGTCGGGTTCCGGGTACTCACTGGGACGTGCAGACTGAAGAAAGGAGCCAGCGCGGAAGTGGAGTCTTCAGGTATGGAGGTCTAAGGATCGGGAACTTAATGAGCATTCGCCAGAGCCAGGAGAGGCGATGACACATGACCGGGAGGGCGACATATCAGAGCCGGTGCCGCTATCTGCCAAGCGAGTCAGCTAACAGTTGGAAAACGTTTGAGATGAGCTCCTCGGGTGCCTATGAGGGTAGGGCCCCCCTTCCCGAGTCCATTTTCTCTACTTAATCGAGAGAACAGGATGTAACATACACTACGATCAGGGAGGATGTCCTGGCACATTTGTACATAAAGGGGGGAATGTCGTTATACTTCATAACTATTGAGTCATCTTTCTCTGATCTGAGTAAGGCCTTCATTTGAGAAGATTATTAAGATTATTACGTCCCCCACTCTGTGACTGGTCCTGGACCCATGAACCCCTGCCCTTCACTCAAAAGGTCTTCCAAAATCAGAAGACCCTCCAGGTCACCAATCTTCAAACATTGTGCCCTACAACATCTTTGTTCAATTATTTCATGAATTTAGCCCATATTAATTTTCTAGTAATGAGGACAAGATCTTTGACCCACCCAAAAAGGTTGAACTTAGTAGTAGGAACAAAGGATGTGCCATTAGGCCCCTTGTAGACGACCGTGGCCGTGATCAGTGTGCTAGGGCAGCACGGTGGCTCTGTGGTTAGCACTGCAGCCTTGCAGCGCTGGAGTCCTGGGTTCAAATCCTGCCAAGGACAACATCTGCAAGGAATTTGTATGTTCTCCCCGTGTTTGCATGGGTTTCCTCCGGGTACTCCGGTTTCCTCCCACACTCCAAAGACATACTGATAGGGAATGTAGATTGTGAGCCCTATATGGGACAGTGACTGACTGACAATGTTTGTAAAAGCGCTGAGGAATATGATGGCGCTATATAAGTAAGCCAAATAAATAATCCGTGTATTACACGGATAGCACACTGACCATTCATTTTTATGGGCCCGTATACATGACCGTGAATTACACGGTCACGTGTGTGGGCCGACAGTCCGGGCCACAAATATAGAACAGGTCCTATTCCTGTCCTATTTTGCAGCCCTTGCTTCCGTGGCTCCTATTCATTTAATGAAAGGGGCCACGGAAGCACGGCTCGTGCACGGGCGGCACGGGTGACCCCCTTATAGTCTTATAAAACTACGGTAATTTAAAATTGTGGGTGTTGGGGGGGGGCGGAGGAGCGTGGTCACAGCATCGCCCCCACTCCTGCCATGGAGTGGAGCTATGTGCGGGCCCTGTGATTGGAGGAGCGGGTGTCCCAGTGAACCCATCCTGGCATCCGCTGTGCTATTACGGTGGATGCCGGGTATGTAAAGATGATGGTGGCTGCTCTGCTGCAGAGGGGTCACCATAGCTACTGGGTCTCCGCTCTAATGTACAGCCGAGACCCGGAGCTAATACCCGCAATCAGAGTGGACTCTTACTTCAAAGCCCCCCTAAAGTGAAAAAGTAGCCCCCAACCTTTGAAGTTGCAGGCCGGCTGGAGTTACTCCAGCAGGTAACTGCCTATTAAAAAAAACCCAAACACAATAGCAGCAGCTGCAGTCAGCACCTGGGAGCTGAGTGGGCCCCCTCGGGAGCTTGGGGCCCTGGCACTTGACCAGGTTTGCTGGGTGCTGAGGCTGGCACTGTAGAGGCTTTTTTGGAGCAAAATAGCATTGATGCTTATGGAAATACACAGAACGTCATGCCCTTTCCCATCCTCTGGTTGAACTTGATGGACATATGTCTTTTTTCAATCATACTAACTTAACAAATTACTTTTTGGGGCTCTATCCCAGTATGTGGTGTCATTCTCACCAAAAGTATATTTCCTTTTAATAGATTTAGGAGCATCTTACTGGGTGCTACCATTCTTTTTTGATGAGGCCTCAGAAATTACTGTGTATGGGAAAAACTCTAGATTTAGGAGTGCCCAGCTCAGCAAACATGGAAACCTGAATTGATTTAACCTCTTCCAAATTCAGAGTTGCTCTGATATCTTTTAATAACTGATCAGTGTCTTCAGATAGAAATAGGTGTTTCCAATATTTAATATTAACTGTGGTTACAGAATCTCAAGATGAATCATCATCAGAAAAATCCCTATCCTCTAATTTTAATCCTTCCTCCGAATCATTAGGGGGAAGGGATGTAGAGGAAGTAGACGGAGCTCTGACACTCTAAGAGCAGTTATTGAACTTTAAACTTCAGAATTAATCAGAGATCTAATTTCTTCAAAAATAGATGGAGATTCTTCTAATACAATCTTTTGAGCACATGAACGACACACCTTTTTAATATAACCTGAAGGCAATTTCCTTTTGCACAAAGTACATTCCTTTTCCCTTTCTTTAGGAAGACTTCTCTTAGGGCTTCCTTTAGCAGTAGCTTCCCCCTAAAAAGACAAAAAAGCACAATAATCCAGTTTCACAAAAATCCAGTTTTACATTCTCTGAAGTGTTAGACTGGAAACCATGTTGTCTCATACTGTCACAAGGCATCATGGGAAAAGGAGCTGGGAAGCTCATGCGCCCTCTGTTGGATGTAACAGATCCTCAATTTGCTTTTGACCCACTGAGTCTTGAGACAGCAAAAGGGATTTTAGCCAAGCCAATTTCACTCATCTGCATACAGCGCTGTTTCGGGATTTTTGTCCCTCATCAGTGCAGAGCAGAGTGAATTGGCTGGCTTTGTGGGAGGCAATGAGTGGCTCAGGGAAGGGAATCTCTCTCCTTGGGGAGAGCACCAGTGAAGGTGTGTAGCGTTTTGAATTGACTTTTGCCCTCTACTAAGCATCTACATATCACAAGGCATTATGGGAAAAGGAGCTGGGAAGCTCATGCACCCTCTGTTGGATGTAACAGATCCTCAGTTTGCTTTTGACCCACTGAGTCTTGAGCGAAGCAGAGCCACTTGCTGCATACAGAATGAATGAATAGCAGACCCTGCTCCTCCTCACTCTGCCATGCAGGCCAACCATGGCATCTGAGCATCCTATGGCTCCCTTATACTGAACTGAGGCAGGTAAAGGCTATTTCACCTTGAGGAGAAGGAGAATATAGAGGTGGAAAGCCCTCTTGCAGCAGTTGTGCCAGCTGGGAGGTTTACACTGTAGATATGGACCCCACATGGACCAGACTAGATCCTGGTAGCCTGGGGGTCCAAACTTAAGAGCACCTTCTTTGAATAGATTTCCTTCCTTCAAGGACAGGAAACCACACTGAGGGCAAGAGGAGGTCCGAAAATATTTATGGGTTTCCTGTCCTTGGAAGCACATCCTCCTCTCTCTGTGGGTGCTGTCATGGGAGTAGGGGAAAAATACTTATATATAAGTTCTGGAGGCCAAAATAGGCTGTGTCATTAAGGCATTAAAGGGATTACGTAGAGGGGAAAAAAAAGCTTACCAGTAGATTCCCTGCATTGGATAAGCTTTATTACTAATATATACACAGGTCTTCCAGAGCCTTGATCATTACCTTTGCAGAGCACAGCTAGTCTTCCTCTACCTTCTCTGCTGACCAATTCTACTCTATGCCACACAATCTGCAGGAGCAGAACTGAGCTGCTGATATCACATAGAGCCACAGTAGCATCAGGCAGGGTAGTATGCACAGACTTTAAGCCCCCTGCTGTTCTCTGCTAATGTAATCATCGGAGCTCTTGGGGAACCGCATATATATATATTAGTAATAAAGCTTATCCAGTCTACGTAATGCACTGGTAAACTTTATTTGTCCCTGCATAACCCCTTTAAGTCCTTTATAGTAAGTGTATAAGGCAACACAAACCCAGACACTTATGCAATAACTGCCCTACATAATATAACGTTGAACTGATCTAGTAAGACTCAGTAGTTCTGACCAGAGGCGTAGCTAGGGGTTTAGCACAGGGGGGCGAACATGTCCAAGTGGACCCCCTACTTGGACATGTTTGTATACCGATACTATCAGTATACGGTGAGCGTATAGTGGTATATAGCAGCTCTACACAGGGCTCTGCAGACGATTTAGGTGAATAAGGGCAGTAGCATTTAGTGACTTACCGGTAACGTCTCTGACTAATCGTTCACATTCCGCATCTCTTTCATCTGGACGGCCATGACCACTTCTTCCAGTCTCTGTAAAGTTTGCAACATAGACATCTTTGCCTCCTCACTTTTCCAGGCACCTGACCCATATTGTCCTCACCTGCACAAAGCCCCCATCCTGCTGCTACCCCAATTATAAAATATATAATATAACCCCCCATAATGAATAATACCCCCAAGTGCATCTTTAAACTAATAACTTCCCTTTGCACCCCTTTAAGAGGACCTTTCACGTCCTCATGTATATGCTGTTTTACATACCGCTAGAAAGCCGACAGTGCGCTAAATTCAACACACTGCCGGCTTTCCCATTATATGCCCCGGGGCTGGAGATATCGGGGGTCTAAATTTCACCGTTTACTGTCAGAAGGGCGTTCCTGACTGTCTAGTTGCACTGTGAGGAACGCCCTCCCTTACAGTACCCGTCCATAGAATTGTACTGGGGTGTACTCAGCCCAGTGATGACGCTGAGCTGTGAGGAACGCCCCCCCTAGTACAAGTCTATGGACGAGCACAGTCAGGGAGGGCGTCCCTCACAGCGCAGCTAGACTGTCAGGAACGCCCTTCTGACAGTGAACGGTGAAATTTAGACCCCCGATATCTCCAGCCCCAGGGCACATAACGGGAAAGCTGACAATGCGCTGAATTCAGATCGCTGTCGGCTTTCTAGCAGTATGTAAAACTGCATATACATGAGGACGGGAAAGGTTCTCTTTAAATAATTTGCCCCTTATTAATAATGCCCCAGGTGTTTCCTAATTAAAAAGGAAAAAAAAAGGGAAAAAAAAAATTTTGGGGTTCCAATACCCCGGACCCCCAAGGAACAACTGTTTGAATGAACCGTGGTATCTGTGTAAGCGCCGTGACCCCTTCTCTGTTTACATAGTGTCATCTCATAGCGGCCATGTCATGTAACTACAGCCTCATCCTATACACGTCTATGTGACAAGGCTGGAATGACATCACACGGTCACTATAAACAGACAGCGTGTGATATAAACAGGCGCCATAGCCCCTTCATACAGCTGATCAGTGGGGAGTCACTTATCTCTTATTGATGATCTATTCTGAGGATAGATCATCAATAAAAATGAGCTGGAAAACGGCTTAAGGCTAAGGCCCCATGTGGCGTACCGCAGCAAAAACCAGCTGTGGGAAAATCCGCGGCGGCGATGCATCACGGTTCTTCCAGCAGCACTTTGCACAGAAAGTTCGCAGAGGTTTCCTCTGAAGACTTTCTGCTTCAATTATATCTATAGAGAAACCGCTGGCATTTCCGTAGGTATAATTGACATTCTGCGATTTCCAAAACACCGACTGTTTTGGAAATCGCAGATTATCCGCTGTGCATATTATACTGCAAAGTAGGGATGGGGGCTCCATGTGGCGAAAACCCACGGAAAAAAACCGCAACATTCTAGCAAATCCCATCCACACACTGCGGAAAAATACATGCAGCAGACACATTGCGATTTCCAAAACCGTTGCCGGTTTTGGAAATTGCAGCATGTCAGTTATACCTATGGAAACACTGGCGGTTTCCATATAGATGTATTGAAAATAGAAAGTCCACAGGGGAATCCTCTGCGGACCTTCTGTAAAAAGCGCTGCAGGAAAAAACACGTTACCGCTGCGGTTTTTCCTGCAGCTCTTTTTTTGCTGCAGCCCAGTACATGGGGCCTTAGTCTTAATAAGGTGCAAATGCAACTTTAATTAAATTAATTGACCCTCATATTATGCCCAATTCCCCCTGACATAAATACTGCACCTCTAATGACCCCTTATATCAATGACCACCCCCTTATGTTCATAATGCCTCCTAATATAAATGATGCCCCCTAATGGCCCCTTATATAAATAACCTCCCCCCTTGTATTCATAATACCCCGTAATAACCCTTATATAAATGACCCCCTCATCGCCATAATGCCCCCTAATGAATCCTTCCTTATAGTTAGATTTCCCCTTCCTAACCACCCCTTATTCTATTAATATACCCACAAAAAAAAGTCATACTCACCTGCGATGCTGATGAACGGAGCCGCCTGCGCTTCCTCCATGTCCACGCACAGGACGTCTGTGTATGAGCGCGGGCGGTGCGATGTTGTGACGTCATCGCGCCGCCTGTGCTTAAAAGACGACGTCGGTCTGTGGTCTCGGGGTCTTGTAAACTGCAGGTCTGAAGTGGCTTGCGGTTTACAAGACAGTTAAGCACCAGGAAGCATTGTAACTAGATCGGTGTCTGCAGACACCGATCTAGTTAGAAATAAAGGATGTATTAATGGCGGGCCCAAAAAGTCAGTGGGCCCGGGGCAGCCGCCCCCTCTGCCCCCCCCCGCTAGCTACACCTCTGGTTCTGACACAATAACAGTATCCTCACAAGCACGTGATTTGTTAGTTGAGAAATCTGAAATGGCATCTAATTCATACCTGTCGACTTTTCAGGCTGGAGAACGGGGGGCTAGAGATGGAACAAAAAGTGTCATGCCTATTTATAACAAACTAACCCCCAACCTACAGCATTTAAATCACATATAGTATATGCCACAAACCACCATCTAAAGATATAGAGCCCCTTTAATAGGGATGCCAAAAATAAAGCTCATGTTCAGCTACTCACCTCCCCGTTCTTATTTCCCTTGGTACCTGCATTGGTGCCCTTAAACAAAGGGCAGTGAAAGAATGAGAAGATGCGAACTGCCAAGTATGATCTAATTTTGTTTGTTGTTACTTCATATAAAAGGTCCTTTGCTTTTAGGGTCATTTTGTACCATTTAAATCAGGTTATTAGGCAGCCCAGAAGCCATTGAATGTATCAAATAAATCTTAAAGGGGTATTCTCGCAAACATAACCATATTTAAATTTGTAGATTACAGAAACTTTCTATATTCTGAATCCCACGACTGATTTCCTTATTGTGGCTGGGTTATCTTCTCCTGCATACACTGTCCTTGCCTGATAGCCTGTCCACAATAAGGAAATCATGGCTGGGTTTCTGACAAGCCCCAGACCATAGAAAGTTCCTGCATTTATGGGTCATATTCATTGGCAACCGATCAAGGCAAAAGACTGTTACCATTAAGATGGGTAGAGGAAATCTTTAAAACTCAGCAAAATTTTTAATTGTTTATATTTTCAGAAATGTTAAACTTTTAAATGTTTTGTGCTAAAGATGTAGCGATTTTTGTTTTCTTTTTGTCATATTGTACAAGCTATATTTTTAGATATTTTTTGGTGATAGTAGCCATATGAGTGATTGTATTTTTGTGGGATGATTTTTTTTTTAAATGTTTTTTATTTTTTTTAATGACACCATTTTGGGGTGCCTATAACAAAATTTTAATAACTGTTTCTGGGTGGGATTAAAAAAACAAAAACAAATCTGGCATTGCTTTTTAGCAAGTTTTTTGCCATTCACTGTACAGCATAAATTACAGATTTCCTTTATTCTATGGGTTGGTACAATTACAGCAATACCTAATTTATATGTGTTTTTTTTTTTTTTAATGAGTTACAAATTTTTCAGAGTAAGGCCCATTCAGACATCAGAAAATGAAGAGGAATTTGAGATGGATATTCGCCTATGATTTCTCTTGATTTTCCGGCCCCCAGCTCCCTGTGGCAGAATACCGATTCAGAACAAAATCATTTAGTCGATGCCTTCCACTGCTGACTAGGCCCAGATGAATAACTTATTCAGCAAGGAATCTTGAGCAATTTAAGCAACAACTGACCTGAAAATACACAGGTGAATCACTTTAAACGATAATATTTTCTTTCCAAGGCAATAGAGACAAGTGAACTAGTTCAGAACAAACCAGTTTCAACCCAAAAATTTTTTAACAGTTTTTGGCGAAACTTTTGCCATTTGTCCAGGACTACCTAAAATGACTGTGTTACACATACACTGGCCAAATTACTCCTTCTGTGCCAAAAATCTCATTTTGTTAATTTATTTTTTTTTTTTTCCACTAAAATGCAGTGTCAGTTCTGCCATTAGTGTTGCACTGTGATCTGTTAGTGGCTAAGTCATTCTTTCAGTGCAAAATCTCATTTCACTGCATGTAAATAACAGTGATACAAGGAGTCTTCAGTAAAATAATGCCAAGAAAAGGGTGCACAAGGGATGTACCGTTGTGGATGTATTTGCAGATAATTTTTGGAAGCTGGATAACCCCTTTAAATATTAGCAATAGTGGTACCCAAATTGGATGGCATGAAAAATAATACCACTATGTAACTTTGGCCGACATGTGCAATCTATACCCAAATCTATATAGTACCATTCAATATGCCGAAAATGGTAAATTACATATATCGTAAACAAAATTATTTTCATGGATGTAATAAATGAGATGGACAAACAGTTGTGGATATAAAGCTGAAAGGCCCATCTCCTGAAGTCATATCGCTGGGCAGTGATAATGAATCTTCCCTGAGCTCTGTACTATATAGATCATTGAACAGTGGTATACAATTTTGTTTACATTCTGTATTGACATACATACCTTATGGCCTCCACTCACTCCAGCGATGCATCTGGTCTCTATGACAACCCATACGCCCCCTTTCGTGATGTCACAGATACAGCTGAAGCCTTAATCCGATTGGCCCACTGCTGTGGCCATTACTTCGGGAGGTGTTGCTTAGTGGCTGGGAGTTATTATATAAGCCTGGATGGTGTCCGCGCACAGCGTCAGCTATTGAAGTACCAGAGACCATGATCAGGGCTCCTGGAACTGCAGTTTTTAATACAATTTTGTTTATTTTTGCTCCAACCTAGTTTGTTTATTTTGCTAGCTACCTAAACTATCCTCATTAAGTCTCCAGATGAACCCAGCTTTATATTGAGGGGCGAAATGTATAGAGATATCTTATTAGTCAGATTAGGGTAGATGTGTGATATTCACTATTCCACACATTGCTACAGCAATATTTGCTCTAGAGATGATAATTTATAGCCAAATCATGACTAGGCCAGGTGTGTGTTATTTACTACCCAACACACCTCTATAGCGATTCTTGTCATCTCCCTTACACCTATGCATTTCTGAATGTAGGGAGATTTTTGTTAGTTTATTTATGGAGTAATCACCTCACTCACCATTAACCAGCCGCTAATGATGAGTTGGATCACTTTCTTCTATTTATTGGTTTATTTTGTAGTGGGACTGAATAGAGCTGTTTGTAGCTGTTGTTCAGCTGCCATTTTTATACTATGGCATTGCTGACAGTCAGTGGCAATATAAATAACTGCAGGTGGCTCGTTTTGTCTCTCCATAAAAGGTCTCAGCAGCAAAAAAATGGTGGCTAAAATTACAATAAGGCTAAGTTCACATCTGCGTTCGGGTTTCCGTTCTGGGGGGGGGGTCCACTTGGGAAACCTAATCCGCATAAAAAAGGGGTTACCTTAAGAAACCTGCGGACCTCATAGACTATAATGGGGTTCGTGTGGTTGCCGCTCTGCTTCCGCACGAAAAGGGCGAAAAATGCGAAGAGAAAAGCACAGATGTGAACCGAGCCTAACTGATTTGACCAGTATATTTTTATCTGCTATGAAGTACCATTTGGAGAAGTTTATTGTGAATGTATTGTTATAATAATCTCCACATCTTTTAACGTTATTGACACATTCGGACAAACATTTTTATAGATGTTCTATTAAAGGTTATGATTTATTGTCACTGTTCAGAAACGCAACAAGGTCATTTGCGCAGGTCCAGTTCCAACACCAGGTGGGGCCCATCCACCTCTGTGGGAGCAGCAGGTGGTGGGGAATGAGTACTGCTTGCACCAGACCACAAGCACAATATGTGTGTTACCTTCTAAAGTGTTTTGAGGCGGCCACTTATTATATTAGCAGGAACAATTACAACACCAGTGATGTTGCTATATATATATATATATATATATATATATATATATATACACATACAGTGGGGAAAAAAGAATTTAGTCAGCCACCAATTGTGCAAGTTCTCCCACTTAAAAAGATGAGGCCGGCCTGTAATTGACATCATAGGTAGACCTCAACTATGAGAGACAAAATGAGAAAACATATCTAGAAAATCCCATTGTCTGATTTTTAAAGAATTTATTTGCAAATTATGGTGGAAAATAAGTATTTGGTCAATAACAAAAGTTCATCTCAATACTTTGTTATATATCCTTTGTTGGCAATGACAGAGGTCAAACGTTTTCTGTAAGTCTTCACAAGGTTGGCACACACTGTTGCTGGTATGTTGGCCCATTCCTCCATGCAGATCTCCTCTAAAGCAGTGATGTTTTGGGGCTGTCACTGGGCAACATGGACTTTCAACTCTCTCCAAAGGTTTTCTATGGGGTTGAGATCTGGAGACTGGCTAGGCCACTCCAGGACCTTAAAATGCTTCTTATGAAGCCACTCCTTCGTTGCCCTGGCGGTGTGCTTGGAATCATTGTCATGCTGAAAGACCCAGCCACGTTTCATCTTCTATGCCCTTGCTGGTGAAAATGATACATGACCCCATTCATTCTTTCATGTACACAGATCAGTCGTCCTGGTCCCTTTGCAGAAAAACAGCCCCAAAGCATGATGTTGCCACCCCCATGCTTCACAGTAGGTATGCTGTTCTTTGGATGTGTTGGAATAATGTTTATTATTGCCTGTATTGCAACAACTACTGTCTATATGTTTATTACTGCATAAGCTTCTGTATGTAAGGATAGTGTTAAGTTGTTAATAAAGCACTGTTAAAAAGGTGGGGGCTAAGGTAGAAAAGCAGTAAGTTCCTCTCTCTGTTGTAACTGCAGCATAGAGCAGAGCACATGGAAGCTCACAACCTAGTAGCTGAGATCATAAATTACAGAATACAGTGTATTATTCTTGTTCCTCAATAAATATCTGTTTACTGTTGAACGCCTGGACAGTCAAAGATTAATCCGCTGCCAACAGGATGCAACTCAGCATTCACTCTCCTCCAAACACGATGAGTTGTGTTTCTACAAAACAGTTCTACTTTGTTTTCTTCTGAGCTTATGACATTCTCCCAATACTCTTCTGGAACATCCAAATGCTCTCTAGCAAACTTCAGATGGGCCCGGATATGTACTGACTTAAGCAGGGGGACACGTCTGGCACTGCAGGATCTGAGTCCCTGGCGGCGTAGTGTGTTACTGACGGTAGCCTTTGTTACATTAGTCCCAGCTTTCTGCAGGTCATTCACTAGGTCCTCCCATGTGGTTCTGGGATTTTTTCTCACCGTTCTTGTGATCACTTTGACCCCACGGGATGAGATCTTGCGTGGAGCCCCTGATCAAGGTAGATTACACTATGTAACACAAATTTTGTTCACAGCTTTTAAATGTTATATTCCAATTGCTTATGTCTAAAACAAATTAAAAATTGCTTACATTCATCATAAACTTCGCTTTTGTGACCACGGCAACGAAAATTATGCATTTTTACTATAGAAACAGACGATTTTGCATCTTCTCATTTATACAGACTAAGAACACTATATGCATTGCAAATTTACACAGATTTCCAAAAAATGTTCAGAAGTGTGCGGTTTTCCAAGATTTACGACTATACTGCAAATCAGTTTCACGAATCAATCCCCAAATATAGTCGCCCATCATGTTTTCGTTATATTGTCCTTGGTAACGGCGTTCAAAGTTCATAATGTCCTGGTGAAAGCACTCGCCTTGCTCCTCTGAATAAGCTCCCATGTTCTCTTTCAACTTATCAAGATGAGCATCAAGGATATGGATTTTGAGTGACATCCTGCAGCCCATTGCAGCATAGTTCTTTATCAAAGTCTGAACCAGTTGTACATAGTTTTCATCTTTATGATTGCCTAGGAAGCTGCGAACCACTGCGACAAAACTGTTCCAAGCTGCTCTCTCCTTCCTATTCAGCTTCTTGGAAAATTCACTGCACTCGATGATCTTCTTGATTTGTGGTCCGACGAAGACACCAGCTTTGATCTTTGCTTCAGGCAGCTTAGGTAAAAGATCTTGGAGGTAATTGAAAGCTCTCGACTCCTTATCCTTATCCTATCATGCCGAAGTATGCTTTGTAGGCCACACACATCTTAGCAGATGCATCCACAGAGTACTTTTTCGCTCTTGTCTTTATAAACTGGCCACATACGTAGCAAAATGCGTCTGCTGGATGTATGCAACCTCTTGATGCCATCTAAATTGACTAAGTTGCTGTGAACTGTAAGGAAAAAGGATGTCTCTCCAAACTTGATAAAAATGGTCTTTATTCCATGCAGTATTAAAGTTCAAGAGTGTACTGAGGATTCAGCAGAGCAAGATTGATCACCCGGTACCAGAGTAACACACAATATATACATTTACATTCCTAAGCTCCTCCTGTAATGGGTGTGGGGTGAAGTGTGAATACTGTCAGAATCTGAATAGATATTGAATTCACACCTGTCTGTCTAGGTCAATTCCCCTTTGCCTGTGATGGCCATTGCCCACTTACTATGCAATCCCAATCAATTAGATCCTGTCTCTCCGTCTCTCAGGAAGGGCTATAGTGGCCCTGTATAACTGTAGTTATACAGCTACCTACAATTCTGTACAGTCCCAGAAAGTTCTAGATAATTCTGGGCAGTTCTAGAAACTTCTTGATAGTTCTCACAATTCCAGAAGCTTCTTAAGTATCTTGAAATATTGCAAATATCCTTAAAAATAGATCAATTTCAAAATATCATTGTGCTGACCACAAAAGCAAAGTTTACAGGGAATAATAACTTTTTCTATTCATTTAAGGTACAAACAATCAGGAAAACACACTTAACAACTGGGAACAAATATTTTTTTGAAAATTGTTACATGGTGTTATCAGTGGTCTTGTATGTCTTCCATTTTCTAATTATTGCTCCCACAGTTGATTTCTTCACACCAAGCTGCTTGCCTATTGCAGATTCAGTCTTCCCAACCTGGTGCACATCTACAATTTTGTTTCTGGTGTCCTTTCACAGCTCTTTGGTCTTCACCATAGTGGAGTTTGGAGTGTGACTGTTTGAGGTTGTGGACAGGTGTCTTTTATACTGATAACAATTTCAAACAGGTAATGAGTGGAGGACAGAGGAGCCTATTAAAGAAGAAGTTACAGGTCTGTGAGAGCCACAAATCTTGCTTGTTTGTAGGCGACCAAATACTTATTTTCCACCATGATTTGCAAATAAATTCTTAAAAAATCAGACAATGTGATTTTCTAGATATGTTTTCTCATTTTGTCTCTCATAGTTGAGGTCTACCTATGATGTCAATTACAGGCCTCTCTCACCTTTTTAAGTGGGAGAACTTGCACAAGTGGTGGCTGACTAAATACTTTTTTTTCCCCACTGTACAGGTGCATCTCAATAAATTAGAATATCTTTGAAACGTTTATTTCTTTCAGTAATTAAATTAAAAAAGTGACCTCCTATACAGTGGGTACAGAAAGTATTCAGACCCCTTTAAATTTTTCACTCTTTGTTTCTTTGCAGCCATTTGCTAAAAGCAAAAAAGTTTATTTTATTTCTCATTAATGTACACTTATCCCATCTTGATAGAAAAAAAACAGAAATGTAGATATTTTTGCAAATTTATTGAAAAAAAGTAAAACTGAAATATCACAGTCAGACCCTTTGCTGTGACACTCATATTTAACTCACATGCTGTCCATTTCCTTCTGATCCTCCTTGAGATGGTTCTACTCCTTCATTGGAGTCCAGCTGTGCTTAATTAAACTGATTGGTCTTGAATAGGAAAGGCACACACCTGTCTATATAAGACCTCACAGCTCACAGTGCATGTCAGAGCAAATAAGAATCATGAGGTCAAAAGGAACTGCCCAAGGAGCTCAGAGACAGAATTGTGGCAAGGCACAGATCTGGCCAAGGTTACAAAAGAATTTCTGCAGCACTCAAGGTTCCTAAGAGCACAGTGGCCTCCATAATCCTTAAATGGAAGAAATTAGGACTACCAGAACTCTTCCTAGACCTGGCTGTTCAGCCAAAACTGAGCAATCATGGGAGAAGAGCCTTGGTGAGAGAGGTAAAGAAGAACCCAAAGATCACTGTGGCTGAGCTCCAGAGATGCAGTAGGGACATGGGAGAAAGTTCAACAAAGTCAGCTATCACTGCAGCCCTCCACCAGTCGGGCTTTTATGGCAGAGTGGCCCGAAGGAAGCCTCTCCTCAGTGCAAGACATATGAAAGCCTGCATAGAGTTTGCCAAAAAAACACATGAAGGACTCCCAGACTATGAGAAATAAGATTCTCTGGTCTGATGAGACGAAGATTGAACTTTTTGGCGTTAATTCTAAGCAGTATGTGTGGAGAAAACCAGGCACTGCTCATCACCTGCCCAATAGAATCCCAACAGTGAAACATGGCGGGGGCAGCATCATGCTATGGGGGTGTTTTTCAGCTGCAGGGACAGGACGACTGGTTGCAATTGAAGGAAAGATGAATGTGGCCAAGTACAGAGATATCCTGGAAGAAAACCTCTTCCAGGGTGCTATGGACCTCAGACTGGGCCGAAGGTTCACCTTCCAACAAGAACATGACCCTAAGCACACAGCTAAAATAACAAAGGAGTGGCTTCGGAACAACTCTGTGACCATTCTTGACTGGCCCAGCCAGAGCCCTGACCTCAACCCAATTGAGCATCTCTGGAGAGACCTAAAAATGGCTGTCCACCAACGTTCACCATCCAACCTGACAGAACTGGAGAGGATCTGCAAGGAAAAATGGCAGAGGATCCCCAAATCCAGATGTGAAAAACTTGTTCCATCATTCCCAAGAAGACTCATGGCTGTACTAGCTCAAAAGGGTGCTTCTACTCAGTACTGAGCAAAGGGTCTGAATACTTATGACCATGTGATATTTCAGTTTTTCTTTTTTAATAAACTTGCAAAAATATCTACATTTCTGTTTTTTTCTGTCAAGATGGGTTGCGGAGTGTACATTAATGAGAAATAAAATGAACTTTTTTGCTTTCAGCAAATGGCTGCAATGAAACAAACAGTGAAAAATTTAAAGGGGTCTGAATACTTTCCGTACCCACAGTATTTTCTAGATTCTTTACACACATTTATTTCAAGTGTTTTATTTCTGTAAATGTTGATTATGGATTACAGGTAATGAAAACCCAAATCTAAGAAAATTAGAATATTGTGAAAAAGTTTAGTATTGTAAACTCAGTGTGCCACCTGCCAAGGTTTCCTAAGCCTTTAAATGGTCCCTCAGTCTGGTTCAGTAGGACACACAATCATGGAAGACGCTGATTATGAATTGAATTACTGAAATGAATGAACGTTTCAAAAATATCCTAATTTATTGAGCTGCACCTGTATGTATGTGTGTGTGTGTTATATATATATATATATATATATATATATATGCAGTACAGACCAAAAGTTTGGACACACCTTCTCATTCCAAGAGTTTTCTGTATTTTCATGACTATAAAAATTGTAGATTCACACTGAAGGCATCAAAACTATGAATTAACACGTGGAATTATATACTTAACAAAAAAGTGTGAAACAACTGAAAATATGTCTTATATTCTAGGTTCTTCAAAGTAGTCACCTTTTGCTTTGATTACTGCTTTGCACACTCTTGGCATTCTCTTGATGAGCTTTAAGAGGTAGTCACCTGAAATGGTTTTCACTTCACAGGTGTGCCCTTTCAGGTTTAATAAGTGGGATTTCTTGCCATATAAATGGGGTTGGGACCATCAGTTGTGTTGTTCAGAAGTCAGGTGGATACACAGCTGATAGTCCTCCTGAATGGAGTGTTAGAATTTGTTTTATGGCAAGAAAAAAGCAGCTAAGTAAAGAAAAACGAGTGGCCATCATTACTTTAAGAAATGAAGGTCAGTCAGTCCGAAAAATTGGGAAAACTTTGAAAGTGTCCCCAAGTGCAGTGGCCAAAACCATCAAGCGCTACAAAGAAACTGGCTCACATGAGGACCACCCCAGGAAAGGAAGACCAAGAGTTACCTCTGCTGCGGAGGATAAGTTCATCCGAGTCACCAGCCTCAGAAATCGCAGGTTAACAGCAGCTCAGATTAGAGACCAAGTCAATGCCACACAGAGTTCTAGCAGCAGACACATCTCTACAACAACTGTTAAGAGGAGACTGTGTGCAGCAGGCCTTCATGGTAAAATGGCTGCTAGGAAACCACTGCTAAGGACAGGCAACAAGCAGAAGAGACTTGTTTGGGCTAAAGAACACAAGGAATGGACATTAGACCTGTGGAAATCTGTGCTTTGGTCTGATGAGTCCAAATTTGAGATCTTTGGTTCCAACCACCGTGTCTTTGTGCGACGCAGAAAAGGTGAACAAATGGACTCTACAAGCCTGTTTCCTACTGTGAAGCATGGAGGAGGAGGTGTGATGGTGTGGGGGTGCATTGCTGGTGACACTGTTGGGGATTTATTCAAAATTGAAGGAATACTGAACCAGCTTGGTTACCACAGCATTTTGCAGCGGCATGCTATTCCATCCGGTTTGCGTTTAGTTGGACTATCATTTATTTTTCAACAGGACAATGACCACAAACACATCTCCAAACTGTGTAAGGGCTATTTGACCAAGAAGGAGAGTGATGGGGTGCTACGCCAGATGACCTGGCCTCCACAGTCACCAGACCTGAACCCAATCGAGATGGTTTGGGGTGAGCTGGACCACAGAGTGAAGGCAAAAGGGCCAACAAGTGCTAAGCATCTCTGGGAACTCCTTCAAGACTGTTGGAAGACCATTTCAGGAGACTACATCTTGAAGCTCATCAAGAGAATGCCAAGAGTGTGCAAAGCAGTAATCAAAGCAAAAGGTGGCTACTTTGAAGAACCTAGACTATAAGACATATTTTCAATTGTTTCACACTTTTTTGTTAAGTATATAATTCCACATGTGTTAATTCATAGTTTTGATGCCTTCAGTGTGAATCTACAATTCTTATAGTCATGAAAATACAGAAAACTCTTGGAATGAGAAGGTGTGTCCAAACTTTTGGTCTGTACTGTGTATATATATATATATATATATATATATATATATATATATATATATATATATAATTTTTATAGGAAACACTTACACTTATGCAACAAAGGATGAAACAACAGCTTCCATGTCTTGGTCACAGTCATAGCCCTGAGCTGATGCATGGGTAACTGGAGGACCTGGGCCTCCTAGACTGGAAGAGGAGGAAGGCTTTCCTTTAAATGCGGGGGGGAGGGGGGGCCTTGATATTTTATAATCAGGGGAGGAGACCCTCGCTATAAAGCAAAAATGGGGGAATTCTTCCCTGCCTCCCAAAGGGAGGAAAAATTGTTATATTATCAGGATAGGCTGTATGCCCAGCTTGACACAGTTTTAATGGAGACCACTGACAGTTGCATGTCTACTCAGGAGGCATCTACCCACTATCAGTCCACCTAGCTTAGTCAGTGCTCCACTACCTCTGCCAGTGCCACAGCTACAAGTGGCAGGAAGAAATGCAGCAGCCACCAGTATCTGGAACACAACCAAAAAATTTTCACTTTACAGACCAGACACACAGCATTTAACTAACACCCACTGGCTGCATGGGATATAGTCGTACCTAAAATTCTGGGGCCAATTGATTAGAGTAGTGGAAAGAGCTGGCCCAGTTTGCTATGGGAGTTTATCTTGTGCAGTCTCAATCATAATGACTGAGAGGGTGTTCAGTGCTGCTGGTGGCATTGTAACACCTAGGTGGACCAAACTGTTCACAAGTGTGCAAACATTTAGTTTTGTCAAAATGGCATGGATCTGTAAGAATTTTAAAACACATCCAGCTGAAGTGAATTGATCTGCCACCACATCTGTCTCACTGTAACATGTTCCATTTACTGTAGTGCTGCTGGAAAGGAATGGAGCCATCAGGAACATTCAAGAACCTATTAAAGCCATTCCAAGTTCTGACAAGAGATTTAGGAGGTTACCAGTTTCCCAACCTTTATCTGTACTACTACTCTTTTCGAGCGACCTCTATCCTTTAGGATAAACATCTCAACTTCCACACAGAGAGTAGTAAATTCCTTACTCTTGGATGGTATACTTGGACAGAACCCATGGGTCAGCAATCAATATCTCTCTTGAGCCAAAATTGAGCTATTGATATGACCCGCGTGTTGCTTTGTTTTTTATTACTCTGGGTATTAAGGCTAAGGGAGCAGGGGAGAACACCGTATCTATTTTTTGATACCAAATACCCAACCAAATAGCTCTGGCAGGCAGCCTAAGAGATCATGGCAGAAAGCATAACTGTGGCTCCAGTGGCACCAATAAATTGAGTGGCCCTCCTTAATGTTGGGATGTAAGACAAAATCTACTCTCTAGGAGTCTTTTTTTTTAACTGGGACTCTCAAAATCAAGCCAAAGTAGTGTTCTTGCCTTAGAAGTAGCTGCAATATTGGGTTTAAAAGGAATCAGCTGCATCCCAGGAATTGTTAAAGAAAGCCATCTGCCTTTTGTATCCATGGGATCTTTTAGTGAGCCAATATTGTCAAATGGAAGAGCTTATTCTGAACAACTTAAACCAATGCTTTTCAAACTTTGAGGTGAGGTACAGGTCCCTGCCAGTGTCAGTTTTGTTGTAGCTAAAAAGGCTGGAGGACCTGTGAAGACATCAAGACACCAAAGGTCCTTCACCTGGAAACAGTATTCAGGCTGAATTATCTTAGCTGGAGACAGACATCAATGATTGATACTGGAGGTAGGAGGCTCTTATCTGCTCTATCTGTTGTGGGGATTCTACAGAAAGTGTGAGAGCTACAGAATTGGGGAATAATTTGATGCAGGTTTTGCAGGTTTTATTTGGGGAGAATGCTGCTGCCAATGAGCTAGAGGTGGGTAGGAGCAGACTGTACCTGCCATTAGATCAGGGGAATTTGGTGGTGGTAGTGAGGGGAGTAATGCTGCAACCAGTAACAACGTATTGTGGGGTTTGGCAATTCTTTCAAGGCATTTTACCTTGTCATGTAGTAATTGTCTGGCACTGCTAGGGTGAGGTGGTGAGGTGATGAGTTGTACTGTGGTTTGGCACCTTTGGAGAAGTATCTTTTGCTGCAATGTGTTATTTGGTGTCACTATGAGTATTATGTGTGCTATACTGTGGTATTTGGTTGCCACTGGGGATGGTAAGCATAGTGGCATTTGTTTGGCATTCTGTGGTAGCATTTCTTTGTTTGTGAAGCCCCAGCATCACACAAATGATTGTCTGGTGAGGCTCAAGTTTAAAAACAATTTGAGAAGCCCTGCACTACACAATAAAACATTCAGTATCGGGGGATGATTCCAACAAGCCATACCATAGGAAAGACGAAGATTATTGTTAGTGGTAACTGGATTTCCCTTATGTCCTACAGCAGCACAATATGGGGTATTTCTGCCCGTGTGTGTTGATAGGACAGGTGGAATTTTTAATTAACATAATTTATATGCATAACTATGGTACCCTATAAGAGGGCAAAAGAGACCTCCCCTACTAGTGTTTTTTTCTGTCCTGTGTGGTGGGATAGGTGGAGGGAGGTCTTTTTTGTCTTCCTATATTTTGTTTTTTCCCCTAAAGTTTGTTAACTTACCTTTGGGGAGTCATCTTTACACCTGTCTTCTTTCTTCCACTGGACGTATCTGTGGAAAAGAAGGGGGGTTTTACTTAGGCAGTTTCTTGTGCCTAGATAAAAACTTTCAACCTTCGCTCTGAAAAGGTTTATTTCAGTAGAACATGCAGCGGTAGTTCAAAGTCCTGTAGTGCAGACCACTTGTGCGGCCTTGATGTGGAGCATTGCCATTTCACTTAATTTACAAGCTCCGTGGCTGCCAGAAGTGACGTCAGTCACTTTGTTCCTCCGGAACCTTTATTTCTGTTCTGGTTTTCCGGGGACTGAAGTCTCGGATGGACTTTTTGCGGCTTCGTTTTTACTCCTTTTGCAAGGTTATATTATATTTGCTGAGCCTCTTTTCTGGCATCGGGCTGTATATTTTTAGATTTTAGCTTAATTCTGTGTACAAGGAATTAAGGTTTGCAAAATTTGGGGGGGGGATTTTTGTGGTGCACTACTTGCTCATTCCTCCTCCCCTCCTAAAGAAGCCTTTATCTCACAGCAAGAGATGGCTTGTCTCTTAGTGTGGAAGGCCTCACTACTCCACTTGGATTACTGTTCTTGCTGCTACAGCTCCGGACAGCACTGTGGCTCAGTGGTTAGCACTGCAGCCTTGCAGCACTAGAGTCCTGGGTTCAAATCCTGCTGAGAGTAACATTTGCAAGGAGTTTGAAAAAAAAAAAAAGCTTAGCTTGTGTAGACTGTGGACCCCCCTTTGAAGTACCGTCTATACAAAACATTGTTGTATGGGTCAAGGAGTACATGCAGGATTCCATGAAGGAGAGCCAGGACTCCATTTCTCAAATTTCGGAAAAGTCCCGATCTGAGAAACATACTCTTTCACTAGTCTCTAAGAGGACTTCCAGGTGATTGATGAGACGTTCATTGGATGAAGATACCTTGGAGAATTCCAGCAGACCTCTCTTTCCTCTAGAGAAGATAAATAGGCTGCTGAAGTCCATCCAGTCAAGGGACCGAGATGTTGACGGGGAAAACTCCAGTTCCATCAATAGGGGGCCTAGGGCCTTCCAAGTGGACGAGACACTGATAAGCTCATGCTATTGGAGTGGAAACATCCTGAAAGAGCCACTATTTTATCCAGAAGGTTTAAGGCCTTATTTCCTATTGTGGAATCCCAGCTGGACCAATGGGGTCCCCCACCTAAAGTCGATATGGCAGTAGACAAATTGTCCCGCCGTACGGAGGTCCCGGTGGATGATAGCTCCAACCTCCAGGACCCTATGGATAGATGCATGGAGAGCACCCTCAGAAAGGCTTATTCTGTGGCCTCTGCTCAGACCTCGCTGGCAATTCTTTTAATTCTTGAGGTCAGTTTCCTTGTCTGCAGATTACCTATCCGAGGCCTCCCAACATCAGTTTAAGATGGCTGCAAAATCTATGGCCCTCTCCACAGCAGCTAGAAGGTCATTATGGTTAATACCCTGGAGAGTTGATAACGCCTCCAAGTATAACTTGTGTTCCCTGCCTTTTGAGCCAGGTAAACCTTTCGGCAGAGGCCTGGATGAAATCATGAAAGTCTAGCTGACAAGAAGGGTAAGAGTCTACCTCAATCTTTTAGAGGTAGATCAAGCCCTCCTGGCCAGGGCAGAGGTTATCATCCTCAGTCTAGACCTCAGTTCCAGAGGCATCCTAGATACCAATCTAGGGGTTCTGGACGAAAGTTCCCTAAAGAAGGGGACAAGAAGAAGCCTAAATTTTGACGCCAGCTGTTTTCTTCCTTTGGCAGAGACTCCTGTTGGGGGATGACTCTTCCAATTTTTCAGCTTCTGGCAGGAGAAGATTCAAGACCCGTGGGTTTTGCAATTAGTACAGCGGGATATGCGATCGATTTTCTTCATCCACTCAAGACCGATTTATTATGACCCACTCCCTTCCTGCGGCTTGGCAGCTTATACTGGAAAGTTCCATTCGCGATTATAACTACAAGGGGGCATTGGAAGAGGTTCCCCCCTCTGAAGAAGGATTCGGTGTTTCCGCCCCAGTTTTTCTGGTGCTAAAATCATCAGGAAACTGGAGGATGATTATAGATCTAAGATATCTGACTTTCTTCATAAGAATAAAGAATTTTTGGAATGGAGACCGTAAAATCCGTCACATCCTTTCTACAGCAGGTCAAGGTCTTTGTCACCCTAGACCTAAAGGATGCCTATCTACACATTCCAGTTTATCCTCCACACAGAAGGTATCTCAGAACCGCTGTCTCAGTTTCTAGCCACAGGAAGCAACTTCAGGTTTGCGGCTCTATCTTTTGGCATCCCCTTAGCTCCCCATACCTTCACCAAGGTGGTGGCTCCAGTAGCAGCCGCACTCAGACTTCAAGGTCTATTCATAGCACCATACTTGGACGACTGGCTAATAAAAGCTCAATGAAAATCCATCCTGCTCCAGCATTTGCTGGATTGGCTAATAAATTGGGAAAAGTCAGAGGTGATTCCCTCCTGGAGTTTCTCCTGGACTCAGACCACATGAAAATTTCCTTAATTCCTGCAAGGAAAGAAAGGTTAACCACAGCAGTCCGGTATCTTCTCAGAACACGCCTGTTGCATCTATCAGGACAACTATGAGAGTCCTAGGCCTAATGTCATTCTCAGCCATGGCAGTCCTTTGGGCTTTATGGCATATGCATCCTCTTCAGATGGAAGCTTTTTAAAGGCCTGGAATTGTACTCCTCTCGGTCTCGACAAGAGGATCATACATTCCCCCAGTACCCGTCTTTCCCTCAGATGGTGGATACACCTGAAAGATGGGATGTCCACGGTCCAACCTCATTGGACCCTGTTGACTACCGATGCATCCCTCTCGGGATGAGGAGCACACCTGTACGAGAAGACCATACAAGGAGTCTGGAGCAGGCTAGAAAGGAGGACATCGTCCAATTGGAAGGAGCTCAGAGCAGTTTACCTGGCACTACTTCATTTCTCTCCTCTCCTCAGAGGAAGAGCGGTAAAGATCCGGTCCGACAGTATGACGATCGTAATGTACCTGAACAAACAGGGAGGCACCAGATCGCTATCTTTCTTCAGGGAGACAGGTCTGATTTTTACCTGGGCAGAGGAAAATCTGACCCACTTATCCGAGGTTCACATCAGGGGCTCCTTGAACATTGTAGCGGATTAGTTGAGTCGGGGTCTCACCATATCAGGAGAATGGTTTCTCAATCCAGAGATCTTCCATCAGATTACCCTGAAGTGGGGTCTTCCAGAAGTAGACCTTATGATGACCAGACTCAACGCCAAGGTGGAGACGTTCTGCTCACTGTATCAGGAGGACTATCCTTTGGCAGTGGATGCCCTGTCCATACCTTGGAGGTTCAGGCTGGCATACATCTTCCCTCCACTTTCCATGATACCAAGGGAATTGATGAAAGTCTGAAAGGACCAAGCCTCTGTGATAGCCATTCTACCATTCTGGCCAAAAAGTGCTTGGTTTTCCCAGCTCATGTACATGAGTCGTGGAATCTATTGGAGGCTTCCCGCCACCCAGAACCTGGTTTCCCAAGGAACACAGAAGTACCACGCTCTGAGGAGAGACAGCCTGGAGGTTGACCAGTCCTTATGGAAATCCAGAGGACTGTCAGAAACTGTCTTGAAGACTTTCCTGCGCCAGAGCAGAGTCTACCAATAAGAGCTAAGGATAGGTAATGTCTTCAAAGAGTAGTGCTCCAAACAGGAAGTTAACAGTTCGAATCGTACTATGGGAGAGATTCTAAAACTTTCTTCAGGACGGCTTGGATAAGGGCCTTTCCCCTGCCACACTCAAGGTACAGGTTTCAGACCTATTCGCCTGTTTAGGCAGACAATTGTCTCAGCATCCCTTAATTTCTAGGTTCCTTAAGGGTTCTATGAGATTTAGACCGGTTTCAACTCCTGTTCCCTAGTGGGATCTTGCTACAGTTCTCTCGGGTCATTGTGGTCCTCCATTTGAGCAGTTAGAGGATGTGGATCTTAAGTATTTAGCCTTTAAAACCACCTTTTTGTTAGCCATCACTTCAGCAAAGAGAGTGGGTGAGCTCCAGGCTTTTTCTTCCGAGGAACCATATACTTCATTCTTGCGGATAGGCTCCAGCTCAGATTTCTCCTGGCCTTAACCCTAAGGTGCTTTCTCGTGCCAATATCAACCAGATGGTCTTTTTCCAGCTCCTTCCTCTGAAGAAGAGGACAGACTTCACACACTGGATATAGTAAGGTGTCTTCAGACCTACCTTCTACATACACGACCTTTCAGGAAATCCGAGAATCTCCTTATTAATATGTATGGTAGAGACAAAGGTCTCAGAGCTTCCAAATCTACCTTATCTAGATGGATCAAGGATGCGATTAAAACTTCTTTTTCTGCTCAGGGGTTAGCTCCACCTGAATTCTTTACAGCCCACTCAACTGGGGCTGTATCAACCTCTTGGGCTGAGAGCCATGCGGTACCTCTTCATCAGATTTGTGCAGCCACTTCTTGGTCATCTCAGCTGACCTTTGTAAAACATTAATGGCTAAATGTCCGGAGTTCAGAGGCGACTGCCTTTGGACAGTCAGTCCTAGGTACTGTACAGCGAGGAAACCCTTTGTAGGGGAATTACTTGCTACATCCCCATATTGTGCTGCTGTAGGACGTAAGGGAATTGTTGATTATGATGTTAATCTGTTTTCCCTTAGTCCTAACAGCAGCACAAGCTTTACTCCCTAAGATAGAATTATTTTCTTTATAACTAACATGAGGGGGTGAGGTCTCTTTTGCCCTCTTATAGGGTACCATAGTCATGCATAAATTGTTAACTGAAAATTCCACCTGTCCTATCAACACACAGGGGCAGAAATACCCCATATTGTGTTGCTGTTAAGACTAAGGGAAAACAGATTAACATCATAATCAACGATTCCCTTTAACCTCCACAACAGCACTGGTAGGAGGACTTCCATGCCCCTAAGAATCCGGAAACGACTGGGAGTCAAGTCTTCAAAAGCTTCCTCCTTCACCATTACTCCAGTGGAAACAGAGGACCATGAAAATATGAACTTGAGCACACAATAGTGAAACATGTGTGGAAAAAACAAACCAGAAAAGAGAGAGAAAAATCCTGTGCCCTTCTGTAGGTTAAAGGGAAATCTACTTACTGGTAAGGGTAATCTTCATCTTTCCCCCACACCTCCACAACAGCACCAGAAGGAGGAATGACAGAGAAATTTAAACTTAGGGAGTGGCCACAGCAGACAGTACTTTGCGGTCGAAAGACAAGTCTTTATTTGAAATAACATCCAAATTGTAATGTGTGTAGAAGGTAGATGGATTAGCCCAGTAACTGCTCGATATACACTGCTGGCCAAAAGTATTGGCACCCCTGCAATTCTGTCAGATAATACTCAATTTCTTCCAGAAAATGATTGCAATCACAAATGCTTTGGTAATAATATCTTCATTTAATTTGTCTTCAATGGAAAACCACAAAAAGAATTGTCAAAAAGCCAAATTGGATATAATTCCACACCAAACATAAAAAGGGGGTGGACAAAAGTATTGGCACCCTTTGAAAAATCAGGTGATGCTTCTCTAATTTGTGTAATTAACATCACCTGTTACTTACCTGTGGCCCATAACAGGTGGTGGCAATAACTAAATCACACTTGCAGCCAGTTGAAATGGATTAAAGTTGACTCAACCTCTGTCCTGTGTCCTTGTGTGTACCACATTGAGCATGGAGAAAAGAAAGAAGACCAAAGAACTGTCTGAGGACTTGAGAAGCAAAATTGTGAGGAAGCATGAGCAATCTCAAGGCTACAAGTCCATCTCCAAAGACCTGAATGTTCCTGTGTCTACTGTGCGCAATGCCATCAAGAAGTTTAAAGCCCATGGCACTGTGGCTAACCTCCCTAGATGTGGACGGAAAAGAAAAATTGACGAGAGATTTCAACGAAAGATTGTGCGGATGGTGGCTAAAGAACCTCGACTAACATCCAAACAAGTTCTAGCTGCCCTGCAGTCCGAGGGTACAACAGTGTCAACCCGTACTATCCATCGGCGTCTGAATGAAAAGGGACTCTATGGTAGGATACCCAGGAAGACCCCACTTCTGACCCAGAGACATAAAAAAGCCAGGCTGGAGTTTGCCAAAACTTACCTGAGAAAGCCAAAAACTTTTTGGAAGAATGTTCTCTGGTCAGATGAGACAAAAGTAGCGCTTTTTGGGAAAAGGCATCAACATAGAGTTTACAGGAAAAAAAAAAAAAAAAAAAGAGGCCTTCAAAGAAAACACGGTCCCTACAGTCAAACATAGCTGAGATTCCCTGATGTTTTGGGGTTGCTTTGCTGCCTCTGGCACTGGACTGCTTGACCGTGTGCATGGCATTATGAAGTCTGAAGACTACCAACAAATTTTGCAGCATAATGTAGGGCCCAGTGTGAGAAAGCTGGGTCTCCCTCAGAGGTCATGGGTCTTCCAGCAGGACAATGACCCAAAACACACTTCAAAAAGCACTAGAAAATGGTTTGAGAGAAAGCACTGGAGACTTCTAAAGTGGCCAGCAATGAGTCCAGACCTGAATCCCATAGAACACCTGTGGAGAGATCTCAAAATGGCAGTTTGGAGAAGGCACCCTTCAAATCTCAGGGACCTGGAGAAATTTGCCAAAGAAGAATGGTCTAAAATTCCAGCAGAGCATTGTAAGAAACTCATTGATGGTTACCGGAAGCGGTTGTTAGCAGTTATTTTGTCTAAAGGTTGTGCTACCAAGTATTAGGCTGAGGGTGCCAATACTTTTGTCCGGCCCATTTTTGGAGTTTTGTGTAAAATGATCAATGATTTGACTTTTTTTTTTCATTCTCTTTTGTGTTTTTTCATTGCAAGCGAAATAAATGAAGATATTATTACCAAAGCATTTGTGATTGCAATCATTTTCTGGAAGAAATTGAGTATTATCTGACAGAATTGCAGGGGTGCCAATACTTTTGGCCAGCACTGTATCTGTTCAATAGAACCAGAGGCTCCCTCAGCCCAGAAGGCAGCAACCACTCGAGAAGAATGTGCCTTTAGACTTCAGGGGACAGGAACCCCTTTAAAGTTGTAACAGGAAGAGATGGCCTGTTTAATCCATCGAGCAATAGAGATCTTGCTTGCTCCAGCTACCTTGTTCTTCCCCAGATATTGCACCAACAGATGATATGAGGTTATAAATTCTTATGAGCAATGAAGATAATTCAGAACACTTCTGTGAACGTCAAGATTGTGAAACTCTTTTTGTCAGGTGAGGACTATGAGGGAAGGATTACCTCCTGCAAACATTGGAATCTTGAGACCACTTTGGGAAGAAAAATATCAAAGGATGTTGCTTCAGAACAATACGATCCCCCAGGATAGTTAGAGGGGAACTTAACAAGAAAAATCCTGGATTTCCCCAACTCGTCTATCAGGGGTAACAGCAAGCAACAAATCAGTCTTGAGGGTGAGAAGCTTAAGAGGCATGTCAGGAAGAGTCTCAAATGGAGGACTCGCCAACCCTCATGAATGTGTAAATTCAAGGTCTAAATGAATATATTCGTGAAAGAATGTGAAATTTGTACATTTCATTTTGTTTTAATTATAATGTTCCATTTCGTCTCTATTTATTTTTCAACTGGTAAGCACAGCATCTACAAACTGTACAATGTCTAGAATAGGGCAGATATCACCCATAGTATTCCTGTCCTATCATTGACTCAAGGAAAAGAGATTATCGGTAAGTCAACAACAGCACCCCTGGAGAGAATAGACTAGAAACAAGTTTGGGGGAGGGGGGGGGGGGAGTAGTTTAGCAGAACTTTCCTACCTAATACTAAACTATCATTAGATGACAACTGAAGCCTGTAGTACTTTGAAAAAATATACGAGGGGAAGACCAGGTAGCTGCTCTACAGATCTGCTGTAGAGTTGCATTTGTTTTCTCTTACCACAAAACCAATATAGATCTAGTGAAATGATGCCCTTTGGAGAAATAAGCCAAAGAAATAGCCTTCTTTATCCACCTAGCCGCCATCTCAGAGGAGGCAGCCTTGCCTTTATTAGGACCTATAACTTGCACCAAGAGCTGTGGAGACTTCCTTTAGAGTTCAGAGACTTCTAGGTAATGCAAAAAACCTTTTAAGATTCGTTTCAAGTCAAACAAGTTTGGTACGAACCACACTTTACATTGTATTAAAACAGTGTAGGGCTCATAGGAATCTATCTATCCAATTTCTATCTCTCTAAAGCAAACACAGCCAAAGTTATGTCAAAGTGAACATGACATGTATGTCTATGGAAAAACAAATGGTAAGCAGAGCATACAGAGTTTAACCATGCACTGTGCTGAAACTCGCTTTATTGTTATTATTTTATTATGCTTACTTATATAGCGCCATCATATTCCGCAGCGCTTTACAGACATTGTCAGTCACAGTCCCATGTAGGGCTCACAATCTACATTCCCTATCAGTATGTCTTTGTCTTTATATTAATTTAACATTTAAAACGCTCTAAAAATAACCCATTTATTAGGGAAAGGTGCTTGCCAATGGTTTTTTAGTTGAAAAATTAGCCTTAGTGCTACAGGGGCTTATTGTTATTTGGGAGACAAATTTGTAACTGTGAGCCATTTGAAAAGTGATGAAAAATTGTATTTTCAAAAAAAACAAAAAAGCTGGCAAAAATTATCTAGTGATGGGAGCAGATGTGAAATCAAATTTTTGTTTTTAAGCAACAGTGTGGTAGTGGCACCAACAGTGTACTATAATGGAATGGAATGGTAGGACATGTATGTATTCCTGAGTGGTGGTAGCTGCGGCAACATGGGTGGCAGTGCAACAGGGACTAATATAATGGACCAGGCCACAGGACATGTCTACCTGAGCGGGGGGCAGTGGTGGTAGGTATTTTAGGAGTAGCATCAGCCGGCATCAGCAGCAGTACGGTAATTGGAAGATGATGATAAAAGGAGCAGATGACACCGCTATTCGGAGGCATTAGTTGGAAGTGTCTGAAAATCCTCACGGATCCATGCCTGATTCATTTTGATAAAAGTACATTTTTCTACACTACCTGTGCACAGTTTCGTCTTTTTAGGTGTTACGCCGCCACAGGCAGCACTGAACATCTAACTCGGTCATAATACTTGAGGTGGGACAAGATTAAACTCCCATGGCAAACTGGACCAGCTCCTTCCTCTGCTCTAACCTATTGGCCCAGAATTCCAAGGGAGTTATCTACTGGTCTATAAGTGCACTCTAGGTATGACTGTACCAGATACTGTAATGGGCTTGGTTGCTGTTGCTTTCACTCCTGACTTGTTGCACTGGCAGAGGAGGTGGAGCACTAGCTCCAACTGGCAGTTGCAGTGCTCTCCCTAAACACTGCAGTAAGCTTGGGTATATAGCCTAGCCTGATAATAATCTAATTTTCCCCCCATTTTGTTTTTATAGCGAGAGTCTAAGAGCACTGCCATCCAGTACTCATCCCTCTGCTTAATGCTAATAATACTCTTGTCGCTGTGTAAGCAGCAGATCATACAGCCTACCACATTTGCCAGCATTTGCACGGACCCAGGGGCCTACCATGATTGGTGTTCTGGGAGAGTCTTCATCTTGTCATCATCTTCTTAAAACCGATAAGGTATCAGCCTTCCCTGGCTGTGCCTGTGACATATCAAGAGCTCCCTCTGTATCCGAGGGAGAGTCTTCCTCGTCTTCCTGTCTAGGATTCCCAGTTCCTCTACCATAATGACCCTGAACCAGATCCTCATCCATTAACACAGAGAGATAAGATTGACTAAGAGGTAGAGATTGTTTTTCCTCTTTCTCTTCCATCCCTCATTGCATGAGTATAAGGTTTTCCTGTAAGATATACAATAGAGGGATCACATCACGGGTCCTCAGTCATGCCAGTTGACAAGGGACTTTCTTGAAAGGGCTTGAGAAGCTGGGAAACACTTCCCTCATGAGCCTATAATGATCTTTCTTGAAGTAACACATCCCTGTGATCTGCTGCCTGCAATCATTCACCGCCTTCTGCTGCTCACACAGAAGATCCAGCATGTTTTAGGTGGAGTTCCACCGATTTGGAAAGTCGCAGATAAGGCGGTGCAAAGGCAGAAAGCAGACTGCTAATACTGGTGGCAGAAAGGAGGAGATGCATGAGCCCTGCATGGTGTTGGAAATGGGACTGTATAATCTGGATGGAACTAGTACCTGGCCTAGTTGTGTATCCGGAATGTGGCTGCTTCTACTACTCTAAACATTGAGCCAGTGCGCCGTGAAAGCCATGTTATCAGGAATGCTACATCTGTTGTTGCTGCTGCTTTAAGGTTGCCTTGGCAACAGAAGGAAGCTTCCTGTTAGGATTGGTTTTTGCTTCTTTACAGTTGCCATCGCAACACAGGGAAGCTTCCTGAGCAGGCCTTTATAAACCACTCCCTTATCACCCAGCTTTGCTGGCTAATTAGTTTGCAACTTCCTACTTGTCTGCTGACATTGATTTGACTGCTCTAATACTGACCTCTGGCTACGTTCCTCGATTCCTCCCTGTCCTACCATTTTGTTCTGGCGTTCCCAATCGGTTTTGACTATTGGCTTTGTTTTCCGGATTTGTCTTCGTCTCATGATTTGGTTTCTCGTTTCCCTCTTCAGCTGCTGACCTGTGATTGACGACCATTCTTTGATCTTTGCTCCTGTGAGTAGTGTGTGGTTTTGGTGTTTGACTTCTGCTGCAGTGCGTTTATTTGTGATACCATTTCTGTTCTGGTGACAATTCTGGTCTTCAGATTCAGTGAAAGGCCATCTCTTCTTGCGAGGAGCTCTGGTGAAGGTGCCTAGGGCCGGTCTTGGCTCGCAGTGGTGTATTACCTTTAAGTAGCGTTTTCTACTGCTCGCAGTTGTCAGCCCATTTCTGCTGCTGCTCTCCTGAAGACCAGTACATTTCTTACCTTGCATCTGAATCCTAACACATGTATTGTCCTTGTCCATGACTGAATGGCCGTTTTAACCCATAGATGCCCTCCCCACACTATAATGAGGGGGAAACTGATTTTTTTAAGGAGGGCTTTTTTTTTTTTTTTTAAGGGGAAACTATTGTTTATAAGGAAAAAACTTTTATTTTTAAAAGGGGGCTATTAATTATATTTCCCCATCATATTATTCCCCCCTTATAAATAGTAGTTCCTCCCTTATAATAACACTCCTTAAAAATAGCTCCCCCACTATAGATAATACCCCTGTGAAAGATCCTCAGTGCGCCAACACCGCGTTGGCCCACACCTGAGACTTCTTTACTAAAAACCACACTCACCGTCAGTGAGTGCTGGGTCCACAAGATAAATACAAGACAAGCTTTCTAAATTTTATATATTTATTAACCCCTAAATGGGTCGGTATTAACATCTAACACATGCAGTTCAGAACCAATATGCAGATGTATGCAAGCATTAACAGTTACTAGTTACAATATACAGTACAATAAAATAAAAGGGAATAAAAGTGAAATAATTACTTTACCACACATATCCTGGATGTGGCTCTATAATCCAACCCTCACACATGGCATGTGGGGATAACCAGTGGAGGCTCCTAGCAGCAGCATCACAGCATTCCAGCCTGCATGCTCATCACAGTATATCCCAGTAGTCTCTTAGTAGTCTCATCATAGTATTCTCCTTGTAGTTCTCAGCACAGTCTCCTCCCTCACTCCTCTTACCTCATCGTTTATACCCTTGATTACACCACCCAGAATGAGGTCACCGGCGACAGCAAGTCTGATTGACTAACGCACTCAAGTCCAGATTCTTTGTAAGAAGATGGGATTAAGTGGAATGACACAATGTTATCAACCATGTCTGATCTAACAGCCCAGGCTGAACAATACAAGTGTATTTGATCACCCAGGGCTTTGTAGGAACTCAATGGAGCTATTCTGGGATGGATACAAAGCCCTATTGTAACAATGTTGCCACTACTGATAACATACACCTAGGATTAGAGCTATGCATAGTTTAGTTACATAGAATTAAGAGGGAGATACGATACCCAGAGATCAAAATACATCTTTGAGTTATAGCCATTTTAAGTGGAATCATCACAACCCCCTTATAAATAATGTGTCCATGTTCAGAAGTAAGCGCCCCCTTTGTATTTAAAAACAAAAAAAAAACAATAAGTCTTATACTCACCTTGGCCCCGTCAGCCAGAGTGAGAACACCTGATTTATTGGTGAAGTGGGAGAGGGAATCTACTGAAGCGTCTTTACGCTTCATGTTCCTCCTGTTGGAGGAACAAAAGAATATTCTTGCTACCACTTCACAATCCTTAAAGGATAATATAGATTCGATTAAAAAATAATTTGAATCCTGATTTTGAATGTAAAGAGGTGTTGTTACAACAAACAATAGAAAAATTTGTTGCATATACTAAAGAACGCAAACATTTCCAATTTAAGAGGGATCTGACAGACTTTAAAGAGGGGAGAGTGTTTGAAAGGACATAGGGAACAGGAAGAATATAGATACAGAAATTTCCTCCTCTGACTATGAGGGCTCGGATAGTGATATATCAAAAAACTACTCTCGTAAAGACAAAACTGAAATAGCAGGTCCATCTAGGGTAGACAGGTCTCCTATAAGTCCACATAGGGGTTGATTTCGTAATAGAAGGGAATTTCATCCACGTAATAGAAAAGGTTTTTTTTATCCCAGGGTCCCCCAATTTCGGACTATCTTCTGAGAAACCGCAAATAAGAAGGCCTAATTGGCAAGATAGATCTAGCCTGCGGGATGATGAGATGCAGATTTTCAACCTATCTAAACGTACTCTAACTAGTGAAGAATGTGCCGTATTGAAAAGAGGCCTTTCTTTCGTTCCTACTCCTCACTTTGATCCATTCGTTTGGATAAAAAACTTGAATTTATTCTGCAGAAAACTCAAGTGGCAAAAATTCTTTAAGTTAACGGATAGACGAAGGTGTGAGGAGTTGGGGATTACTGAAGAAGACTTGCCCTCTCTTGATCTTTTAGGTGAACTTTGGGAGGAAGGCCAGAGAAACCTGGGGGAAGGACCATTTTCTAAACGCTGATTGCCCTCTAAAAAATATCCTCCAGTGGGGGATGAGGGGGCCATTGACACTTTTTTACGTGTTGTTACAGAACAGATTATGACTTATAGTAGAACTTTGAAACCTACCTTTGGGAAGAACAACAACTTGAGTACTATAGAGAGACAAGCCCTTAGTAATTTGGAGAGTGACGATAGTATAGTCGTTAAGCCCTCGGACAAAGGAGGAAATTTGGTCATTATGGACCGTGATCAATATATCCAGATGTGTAACAACATTGTGTCTGATCCCATATGTTATGAAATAGTGGGAAGTGAATCGATCACTGGATTTAGGCTACAGCTTGAGGAGATCTTGCTGAGGGCAAGAGATAAGAACCTTATCAGTAAATCTGAATGAGTTTCTGTTGCCTCAACACCCTGTGCAGGTGACCTTTTATGCTCTACCTAAATTACATAAGGGCTTATCACCCTTTAAGGGTCGCCCTATTGTGGCGGGTATTGGGTCTCTTACACAGAATGCCAGTTTATATTTAGACGACATCCTTCGTCCATTTGTATTGGGATTACCATCTTTCATCAGGGACACTATGGATGTCCTCAGGAGATTGAAGGACATTCAGGTGTCACCTGACGTGAAGCTTGCAAGTTTGGATGTTGCCTTGTACAGCTCCATACCCCATCATCAGGGGTGTGGAGCTGCCAGGGATTTCCTGGCCACTAGAGGTAACCATATGGAGGAACATAACCGGTTTGTATTTGAATTATCATCTTTTGTCCTGTAAAGGAATATTTTCCTCTTCAATGGGAGGGTCTTCCACCAGCTCAGGGGGGTTGCAATGGGGAGTCCTTGTGCCCCATCGTATGCTAACCTCTTCCTGGGCTGGTGGGAGAAAGAAAGGGTCTTTACTGAACATATAGATCAATGGACACGATGTATCCTCCTTTGGGTTCGATACGTTGACGATGTGTTAATTTTATGGGATGGACCGGGGGTGGAGTTCACAGCATTTGTACAGGCCCTAAATAACAATGATTTGGGACTATATCTTACATCTGAGATTCAGGATGTTAAAATGACTTTCCTTGATTTAACTATCTCTAAGGAATCATCTGGCCATCTGCATACGTGTCTATAGGAAAGAAACAGCTACAAATTCCCTCTTACAGTGGAATAGTTGGCATCCCCCATCCTTAAAATCAGGAGTACCCAAAGGACAATACCTAAGGATGTGGCGGAATTGCTCTTGTTTATCAGATTTTCAGTTAATGGCTAGGGATTTAAGAGGTAGATTTGATAGAAGGGAAACCCCGATCAGGTTTTGCGCAAAGCGTATCAACATGCACTTGCTATAGATAGGACGCAGCTTCTCAACCCTAGAGATAAGGAGAAACAGCCAGAGACTATTTGGATTATAGCAACATATGATGAAGCTGCTGATACGATGAGAAATCTGATTAGTTCCTCCTGGTCCATTCTTAAAACTGATTCGTATGTTGGTCTATTGATTGATCACAGACCTAATATCTCCTTCCGGAGGGGACAAAATCCTAGAGATAAATTGGTACACAGTCATCTTGCTCAATTGACATCTGAAGCTAACTGGCTTAATTCTTGACAAAAGGAGGAGATAGGGACGTTTCCGTGTGGTAGTTGTAAAGCATGTGTATCTATTGGTAAAGGGAAGGAATTTGTGACTACCACCACTAGGAGGGTCTACAAGATGCGAGATTTCATCAACTGTAGGACTATTGGAATTGTATATTTGGTGATCTGCTCCTGCGTACTCCAATACGTTGGAAAAACAATGAGAGTACCACAGGAGGTTAAGGGAACACATTAATGACATACATAGTGGGGAACCCACCTCTGTGTGTCGGCATGTGAGAGACAAACATGGGGGTGATGTTAAACACCTTAACTTTCAAAGCATTGAGAAGGTCTCCCACTCCTTGAGAGGTGGGGACTATGACAGGAAAGTGCTGCAAAGAGAAACCCGTTGGATAGTCTTGATGGATACTGTTCATCCTAAAGGCCTTAATGAATTTATTTCCTATTCGGCGTTTATTTGATCTCTATCCCCCTTTTTAGGCCACATGCTTATGGTTTATCCTTATATAATTCCTTTCTATCTATTCTATACTTATCCCATTAGTGTTGACGTGCTCCTATCTTTATCCCTAATTTCTTTTTGGTCCACTCTTACTCCCTACTTTGGCTGATTCTAACCATAGTTTTTGCGTATTGTGAGTGTATCTTTTTCCTCTAAATTGTTCCCCCTGCCCTCTTTCTGTATGATCATGTCTGGGGGTTTCATTCTCCTCTCCTCTTTTAGGGATTATCCTCATGGAGGGGGGTGGGGGTGGTATGGTTATACTGGCTACCTGATGATTTAGGTTAGCGATTTTTAATAATCACGCATTGTGATTATTACTTTGAGTCTGCATCACCCCTTTAGTTCTTCAGCTACTTCTGAATTGTTTTCTGGGTTAGCTATTGGTATAGGATCCTCTGCTCCATTAGTTTCGTTTTGTTGGATTTGCTACTTACCTGTTTATTCCCCGGATAGTGTTGTACTGCGATGTGCAGTCTGGTAGTTACTAAGGACGCTTCTGAGGGTCACTAACACAGAGTGAGGAACACACCCAGATGGGCGGATCCAACTTCGGTTAAGAGAAAGGTCAATTTTACCAAAAGGAGAAATGTCCTCCAGAGGCTTGAAAGAGGAAGATGTGAGAACAGTTAGAGCCAAGTTTAGATGCCAAGGAGAGACTCTACATGTAGTAGAAGGGGACAGCTTATCAGCCGCTTTAATAAATCTCTTCACTCAGTGGTGATCAGCCAGGCAAAAATCAAAGAGCACTAAGGATATAAACTTGGACAGGCAAAAAATCCAAAATCAAAAGATAAATCTGAGTGGCCAGGAGACGTAGGTCTATTTGCGAATTAAAAGAATGCTTTACATATGTGCAACTAGATCCGGGAAATTTGCTTACGACTAAACAGGAGTGTAGAAACTATCTGATCCAAAAAAAAAAAACCTTTCCCCTTAACACCTTAGAGACACAGGATGTAAGTGTCCTGGCCGCTAATGTCTTAACGCCAATAGACTAATACGCCATGTGTTGCATCCGGAGTCGGTGTTAGCTGTAACATGACCAGGGCATCTAAGGTGTTTTGGCACTTTAACATACTCCCATCAGCCCCTCCGCGACCTGACCAGTGATCTAGGGCTACCAGTAGCCCACATACCTGGTTGATCCTGCCACGATGAGAGGACTCAGCTTATGTGTCTGCATAAGCTGACTTCCTGTATACACTACTGAACCAGTGATGAAAGCATAGATGGTTCAGGTCCCCCAGTGAGATATTTAAACAAACAAAAAAAAAAAAAAAAACCCCACACCCCCCACACCTTAAGGTCACAGCACAAAAGTCCATTAACCCCTTCACGCATTCTCACATACATGTACGTGGGAGAATGTGGTTAGTTACCGCATCCCCACGTACAGGTACGTGACGGTGATCGAGCAGGCTCAGAAGCAGAGCCTGTGCGATCACCGTGGGAGCCTGGCTGTATTTGACAGCCAGGCTCCCGCTGAAACAGCGGGGACCAGTGATAACACCGATCCCCGCTGTTTAACCCTTAAGATGCCACAGTCAATAGCGACCGCGGCATTTTAAGTGTGTGCTAGCGGCACTGACTGCCGCAGACGGCATCGGGAGAGGGTGTCAGCTGTAACTGACAGCTAACACCCTGCTCCTTAACCGTCGATCGGGGTTTTTAACCCCTTGGATGCGCGGTCAAACATGACCAAGGGGTTCCGCCATGTTGCCGCCCCCGACACCCCCCCGCGGCGAGATCGGGTGGTGCCGATATCTATAATATGCAGCCCGGGGTCTGGCCAGTGACCCCAGGCTGCCTGAAGCCCCCACTACCTGGTTGATCCTGGCGGGATCTCTGGAAATCAGCCTATGTCTACATAGGCTGAATTCCTGTATAGACTGCAACACACGAGTATTGCAGTCTATAGTGTTAAATCAGCGATTAGAGTATCGTTGGTTCAGGTGTCCTAGTGGGACATATAAAAAAAGATAATATTTATTAACTTATTTGGGTGGTATGACTATCTGTTTGAAAAGCAGAGCATTTCACATTTTGAAAATTGCGATTTTTTTTTCCAAATTTCCATCAAATTTCCTATTTTTTTTTTATAAATAAATACAAAAATATTGATCAATGTTTATCACTAACATGAAGTACAATGTCTCACGAAAAAACAGTCTCAAAGTCACTTGTGCAAGTTAAAGCGTCTTAAAGTTATTGCCATATAAAGTGACATATGTCAGTTTTGAAAAATGAGGCCTGGTCTTTAACACACTTTTTGGCTCAGATCTGAAGGGGTTAAGGACCAGGCCTCGTTTTTCAAAACTGACATGAGTCACTTTTATATGGCAAGAACTTCGAGATGCCTTAACTTACACAAGTGATTTTGAGATTGTTTTCTCATGACACATTGTACTTCATGTTAGTGGTAAACATTGATCAATATTTTTGTATTTATTTATTAAAAAAATAAATATATAATTTATTTGATGGAAATTTTGAAAAAAAAAAAATCTCAAGTTTTCAAAATGTGAAATGTTCTGCTTTTCAGACAGATAGTCATACCACCCACATACATTAATAAATATTATCTACCATATCTCTGCTTTATATTGGCATAATCTTTTAATTTATTTTGGATGGTAGAAGGCTTACAAGTGTAACAGCGATTTTCCAGATTTACAAGAAAATTTCCCAAACTAGTTTTTTTTAGGGACCATTTCAGTTCTGAAGGGGATTATAAAGGCCTATATATTAGAAACCCCCATGAATTTTCAAAACTGCACCCCTGAAATAATTCAAAACAGCATTTGGGACGTTTGTTAACCCTTTAAGCATTTCACAAGAATTAAAACGATAGAGGTGAAATTTAGACATTTCATTTTTGCCACTAATCCCTTAATTTAACCCTAAAACTAACACATTCACAAAGGGTTAAAAAGGATAAAAATACAATCTCACAGTTTGTTATGCAGTTTCTCCAGAGCACAGAAATACCCCACATGTGGGTGTAAACAGATGTTTGGGCACACGGCAGCGCACTGAAGGGAAGGAGCGACACTTGGCATTTGAAAAGCAGATTTTGCTGGAATAGTTTTCAGATGCCATGTCTCATTTGCAAAGCCCCTAGAGTACCAAAACAATGGAACCCCCCTAAAAGTGATCCCATTTTGAAAACTACACCCCTCACAGAATTAATCAAGGGGTATAGTGAGCATTTTGACCCCACAGCCATTTCACAGATTTAACTAACATTGGGACTTATAAATGAAAAATTAAAATGTCACTTTATCCCCAAAATTTTCATTTTCACAAGGGGTTAAAAGGAGAAAAAGCACCCCACAACTTGTTAAACAATTTCTCCTGAACACGACAATACCCCATACAGTATGTGGTCGTAATCTGCTGTATGGGTACATAGCAGGGCTCAAAATGGAAAGAGCGCTATTTAGCTTTTGGAGGGCAGATTTTGGTGGAATAGTTTTCGGGTGCCATATCGCATTTGCAGAGCCCCTAAAGTACCAATACAATGGAACCCCCCCCCCTCCAAAAGTGATCCCATTTTTGAAACTACACCCCTCACAGAATTTATCTAGGTATTGTGAGCATTTTGACTCCACAGCCATTTCACAGATTTTATTAACATTGGGATGTAAAAATGAAAAATTACTTTTTTTCCAATAAAATTTAGCGACATTTTTAAATTTTTGCAAATGGTTAAAGAAGAAAAAACACCCCCCAGTTTGTTACACAATTTCTTCTGAACACATAATCTGCTGTATGAGAAGACGGTGGGGCTCAGAATGGAAAGAGCGCTATTTGGCTTTTGGAGGGCAGATTTTGCTGGATTTTTTTTTTTTTAGCTTCTGTAATATAGATTTAGAGGGACTTTCTGGACACCATGTTTTTGCAGAGCCCTGGAGGTGCCAGTAAACTGGAATTCCCCAAGAAGTGACCCCATATTTTAGGGTCTCTGCAAATGTGACATGGCGTCCAAAAACCAACAATCTAAATCTGCGCTCCAAAAGTACATAGTGCTCCTTCACTTCTGCACCCTGCTGTGTGCCCAAATGGCAGTTTATACCCACGTGTATGACACTGGTGTACCCAGGATAACGTACTTAATGCCATATGTGGGTATAAACTGCTGTTTGGGCACAGCCAGTCACAGAAGGGAAGGAGCGCTATTTTGGTTTGTGGAGCACAATTTGGTTTTTTGTACTTCATGCCACTTTTGCAGAGCCCATGAATTGACAGTAAAGTGGAATCCGCAGACATGTCACCCCATTTTAGAAACTACACCCTTCAAAAGGGATTTATCAAGTTGGGTAGCGAGCATTATTAACCCTCAAGTGTTGCATTAATTTAACTTCCAGAAATGAATCCACAGCTGATACTTAAAAGTTAAAAATAAAAATTTTTCCAGAGATTCGCCATTTCAGTACCAATATGTTGTGCCCAGCTTATGTCTGCACAGACACACACTCCCAAAAACTGTTAAGCGGGTATCCCGGGAACAACAGCTTTTGGAACGTTTGCCTCTGATACAAACCGAGCACAACATACTATGCCCTGAAATGACGTATTCCTGGAAAAATTGTCATTTTCACCATCAACTGCGTATTCATTTATGGAAAATAAATTATAGCAACACTTGGTTAAAAATGCTCACTGTACCCCTGGATAAATTCCTTCAGGGGTACAGTTTCCAAAATGGGGTGACATGTCAGGGGATTCCATTTTACCGACGTTTCAGCTCTGCAAAAGTGCAATGGCATCCAAAAGCCAAACCGTCCAAGTCTGTGCTCCAAAAACCAAATAACGCTCCTTCCATTCTGTGCCCAAACAGCAGTTTATACCCACATTTGACACTAAGTACTGTACATTATCCTGGGTACACCAGTGTCACACATGTGGGTATAAACTGCAATTTGGGCAAACAGCAGGGCACAGAAGGGAAGAAGCGCTATGTGGCTTTTGGAGTGCAGATTCAGATGTTTGGTATCTGGACGCCATGTCATGTTTGCAGAGCCTGTAAGGTAGCATAAAAGTGGATTCCCCAAAGGAGTGACCCCATTTTGAAAAGTGCACCCCTCAAAGAATTTATCAAGGGGTGTAGTGAACATTATGGGGGGGGGGGGGGGGGGAGGTCACTTCTGGTTTAATTTTCCCTCGTAAGCTCTAAATCTGAGGTGTCTCCTGAGATACGCTCCCACAGCTTATACTGCAGCAGCCAGTTTTGTTCTAATGATTTGCTGATTTTTGGGGTTTTTGTCTTCATATTGTACGAGCTATATTTTCTTTATTTTCCTGGTGATGTAGACATATGAGGGCTTGTTATTTGCAGGGCGAGATGTATTTTGTCGTGACATCATCTTTGGGCGCCTATAACTTATTGAATAAATTTTATTAACTCTTTCTTGGTGGATTAAAAATAACCATCAATTCTGGCATTGCGTTTTACCTTTTAAATTTTTCACCATGCAGCATAAAGCATAAGTAAACATATTACCTTTATTCTATGAGTCGGTACGATTACGGTGATACCTCATTTATATAGTTTTTTTTTTTTTAGGTGATACTAATTTTGCAGAACAAAAACCCAATTTGGGGACATAAATGATTTTTTTTTTTGCATCGCCATCTTCTGAGATGCGTAACATTTTTATTCTGCGGTTTACAGAATTAGTTGAGGGCTTATTTTTTGCAGGACAACCTGTGCTTTTTATTGGTACTGTTTTGGGGTACATATGACTTTTTGATCACATTTTATAGCATATTCTGTAAGGCGAGATGGCGAAAAATCATTACTTCCACCGGGTTTTTTACGTTCCCCCCCCCCCCCCCCCCCCCCCAAACGTTCACGTTAAATATTGTTTCAGTTTTATTGTACAGGTTGTTACAGATGCGGCGATACCAAATATGCATTGTTTTTATAAATTTTTAGTTTTTTTTTATTTAATTCATTTTATATAGGAAAAGGGAATTTTTGGGGCTTTATTCTTTTATTAATTTTTTTTTTTGTCACTTTTTTTTTTTATTTTTAATATTCTCATGTGTCCCATTAGGACACCTGAACAAGTGATGCTTTGATCGCTGGCTCAGTACTATAAGACTGCAAGACACAAGCACACACGTTTCTAGCAGTCTATACAGGAAGTCAGCGCTATGCAGACACAGACTGACTTCCGGAGGTGCTGGCAGGATCAACCAGGTAACAGGGGCTACAAGCAGCCTGGGTTCACTGGCCAGACCCCAGATTATAGATATCGGAACCCCCCCCCCCCGATCTTGCCACGGGGGCGGCAACATGGTGGAACCCCTTAGATGCCACGGTCAAAAATGACCAAGGGGTTAAAACCTCCGATCGGAACTGAGTTCTGATCGGAGGTTATGGAGCAGGCTGTTAGCTGTGAGTTACAACTAACACCCGGTTCCGATGCCACATCACATAGTGAGCGGGCGGCCCCCTCAGGCGTACTATTACGCCCTGTTGCGCAAAGTACCAAGCGCGCAGGACATACAGTGGGGAAAAAAAAAGTATTTAGTCAGCCACCATTTGTGCAAGTTCTCCCACTTAAAAAGATGAGGCCTGTAATTGACATCATAGGTAGACCTCAACTATGAGAGACAAAATGAGAAAGCATATCTAGAAAATCACATTGTCTGATTTAAGAATTTATTTGCAAATTATGGTGAAAATTAATATTTAGTCACCTACAAACAAGCAAGATTTCTGGCTCTCACAGACCTGTAACTTCTTCTTTAAGAGACTCTTCTGTCCTCCACTCATTAACTGTAGTAATGGCACCTGTTTGACATTGTTATCAGTATAAAAGACACCTGTCCACAACCTCAAACAGTCACACTCCAAACTCCACTATGGTGAAGACCAAAGAGCTGTGGAAGGACACCAGAAACAAAATTGTAGACCTGCACCAGGCTGGGAAGGCTGAATCTGCAATAGGCAAGCAGCTTGGTGTGAAGAAATCAACTGAAGGAGCAATAATTAGAAAATGGAAGACATACAAGACCACTGATAATCTCCCTCGATCAGGGGCTCCACGCAAGATCTCACCCCGTGGGGTCAAAATGATCACAAGAACAGTGAGAAAAAAATCCCAGAACCACATGGGGGGACCTATTGAATGACCTGCAGAAAGCTGGGACTAACATAACAAAGGCTACCGTCAGTAACACACTACGCCGCCAGGGACTCAGATCCTGCAGTGCCAGACGTGTCCCCCTGCTTAAGCCAGTACATATTCGGGCCTGTCTGAAGTTTGCTAGAGAGCATTTGGATGTTCCAGAAGAGTATTGGAAGAATGTCATATGGTCAGATGAAACCAAAGTAGAACTGTTTGGTAGGAACACAACTCATCGTGTTTGGAGAAGGGTGAATGCTGAGTTGCATCCAAAGAACACCATACCTACTGTGAAGCATGGGGGTGGCAACACCATGCTTTGGGGCTATTTCTCTGCAAAGGGTCCAGGACGACTGATCCGTGTACATGAAAGAATGAATGAGGCCATGTATCGTGAGTTTTTTGAGTGCAAACCTCCTTCCATCAGCAAGGGCATTGAAGATGAAACGTGGCTGGGTCTTTCAGCATGACAATGATCCCAAGCACACCACCAGGGCAACGAAGGAGTGGCTTCGTAAGAAGCATTTCAAGGTCCTGGAGTGGCCTAGCCAGTCTCCAGATCTCAACCCCATAGAAAACCTTTGGAGGGAGTTGAAAGTCCGTGTTGCCCAGCGACAGCCCCAAAACATCATTACACTAGAGGAGATCTGCATGGAGGAATGGGCCAACATACCAGCAACAGTGTATGCCAACCTTGTGAAGACTTACAGAAAACATTTGACCTCTGTCATTGCCAACAAAGGATATATAACAAAGTATTGAGATGAACTTTTGTTATTGACCAAATACTTATTTTCCACCATAATTTGCAAAGAAATTCTTTAAAAATCAGACAATGGGATTTTCTGGATTTTTTTTTTCTCATTTTGTCTCTCATAGTTGAGGTCTACCTATGATGTCAATTACAAGCCTCTCATCTTTTTAAGTGGGAGAACTTGCACAATTGTTGGCTGACTAAATACTTTTTTTCCCCACTGTAACAGTACATCCAGTGTCATTAAGGAGTTAAAAATGAATAAATGCAATACATAATAATAATCATTCTTTAAATAGTTCCACCATGGGGAAATTCAGTGTGTTACAGCAGCAAAGATATGAAATGCAAAGATAAGCAATACAAATACACATATAATATATACAAAACGTTCCAAGATAGGGGCATTCCATTGATAGTAGACAGACAGATAGAAAGGTACAGAAGTAGCAGAGGGGAATATCACAACAGAAAGATATTTCAGTTCTCTGTATGGACTGATCTCCGCTTAGGTCGGTGTTGGTTTTACTGACTAACCGTAACGCGGAGGAAAGACTTCCGATAGCGCTCCTTCTCACACTTAGGGTGAAGTAGTCGATCATTGCCAGTACTGCCCAGCGCTATCATGGTCTCATGCATGGGATGGGATTCTCCCGCATGGAACTCACCATGGACTACTGTCACCCACCACCTGCACTGGGTCCAGGGGACTCAGCTTATCGAGTTTATTTCTATCCCTGGTTGATATACTGCTCCCCCAGCAGGCCACTCTGAAGAAGATTGCTGATGCCACTACAGAGTTGAAAAAAGTTCTAAGAAGTGCCCCCTGGACTACAAAGGCTCTCAGCCTCCTAAGCAGGTAGAGCCTGCTGTGGCCCTTCCTGTACCGGACATCCATGTGATCTGCCCAGTCCAGCTTATTAAGGAGCACACGTAGGTACTTATAGGTGTTGACAATCTCAATGCTTGTCCCCTGGCTGTCCACTGGTTTAGGAGGGCATCTGCATTTACAAAAGTCCACCATCATCTCCTTGGTCTTCTCAGTGTTAATCTTCAGGTGGTACTGCTGGCACCAGTCCACAAAATCCCGGTTCAGTTCTCTGTACACCCTGTAATCTTCATCTGTGATGGGGCCTACTATTGCAGAGTTATCAGGATATTTCTGTAGGTAGCAGCTAGAGGAGTTGCACCTAAAATCTGTAGTGTACAATGTGAAGAGGAAAGGAGCAAGAACTGTACCCTGGTGTGCCCCTGTATTACAGATCACGGTATCCGACACACAGTCCCAGGCTCTCACATACTGAGGTCGATTTGTGAGGTAGTCTAGGATCCAATTGGAGAGGTGGTGGTCCCCTCCAGCAAGGGCCAGCTTGTCTCTCAGCAACCCCGGCTGCAGATTGTGAGCTCTATATGGGACAGTGACTAACAAGGTCTGTAAAGCACTGTGGAATATGATGCCATTATACAAGTAAGCATATTTAAAAAAAAAAAAAAAAAAAAAAAATTATATATTTAAAATCATATGGTGTTAAAAGCACTGGAGAAATCAAACATTATTCTCAGCGTTCCCTGTTTTCTCCAGGTAAGAAAGAGCCCTCTGCAGAAGGTGGATGATGGCATCATCCACCCCAATGCCTGGCCGATAAGCAAACTGGAGAGGGTCCATAGCCGGGCTTCACTAGAGGGTGGAGATGTGTGAGAACCAGTCTCCCTAAAATCTTCATCAGGTGGGATGTCAATGCAATGGGTCTGTAGTGGTTGAGGTCTATAGGATGAGGTTTCTTTGGAACCGGTACCACACAAGAAGATTTTCACAGATCAGGTACTATCTCCAGCTTCAGGCTCATATTAAACATATATGTAATAGTACACAGCTGATCCCCACAAGTCTTAAATAGCCTTGCACTGATGCCACCTGGCCCTGCAGCCTTCCCAACTTTGATCTTTTTCATCTCGCTTCACACCTGGGCACATGTGAAGGTCAGACTGTGGTCAGATAATGACAGATTTCTGGATTTACTGGTCTAGTGGGAAGTAGCCGCAGGGGGGTGAAGTCAGTTTGGTAGAGGGAACTGAAAGACATGCTGGGGTGGGAGGAGCTGGTGTGTGATCAAATCTATTGAAGAATAAATTTAGTTTGTTAAGACAATCATCTGGCTTCCACTTGGGCGATAGACTGTCTGTAACCAGATTAACTTAAGCCCTTTCCAGACTGCACTTCTATCTTTTTTTTTCATTTGCTTTTCCATTTTTTCCCTTATAATTGGCTTTTTACTGTCTGATTTGACATCTAAGCTCATTTTGTACCTCCCTCAGCTCCACCTTAGCTCTTGCCTTGAATGCCTTCTTTTTCTCCTGAAGTAGTGTTTTTAAATCAGAATTAATCCATGGTTTGTTGTTGGAGAAGCACCTCACTACTTTTGTAGGTACTGTGTTATCAACACAAAAATTTATGTAGTCCCTAGAGTCCTTCTAGGTCTTCTCCATAAGAATCCTGCAGCACTTCCCATGCGGTTGTGTCAAAACAGTCCCTCAGAATCTCATCACTCTCCTCAGACCATATTCTCACTGTGCGGGTGACAGCTTCTCTACGTACAAGTGGCTTGTACACAGGCCGGAGATGCACTAGGTTGTGATCCGATCTTCCCAGGGCGGAAGGGCTGATGCGTTATATGCCTCCCTCGCATTAGCAAAGACCAAGTCCAATGTTTTGTTATCTCTTGTGTGTCAGGTTACATACTATGTGATACTGGGCAGTGCGGATGATGGAGAGACATGGTTGAAGTCTCCAGCCATAAAAAGGAGAGCCTGGGGGTGTAGCGACTGCAACTGGCTCACGGTGGCTTGTAGGACCTCAGGGGCACAGTCAGCTTTTGCCAAGGTCCCTTGGTAGATTAAAAAAAAAAAAAAAAAAAAAGTCTCATGCTCACAGCTAATAGTTCAATGTCCTTACAGCAACTTTTCTCCTTAATCACAATGTGTCTAGAATTACACCACCTATCATTCACAAATATCGCCAGCCCTCCTCCTATCCTCTTACCGCTCTAACCTTGTGCTGTCCACCCGAAGGAGTTTAAAGCCATCCAAGGAGACAAGTGTGTCTGGAGTAACTTTGGTGAGCCAAATCTCTAAACAGCATCATGCTGCACTCCCAAAACTCCTGATGCCTGGTGAGCGCCACCAGTTTGTCCATCTTGTTCGCAAGAGATCTCACATTTTCCATAATGATGGAGGGGAGAACAGGTCTAAAACATCTCCTGCAAAGGGCACCAGCTCTACATCCCCTTCTTTGCTTCCTCCAAAGTTGTTGGAGGATGTCTGGTCTAGTAGCATGCAGCCCTGCTGTGTCTCTAAGCTGCAGCAGTTCATCCCTGGAGTAGACAAAAGAATCCTGGTTACAGGCAGGATCTCCTGACAATAGCTCCCATTGGAAGCACAACAAATGCTATAAAGTATCATGTAGGGGTCAGAATATTTAGGTCCATCTGGAAAGCGACAGATACAACACATTCTGGCTTGTGTGCAGCCCTTCAGAGGCTCCACAGAATTTCATTTATTTTACAACAACAGTTTCAATGTACAGCTAAGCTTCATCCAATCAGAATTGCAGATTTTACAATATATGGCTAAGCTTCAGCCAATAAATTTGCATACAATGAATTCATTACCATACAGAGATTGTGTACAATGTTCTCTATGTGGAAAAGAAGTTACCATGTGCAGACTAGGGGGGCAGGGTATGCAAGACAAAGATTTCCACATACATTAGCATAGAATATCCAGTGAACTAGACAGATTTTCAAGTTACTCATACATAGATAACAAGAGAACAAAAAGCTACATAGAACTGCGTGAACCAGCTATACCATACTACATAGAGCCATGGGAATCTACTTAATCTATAAAGTTAAAAAAGTAATATTGATGTTTAAGCAAAATAAGAACATTACACATAGAAGATGGTGATGCAAAAATAATAGATTTATGTCCAAAGTGGGTTTTTGAAATTAGTAAAAAAAAAAAATAAAAAATAATATATATATATTTATTGTACATACACACATTAATACAATAAGTAATATCTTACTTATGCTGTACACTGTATGGCAAAAAAAATTGTAGAGGTAAAACAAAATGCCAGAATGGTTTTTAATTTTTCTTCCTAAATCCACCAAAGACAAGTCAATAACTTATAATGCATTTCATCCTGGAGAAAACAAAAAAACAAAAAAACAAAAAACAAAAACAAACTTGCACAATGTGAAGACAAAAACCCCAAAAATCATGAAATCATGATAAAATTGGCTGCAGCAAGAAGGGAATGTATGAACTATGCGAGTGTATGTCAGGGTACACCTCCGATTTAGAGCTTATGAGGGAAGAGACACCAGAACTGACACACTGTATTATTATGTCCCATCGTAGTCCCTGCACACAGTATAATATTCCAACGAATTTTCGCCACAAAACTAGCTATTATACTGTGGGGTCTCAGACCCCAGAAGTATAAGTGGAGGGCCAAGAGAGGTGATGATACATAAAAAACAGCGCTACTCAACAGAGTGGCTCTGTCCTTTTAAGAACTTCTACTAGATGTCAACGACCACTGATTGGGTCTCATGGGTCACGTGGGCGTCATTATACATATTATACACCTGAGGCCCCATCAGGGGTATTTTACGTCAGGCAGAAGTGCCAAAGATAGCAGGGAGGTGCTCTGTAACACATGAGAGATGAGGTTTTTTTTTTTTTTTATGCTTCATCACCTCTCCTGGGGCTCCACTTATACTCTGGGGTCTGAAGAGAAAAATACCAGAACAAGTAGATAGTCTGTTTCTCTGAGCCCATGTGGTAGGCTTCAGGGTTCTTTCTTAAGCACATTACAGAGCGGGTGAGCAGTCATCTCCTACATGCTGTCCAGAACAAGAAGACCCCTGTTCCCCCCCAGGCGAGACTAATTATCCCCAGTCTCCTCCCTGCATGATGTCACCGCCCTCCTTTGTAAACTCTCTATAACCATCTTTCCTCATACCTCCAAGCCCGATGACTGTAGAGTCGGACAGGAGGTATGATCGGGTTTGTGGAGAGATCTCCATCGTGTAGACACCAAGGGTGACACCCCAATCCCCTTTGGGTAAGGAGATCAGTATCTGGACCTTTTCTGGGCTTTGAACCGTAACATGCGTGGGCTCTAAACTTGTGCCTAGGCCTGGCGCATCTGGGGAATTTAATCGGGGCGACTGTAAGAGGTTCCCCAGGGCAGATATGATCATAAAACCATATCCCCTTTGATCTGTAGCCGGCTCCATCTTGTCTGATGGCAGTTTGCAGAGAACCCACGCCCCCCCAGCACATCCTTTCTGCAGGACCCTCTGCCGTGTTAACGAGTAACACTTATGTAAACAAAGGCCTGTGAATGTGACTCTCTGGGGATCAAAGGGTTGTGGAACAACAAAGTTGGATACACAGACCTACCACCTGGTGTGGGAGTAGGAGTCTGAACATGTGACAACACACTGACACAAAATACATATCTGGAAAAATACATAGCTGGCCCTCTCGCATCACCACAAGTCCATCCACATTTTCCGCAAAAATATATTTGCCACCCTGCTCCTCTTCTGCAGATAAAGTGTTGTCCTCTAGATATTTCATCTTCCTCTTCCGGGCCCAAACCATACTTGCCTCCAAGGAAACCGGCCAAACCCTTCTACTACAAGAACCACCAGATTTATCCAGCGATTGGAATTTTAAAGACCTGTCCTCCTCCATTTTGACTAAGCCTCTAATGCTTTCTAGCAGAGATGGCAATTCCTCCTGGAAGACGTTATCCAGACAAGACTAACAACTTTGCATAAGATACATACAGCATTCTCTTGCAAATGACAAATCCTGTATTTGTATCTGTAAGACCTTTTGCCCGCCTCTAACAAACTTTCATCTTAACCACCTCTTTGACCAGCTTTTTTAATCCCCTTGAGTCCCTTAAAACCAAACACGGGAAAACACATCATTAGCAAAAGAGTGAATATAACCACATGGGGCATACAGCACCTCTTTCCCAACCAGGTATCGGGTTAAGGCTGCTTGATACTACTGCCTCTGTGTGTTGCCCCGCTTCCATCCTAAGAGGATCCCTTACACACTGAGCAGGAAGTCTCGCCGCTGCCCTTATGAACCTGACTACCCACCAGTGGTCAGCCAAAGAGATATCAAAAATACACAAGATGATATATTTTAGTGTGCTTGGTCTTAGGCCCAAATCCAGACCTCACTGAAGAAAGTCCAGAATCTGATGATCTGGGGTCAGTGTTAGTTAGGAGGTTTAACTCCATACCTTGAGAAATTTTTTTCGAGATTTTATTTATTGCATTGGTGACTACTTTATGACAGGCTTTAATAGTTTTAACTACACTGTTCAAAAGGCCCTTAGATATTTGGATGAAGCCTTCAGGATCCACCGTTGTAGGTGTTCCGGATTTGAATTAAGAAGGTGGCCCAGGGGGGCGGAGCCTAGCCACGATACGATATGGTCGCCTAATCTCAGAGCTCCCAGCCTGAGTCTCACCAAGCGACGATTACAGCGACAAGCCCGTGGAGTGAACTGCTCCAAATTATACAGGAACGAGAGCTTACCTTCTGGAGATGCCCAGGAAGCGCAAATCGGCGGTGAAGCTGCAAAAACTCCTGGACTACTTCTTCCCTCACGGAGGGGGAGAGGAGCAAGATGGCGATGACCCGCACGCAGACACAACATCTAGGGCCTCGACTCCTCCGAGGGACCCTCCGGCAGAGACGCCCACACTCTCCGCGCTGTCAGCCCCATCCCTGCAACAGCTGATTGATCGTGCGGACTCGGGACCGCACGAGTCTCCCTCCTGGCGTGCCGGGGCGGCCGCGCAATTTGGGCCTACACAAAATGGCGTCACGGGGCCTAACGCTGCATCCAGCCTGGGGACGCAGCAATCGCCCACTGCGAGCCCAGCGAAGCAGAAGCCAAGGCTCCAGAGCGCTGATCAGCAAGGAGAGGAGGTAAGCGACACCATACAACAAACACCTCCACCTGATTTCTTGGCAGATGTACCGGCAACAGAAAATCTGTTAACTGAGGCCTCTATGAAAAATATGCTTATGGCCTTTTGTAAGTCATTAAAGACAGACATGTCCCTTATGGTGAAACCGCTAGATAGAGATCTTCAAGAGTTAAAAAGCCGTACGGTACATGTTGAATCTAAAATGGCGGAATTTGCTGCATCGCATAACGCGCTTATAGATGCACACTGCGACGTGGAAAGGGATGTGTCCTTCCTTCCTTAAAGCTAAGATAGCCGATTTAGAAGACCGTTCCAGAAGAAATAATTTAAAATTTAGAGGGATCCCAGAATCAATACCTTCAAAAGATTTGACCATTTTCCTCCAAGATATGATAAGATCGTTACTACCGAATCTCACGAAAATGGACTTAACTATTGACAGAGCTCATAGAGTTCCGAGACCCTCACATTTAGATGAAACTATACCCAGGGATGTTCTAGCAAAGATCCATTTTTACCGTACAAAAGAGCTAGTTCTGCTGACTTCACGGAAAACAGACCGCCTGCCTGAACCATATCACATGATCTCCATTTATTCAGATCTCTCAGCCACGACACTACAAATCAGGAGGCAATTTATCCCTTTTACTACAGCATTACGTCAGCACCACATTTTGTATAAATGGGGATTCCCAGTCCGTGTGATCGTCTCCCGCAATAACCTCGTACAGGTCATCAAGACTCTGGAGGAAGGGAAAAAAATTGCTAAATGCCTGGAATATTCCGATGGTTGATCCTCCAATCAAAAACCCACCTGGTCCAGTATCAGATGGCTGGCGCCAGGCGAAAACCCAAAAACGTCCACTTAGACGGCTACAAAGCTAGAGACTCACTTATCCTGGATTCCATATGTTCGCTGCTGTTGAACTTATCCCCACAAGATCACGACAGCTGCTGGTCTGCTGTACTATGTTTGACTCTTTTTTTTTCTTCTTGATACAGCTCAGATGGATAGTCCATCGGTTCTGTTATTTCTACGGTTTGTTTCCTTTCCGGTTTTGGCACACAGGGCGAAATGAATACAAATGGTGGAAACAACTCCGCCTCCTGCAAACAGGGATATCCTTTGGTATGAGCAAGTGTGGTAAGACTCTTAATGCATTCCTAATTGTGTATTAAGGTGCTTAAAATTATGTCTGTCTATGAATGTCAGAGGATTGAACTCTCCTCAAAAGAGGGCCAATTTATGGCGCAAGGCACGAGATCAAGGCTGTGACATTCTTGCAGTGCAAGAGACCCACCTCTTGAAGGCAGATGCCTCTCGCATTCAACACCCAGCATATCCAAATGTATTCCATGCTCACTATTCTTCAAAACGTAGAGGAACATTGATTGGAATTAGGGATTCGGCAGCATTTCAATTAGTGTCACAATATGCAGACCCGGGAGGGCGATTTATAATATTAACTTGTATTCTTAATAGTGTTACATATACGCTGGTATCAGCCTATGCCCCCAATAGGAAACAGGTGGCATTCTTAAGGAGACTGGTAAAGGCGGTGGAAAAGAGGAAGCAGGGATGTTTAATATTGATGGGGGACTTTAATATGGCTCCGGACCCGGTGGTGGACACCACTTCTGGTGGGTCGACACGCCACCCTTATCTTTCGCAAGCGCTATGGCGCCATGAACTATTTGACGCCTGGCGTATCCTCCATAATACTGAGATTATACTTATTTCTCTCCTGCACATAATAGCTACTCGCGGATAGATTTATTTCTACTCGAACAATCCAGCCTCCCCATGATTATGCAATCTGATATCTCAGTAATCACGTGGTCAGATCATGCAGCCATAACCTTGACCTTAGCAGAAAAATATGAATGTCCAAGAGCATTCGTATGGCGGTGCAACGAATTTTTAATGTCACAACCGAAATTAAAAGCAACTTTAGAGACTGATCTGAGGGAATTTTTTCTGGTTAATACCCCATCTGCCCCTAGCCCTGATATACTGTGGAACTCTCACAAGGCCTTTATTAGAGGAACGTTCATTCGCTTGGGGCATATAGAAAAGAAAAATAGATTAGCAGAAATAGATAGACTGCTTCATCAAATAAAAACTATTGATGACAGCAATAAAAAGTCCCCCTCTCCATCAAATGCAGCAAAACTGATGACATTACGCCATCAACTGACAGCGTGCTTATTGCATAAATATGAGAAAAATCTAAAACGGACCAAAGCTACATATTACTCTCAGTCCAATAAAGCAGGTAAACTCCTAGCCTCCAAACTTAAACAAAAGCATGCGAAATCCAGAATTCAATTCCTTCACAGTAAGGATGGTACATATAAAATATATGACCCAAGGGGCATAGCTGACGCCTTTAGATCATTTTACGAAGGTCTTTACAATATAGCGGAAGACACAGCGGTAGCTCCCCCAACGAACCGCGACATTGAGCGTTTCCTTACAGCTGCCCAATTGCCCAGGCTCACTGAGTCACAACTGGACTCTTTGAATACACCCATTACCTCAGAGGAGTTGTTGTTAGTTATTAAATCGCTGCCATCTCATAAATCGCCGGGCCCTGATGGCCTTACTAATGAATACTACAAACGATTTTTCCAAATCCTGAAAGACCCAATGCTGTCCTTCCTGGCGGCCGTGATTGATTCTGGCACCATCCCAAAAGAAAACCAAGAGGCCTTAGTAGTTACGCTGCCAAAACCAGGAAAAACGGCCACTAACCCCCAAAACTTTCGACCTATATCTTTACTAAACTCCGACCTGAAAATTTATGCCAAATTAATAGCAAACAGGCTAGCAACCTGTCTCCTGAGCTTGATCAACAATGACCAGGTGGGATTTATTAAGAGGAGGCAATCTTACGATAATACCAGACGCATTTTGAACCTTATACATCACATTGATTGTAAGAAGATGGAGGCGGTGATCCTTGCATTGGACGCTGAGAAGGCGTTTGATCGTATTTGCTGGTCATGCGCCTTCTCGGTGCTCAGAAATATGGGGTTCTCTGGAGCTATTTTGAGAGCGATAGAGGCGTTATACTCTGCACCATCTGTGAGAGTGTTTACCAATGGAGTAGTATCGGACCCTTTTGTGATAACAAATGGGACCAGACAGGGATGCCCCCTGTCGCCCCTGATATTTGTTCTTTCCATGGAACCATTGGCTCAGGCACTCAGACTAGATACGGAAATAGGGGGCATTGATATTAGGAATAGAGCTCACCTTATATCGCTCTACGCTGACGATATTATTCTTACCCTGTCTAAACCACAAACATCTATTCCTCGCCTAATGGCCACCATTACTGAGTTTGGACAATTATCGTTTTACAAATTGAATATGGCTAAATCACAAGCACTACCTTTGAATGTCCCTCCTTCTTTGCTTCATCACATGAAGTCAAATTATGACTTCGATTGGAGGAAAGACAATGTCCAGTACCTGGGGACGCAGATGACACCATCCCTAGGGACCCTTTACAGAAGTAACTATACACCAATGTTAAAATTACTGCAAGAGGAGATGGAGTGAATGTCAAAAACAGATACCTCTTGGATAGGCCGAGTAGCGGCCTTCAAAATGTTACTGCTACCTAGACTTCTGTATTTGTTTCGCACGCTCCCGATATCCATTCCTGTTTCCTTCTTTGAAACAGCACAAAGGGTGATCTCAAAGTATATATGGAATGGGAAAAGACCGAGAATCAACAAAAGCTTCCTTTTTAAACAAAAGGAGGCAGGAGGGCTGGGAGTTCCGATGATAAACTATTACATAGCCTCACTGGTTACTCAGTGCGCTAGGTGGAAATCAATGGATACCTCGGTACCATGGTTACACAGAGCAGGCATTTATAGCTCCTTTAAAACTGGAAGATGCACTGTGGTTACCCTTTTGGAACATTTCAGCTCCTGGATCCTTCTCCCCGGTCATGATAGCCTCATTGGCGGCATGGTAGCTGATGCACAGGAAAGCCAACCCCATGAAACATTTTCATATTTCTGAAATGCCTTTGTCCCTACTAGCATGGGTAACTGACGATTTGGGAACCTTGGACTGGGAATCGAGGGGGATAACACATATTTCTCAATTATATTCTGACACTAAACAACCTATATTGATTGCTGACCTTAGACAGACATACGGAATCCCTAACGGCGACTTCCTTAAATATTTTCGAATATGGCACTTTGTGTCTAAACATCCTGTGTCGCTTTTGCCCCATAGTGGTGCACTATTCACCTGGCTATCGACCAAAGTGAGAGGGTTGAGATTCCTGTATGACAAAATGGACGACCTATCGACCTTTACTAGATCTACCCCATTTCGTTGCTGGGAGAGAGATTTAGAAACAGCAATTACCCTAGAGGAGTGGCAACAGGCAATTAAGCTGATCCATCTATCCTTAAAGTGCAGTACACATTTAGAGACGGCCATGAAAATAGTATTACGATGGTATAGGACCCCAACTATGCTACAGTTAGCATATCCCTCCGAATCAGGGAATTGCTGGAGGGGATGTGGAGGTAGAGGAACCCTTCTCCATATTTTGGGGAATTGCCCCATAATTCAAGGATACTGGGAAAGGGTCTTTGAGATGCTCTCGGAGCTATTCGACTTCTATACACCGCTAAAATGGCTATTCTGATAATCGGAATTCCTAGTGCACTGAGGACATACAAAAAAACTTATCTGCAAAATTTTGACTATAGCCAAATTGATGTTGGTATAGAGATGGAGGACAGTAGCCCCTCCACCCATGTCGGATCTCTTAATGGCCATAAATAACACACACACACACACATAAGAGTAATCGCATTGGGAAATGACTCCTTCCATAGCTTTGAGAAAATCTGGGAAGCATGGAATTACTCTCGATTCGCTCTGAGAGAAAACCAGGTTAATACAGGTAATTCGGGGGGGGGGGGGGGAAGCAGTGAGTGAGTGGATGGGAGTCAAACCTGCCAACTAAAGCGTAAATGGAGCAGTGGGAGAGTAGAAATATGAAATGTAAAATATGAGTGTCAATGCATACACACAAAGCCTTACAACCAAGGGAAGGTCGGAATTGAGGAACATATTCTAGGTACGATTCATAATAGCCCGTTGACTGTGCCTGAAAGTTATTGTTATAGTTCTGGTTTATTATGTTAGTGCTTGAATACCTGTCTTATTGATGTATGATGTTACAGATGTTACAGATGTGTCTTGGAAAGACAGTATGATGTTATCTTGCATATTATGTGATAATGCATACCAATGTACATTGCACTGTATGTTAACACCGTTCTGTACGTTTATTCTTTGAAAATTCGAATAAAAATTATTGAAACTAAGAAGGTGGCCCAGCTTAAGTAGGTCTCTCCTGACAGGGAGAATCACTGGATCTGTCAAAACCAGTTTTCTGTAGGAGGGAACAAACTTCTCTTCCCAAAAAGAAACGATCAGTATCACAAACTCACTAGGATCGGATGTTCTGGGAATGAGTGCCAGAGGTGGAAAGGCATAAGCAAGTTCCCAATCCCAGGCAGTGAGAAAATGCATCCACTCCCCAAGGATGATGGAAAACAGCAGCTCCACCATTGAGTTTGGTCTTGTAATGACTAGATCTGTTTGAGGGGGATCCCCAAAGCTGTTTTGGGGGGTTAAAAAAAAAAACAAAAAAAAAAACTGTTATTTGTTTGAAGACATCTAACCTAGAAGAGCCATTGCTTGTCTTATTTTGTAATAATTTGCTGCCAGGAAAGTCATGATCCTGTTTAATAACTTGTCCCTCTTCTCTAATGGGAGAAGACACATTCTGTTCTGAGTCTAGAAGGACTCCTAAAAATGTATTCATTGTGGCCGAAATTGCATTGAAATTTTGAAGATTTAATGATCCACCCTAATCTCTCCAGAAACCTTATAACAGTCTGTTGTACATTAAGGAGTGTACCAACTCTGCCTTTATGAGAAAATCATCTAGATACGGAACAATGACTCGTAGTTTCCTGATCACTGCCACCCCTGCTATCACCATATTTCTAAAAATTCAAAGGCTGGATGCAATGCCAATTGGAATAGCCGTAAACTGCAGATGAAGTACCTGGCTTGGGAGAATGCTCCATGGCAAACCTGAGAAACACCTGTGACGTCCTATGTGCTTTCTTTATGCTGCTAATTGGCTTCAGAAGTCACGTACAGTTTGGACTTCCATCAAAACAAGACCCTGGAGCATCAGGACCATGGTGCACCAGAGCACTGAGGACAATTTTTTGTCAACCTTGTTACCTGAATCCAAAGATTGCACCTAGTGTAGCCTAGTTTTCTTAATGGGAGGTTCTCCTGAAACTTGAAGGCTAGAAATCAAAAGATTGAACTTCCTAATAAGGAATCCTAAATCCTTCAAGGATTTTACTCTTTAAAAGGAGTCTATCGATGCAGTGTTTAAAAAAATTGTGTGCGCCAATTTAAGACAAGCTGGGCATTTCTTAGATACTCCCCTTTTAGAGGACGACTTGCGCTTATAGGCTCCCTCAGACTCCACCAAAGAGAGACTGCTAATAAATGGCACAAAATAGTTTTAAAAAGGAGGAAGACATGCTTAACTAGACCCAGGAGAGGGTAACCCATAAATGTCCCCAGCAATGGTTTGGAAGTGCTGGATCAGTTTTGAAAACAACCACTGCAGATCTCAGATCAGAAAAACACATGGCAGAGCCACTAAACTAGTAGCTTACCTGCACCTCAGCATGTGATGTCACCTCAATGCAACATGCACCATTGCAGAAGATGAGCAAGTGCAGTCACATAATGCATTACTTCAGGTTGTATTGGAGTTATGCTGGCAGCATGTTGAGCTTCCCATGGAACTACTCCAAGGAGTCCCTGGATCTTAGCCATTCTGCAGGGATTTCCAAGTAGGGCAATCCCAGGAGGCACTCCTTGCTTTAGCCCCACAGAGTTGCAGGAGGGGAGAAGAACTGGAAGAGGGAAGAAAAACCACGCTACCTCAGAGGCCTTTCCTTGTATCAGAAACAAAAGAAAAAGGGTGAAGCCTCCTTAACAAATATCCTCCACCACACCCAAGAGGAGCGAGAGACCCCCTCCCATCCTAACCCCTGTAGCGACAGGAAACACTGGAGGGAGAATGCAGGAGTGGAGTTTTAAACTCAGATCCTGTTCCTACTGGGGTCAAGGGTCATCTTCCACTTGATGCCATCATGGGGAACATTAGGGAAAATAAATGTAACAAAAGCCTTAGTGCACTATATATTAGTACATAGTGAATTGCAGAGTTCTATTCATATAATACACAATACGCAAATGATTGAAAACTCTTAAATTCATGTTTTATTTGTATAGGTGACAATCCTTGATTCATGATTTAGGTCCTGTCAGCAAGACAGTCTCCCTCCACAGGTGCACGCCAAAACACCTTCCGGTCTGCCTCCCCCTTGTGGTTTTGAAGCAGACCATCATTACTGGGAATAAAGACTGGTCTCAACTGTCAGACGCTGGAACATGAAACATCTTAAAGACAGTCTGGGAGATCTTTTTCTATGACCTAGAAAAAAGGAGTACATAAGGGTTTACAGTTTTTAAAACACTGAGGGACCGTCGTGATGTTCCTACCTGAATATCTTTTGCCCCCTTCCATACTGTTTCCCTTTTCTTTTCCTTCCTTCCACACTTTACCCACTCCTCATCCAGCCATTTTCAGTTTTCGCTTTTTTGCTGTGGCCTTACACCATTTCTTCTCCTTCGTTATGCATATATGTGGGATGGAACTGAGGAGCACTTTCCCCAGATACTCTGCCTGGTGTGAGTGATCATTATGCTTTCATGGGGATCAATAGAGTGAACTAGCCTTTGTGATAACCTGGCTTATGATATTGTGGGGCCTGAAGACTACTCATCATGAGCCTTGACACTATCGGCAGGTGTCATATTTGATTCCTGTTGTACATGATCCATGGGTCCTGTGAGGCTCCTTGTTGTTATATGTGCCATGTTTAGCTTTTGTTTTTTTAAATTAACCTTCGTCCGGCTGAGTAGGCACAATTGTAACTATTCCGTTTTAAAATTGCAATAACTTTTTTTCGAAAAGCCGTAGAGGGCTGAAATTTCGTGACATCTCTGCAGTTTTGGTCCAGAATATATTGGCCAAATTTCAATAAAATATCTCCACCCCCTTCCAAGATAAGGGGTCGAGATATTTTTGCATCCATAACAAGCTGCATAGGTACAAATGTACCCTCATATATTTTGAATGAAGATAATGCAAGGAAAAAATAATATTTTTTTTAATGATAATGCTATTTTATTATAAACAAGTAAAAAAAACTGTTCATTTACAGTGTTCATCGCAAATGGGTTTCACACAAACCACACAAGACTTTCTAGTCTTACGTTGTTTTCGCCTCAGGTCTCGGCAGACATAGCAACTACCAACAACAGGGGAGGGTCCACGACTACCATGAGGTATTTGAGGGCCAGCTGCTGCTTGCGATGCTACCAGAATGCATCGTCCAAGCACCATTTCTACTGCACCTCGAAGAAAATGGTTTCTCATAATCATTCGGTTTGTACTACGATCTTCAATTGCAGGCATACACAGCTGATTTGCGAGATCTTTCAGGAACTTTCTTCGTTGATCCTTTGTCCTGAAGCTTGGATTGTGTTCTCTGTAGATGATGTAGGATGCTAACCCAGTGACGTCAATCATATTGTAGAAAAATGCCAGAGGCCAACGTAATGTTCGTCGTTTCACAGTGTACTCTCCCAACATTTTATCCATAACATCAACTCCGCCTTTTGTTTTGTTGTAGTATTTTATTATCTCTGGCTTGGCTGCTAGTGTCTCTTCAACTTCTCCCGTAATGTGCATAGATGATAGAAGCACGACTGATTTGTTCTTCTTTGGTACATATGAACAGACTGATCATGATTGTAGGCAAAATTTGTCGAGTTTACAGGCCTTTCTTTGGCAGGCTGCATGTTGCTAGGTAGGAACCTTTTGTTTTTTTCTCACTGTACCAACTAGTGTCATGTTCCAGGAGATCAATACCTTAGCTAGTTCCATGGTTGTAAAGAAGTTTTCGCTGGTGACATTTCTTCCAGAGCCTTTATACGAGCTCACTAGGTCCAATACTGTTCGTTCACCAATGTTTACTTGTCGAGGACCATCAGTTTGTTTCCCAGTGTAGAGCTGACCTTGTAATGGGTAGGCATTTGACGAGTCACAAGCCCAGAAAATCTTTATGCTGGTTTTGAAGGTATATACTGGGTAAATTTAGTATGGCCTCTAAATAGAAATAATTGCTCGTGGATGGTGATACAATTATATGGCTTGTAGGCTCTCTCCAGATTTCTGTTCAGCATTGTCCAGATGTCCCGTATTGGTGCAGCTTTATCTGTTTGCTATCCTATAGTGATAAGTTTCATACAAAATATATGTAAGCCAAGTCTAGGCTCAAAGACAATTTCTGACTGTTCTGTCCCCACATAAGGCGAATGAAGGTATAACTGGCTGTTAGATGCTGTGAGACTTTCCTACCTTCGTATCCAAGAAATTGAAGACTTCACAAGTCTAGAAATGTGTGTGCTCACAGCAATGAGATGAACAGCAAAATGGCTACTGAGAGGAGGGAGGCAGGAAGAGAAGTAGAAGCCACTCCCAGTTTGAATCAACTTAATTGACAGCAACATAAGTGAGCAGTAACAACACTGGCCAATAGATATCAGCATAACATTTGTAGCTGAATGAACTTTAGTTTCTGAAACCAAGTAAAGGAGAAAGTCTTCCCACAGTGGAGGTATATATGAAGGTACAATTGTACCTCTGCAGCCTGTTAACGTTGTAAAATTATGCAGCCTGACGAAGGTTAAACTTTAATGTGATTGCACTATAAGTGTTTACAATTCTAGATCCTTCAATAATAAAAACTCCCTAGTTTGCTTATTACAAAAAACTGAGTAACGCTGACTACTTACAACAGGATCATCCATGGGACTGAATCTCTTCAACACATTACCTTCTCTGTCAATAAGGAACTGTAAGAAGAAATAGCCATTAATAAATCGAAGAGTAGCAGTCCTAGTTAAATATTTTTGTTCAGGACCTTACCTTGGTAAAATTCCACTTAATTGCACTAGAAAAGCAAAAAAAAAAAAAAAAAAAAATTGTAAGTAATTATTACAGTTAAAGTATTTAGGAGCAGTTTTAAAAGGCACAATGCAACTCCAGTCTCATACTGGTCAATATCACTTAATTGTTGCCCGTCAGGCTGGGTTTCCACACAGGTTTTATTACAGTTCTTTGTAGTCAAAGCCAGGAGTGGATGGAATAAGGAGTGGCAGCTGTCCTAAATACTTTCTTCCTCTTTTTGAAAACCAAACCAGGTGTGGATCAAAGAAAACCATTAAAAAAAAAAATTAAAAAAAAATTTAAAAAAATTTATAGTAGAATACAGGTAAGTCTCAATAAATTAGGATATTTTTGAAACGTTCATTCATTTCAGTAACTCAATTCATAATCAGCGTCTTCCATGATTGTGTGTCCTACTGAACCAGACTGAGGGACCATTTAAAGGCTTAGGAAACCTTGGCAGGTGACAGTTTACAATACTGAACTTTTTTACACTAGTCAAATTTTCTTAGATTTGGGTTTCCATTACTTGTAATAAATAAACAATTACAGAAAAAAAAAAAACACTTGAAATAGAACACTGTGTAAAGAATCTAGAAAATATAGGTCACTTTTTTAATTTAATTACTGAAAGAAATAAACGTTTCAAAGATATTCTAATTTATTGATATGCACCTGTAGTTCACCTGCAGGATAAAGCTGTTCTGAACAGTTTAGCATTACTCTCACAGACCAAATAGACAGTTTCCTGCAGCATAATTTTCAGCTACAGACCAACTAAAAGCATAACTTCATGGGAAGTTTGGGAGTGGTTGTAGCTCCCCATCTAATGGTATGGCTTAGCTCAGATGGAAAATCTGCCTCAAACTGTGCCAAATTCCTCCAAAATCCAGCTTCCTTTAGTTTTAATGGGAGTCCGATGCAGTTTTTTCTAGCTAGCAGAAAAATAAGCATAATGCTCGACATTCAGGCAGATTCCATCTGATATTTTCTCCCTCCCGTTCACTTCAATGGAAATTACAACCTGATGTGTGGACTACCAACAAGGTTGTAATTGAGTGCCATTGACTACTGGAAACAGTAGTGCAGGTTCAGGGAATGAAATGCAAATTTGTTTATTTATTTTGTGCAAGCCACCAAGCTTTCACAGATTTCTGAAAGGCAAAACTATACCCCTGTCATAAATTGGAGGTTTAGATAGATTTTAAAATCAGTAGTCCATATTACAACACCAACTGGTATGTTACCCAGCTTTCCTGGCACCATGAAAGACATCTGTAAACATTCTGTAACTTAACAGAGCAAGGGGGGGGGGGAAATCATTTAAGTACATTTAGCACTCAGCAGTCCCCATCACCAGGGCAGTTGAGTCAGTAGACTATTTTCCACAGCAGAAACCTCCTTCATAAACGGCCGTCATGATAAGTCAGAAGCAGTAAAGCTCTAATTCATTAAGAAGCTAGTGACTTACATCCTATGACAGTAAATAAGGAACAAGCTCTACATCTAGTTATAGACTATTATAAATTGCATAATTAAAAAACATTTTTTATTTTCAAAGTAGGAGCTGTTAACTTTTCTGGCTCCACCCAAAATCAGTATAGACTCAGATTCCACAGTCCTGCCTATTATAGCATTACTTTGTTACCAAGCTTTCCTGGGACCCTGAAAGGGAAGACTAACATGACAATTACAGTAAGGAGGGAAGATTTAGGCCTAAGACTCCACGTAGAGGGTCACAAAAAAAAACAAAAAAACACCACACTGCGAGAAGAGCCATGGCAGCGACGCATCGCAGTGTTTCCTGTAGTGCTTTTCACAGAATGTCCAGAGAAGTTTCCTCTGTGGATGTTCTGCTACAATTTTACTTAGGGAAATGCTGGCGGTTTCCCTATAGGCATAATTGACATTCTACGGTTTTGGAAATAGCCGCATATCTGCTACGCATATGCTCTGCAATTTGTGTATGGAATTCGCTTTGCAGTGACTGAAACACTGCTGGATTTTCCTCTGCAGCAAAACTGTGGAGTTTATGCTACATGGCCCCACCCTCAATCAGATTTTGCTGGACTGGTCTCCATTACAAGTTACTTAGAACGTCAAATAGACAAAGTATGGAACAATCGTGGAGAAAGAAGAGGGATTTAGACAAATAGTATTCCTCATCACAGCTACACTACCAGCTTTCCCAGAACGACAAATCTAGCAAGCCGATTTATATATATTAAGCATTCTGGTGTCTATTACTGCATTACCTGGTATGTTACCCAGCTTTCCTGGGACCATGAAAAGGGAAATCCTAGCAAGCTACATTAATATTATAGCACAAGGAAGTAGATTTATTTTAGGTAGATATAATACTATGTATTACAGCACCATGCGCTAGGTTACCAAGTTCTCAGGTGTCTGAAAGGCAAATCTGGCAAGGAAGGAGATTTTATATTATATTACTTTATTATTCAGCAGTCCCTACTACAGCATTACCCAGTAAGCTACCCAGCTTTCATATGGCCCTAAAAAAGCAAGTCTGGCCATGGCATGCTATACTATATGTATATACTGAATATTATCATGGCAGTTAGTGAGGTTTGGTATTCAGCCATCCTGAAAGGCAAATCTGCAGGAATATAGGAAAGAAATCAACACATAACCACATGTTTGTCATCCAGTAGTTTGGGAAAGCCTTACTGGGTTATACTATTTTCACTGTAATTTAGTGAGGTACAGCCAGTCGGCATTACTGTATAGCCACTACTGCTGGCACAGTCACATCTAATTCATACAGTCAGTTACTTGGGGGATTTCGTCCAACAAAGTGGCTAAACTCACTGTATAGACAATCTACATCCTAAACCCAGCCCTCTCCTCCTAAAATTCCTGGCTCATGTGTACCAGTATTCATACTCTATTACACAACAAAACAAAAAAGTTTGAGGTGTCAAATAGGTAGTTTACCATTTTCTGTTAGCATTCTGAGTTTAATGGTCCTTCTTAACATCTACCGCAATAGTATGATAGATGGAGGGTCCTTAACCCCTTCCAGCTGCAGGCACTTTTTGATTTTGACTCCCACTTTCCAAAAGCCATAATTTTTTTTTTTTTGTTTACAGAGCCATATGAGGGCTTAATTTGTGTGGGACAAATTATACTTCATTTAGTATTCTGTACAATGTACAGGGAAGTTATAAAAAAAAAAAAAAAAAAAAAAAAAAAAAAAAACCACCCACACACACCACACCCATAATCTATGGGTTGACACGATTCCATGTTCGGTTTTCTTCTCTATGTTTTAACCCCTTAATCCCCCCCCCCCAATAAAAAATATATATATATATAATTCTTTTTTTTTTTTTTTATTATGAGAGAACCCCAGTTATGTATTTGCTGGTCTATTCGCTTCAGTGATTTTGTGTGTATACAAGGGGAGGTTGCCCTTTCTGGCTCCAAACAGTTTTATTACCCCTGGACAAACAGATGTCAAAGGAGGGGGGGGGGGGGAGAACTACCTGGAATGGAGGTGTCCCTGGACACTGGTCTTAATTGAGGCAAAGACCTAGATTCTGTCACATTCCGTCACACACAGCTAAGAGCTGGGTGTGTCCATTTTCACTACAGAAGATCTCCAAGCTCCTGGAACCAAAGACTTGTATTCTTTCATTCCTTTTTATTTTTATAGCTGTTTGTATTAGGTGTCATTTGTTATCCCTCTATATGTAGCACTGACCCATCTTGGTTTCTGCTGAAGTCAGCAGTGGTGGTGGTGGCATGTGTGTATTTGGGGTGCGACTTACTCAATTTGCAGCCTGAGCGTTGGGCACGTGCAAGATTGAGTGAACAGAGTTGAGTTGACCCCTGGCAGCGGCGCACACGTCACTTGCTAGGAAGGCCCTTACTTGACAAAAAATATAAATATGTATATTTCCATATACAGGGTTGCATAAGGCATCTTTCTGGGGGCCATATGTGCTTTTTAGTTATACCATTTTGGTGAATGTTTTGCTTTGGTTACTATTTAATTACATTTTTTGAGAGGCAAAACAGTTAGGTTCTTTTGCTTTTTGCTCCCACCCCCTGTTAAAGTTTGTAGAACACGCAATTTTTGGACAGTGACACCTAATGTGTATGTGTTTCACCTTATGTACTTTTATATGTATTCTAGGGAATGGGGTAGATTTGAATTTTTTTTTTTTTTTTAACTATAAATTTTTATACCCCCTAGGGCCCTGGTGGAGAGCCTATGGCACACATGCCAGACGGGCACTCAGAGCCCCCTCTGTTGGCACATCTCCCCATCCAGGCTTCCCGATCACTCACACACTTTTTATATATATATATATATATATATATATATATATATATATATATATATATAAAATACTGTGTGGGCCACTGTGGAGCATATAATACTGTGTGGGGGCCACTGTGTTTTTCTTTTAAAAAACAAAAGATGTTAATGTAGGATTTGTTTTTTCCAAAATAAAGCCTCAGTATTAAGGTTAAATTGCCGTGTTGACACTTTGCAATAATATTAGTGGGTTTTGGGTTGCAGTTTGGACACTGTCTCCTAAAGGTTTTCCATCAGTGCCCTAGAGTATACAGCAGAGAACTGAAAGCAATGCCTGCAATCAGTGATAACACTAATTGCAGGCATTAGCCTGAACTGCTGTTTTTTTTGTTTTTTTTTACCTACCCTAAATTTTGTATAAAAAGCAAGTTCAAGCAATAGACATTCCCCAAGTTGTTATAAATAAAAAGTACATCTGGCCCTGAAAAAAAAAAAAAAAAAAACCCTGAAACAAACCTTTACAGTGAAGGAAATAAGTATTTGATCCCTTGCTGATTTTGTAAGTTTGCCCACTAACAAAGATATGAACAGTCTATAATTTTAAGGGTAGGTTAGAAAACCACACTGTATAAATTTTATAAGTTTATTTGCATTTTGCAGAGAGAAATAAGTATTTGATCCCCTACCAACCATTAAGTGTTCTGGTTCCTAAAGACCAGTTAGATGCTCCTAAATCAACTCGTTACCTGCATTAAAGACAGCTCTCTTATATTGTCACCTCTATAAAAGATTCCTGTCCACAGACTCAATTAATCAGTCAGACTAACCTCTAAGACCAAGACCAGAGAGCTTTCTAAGAATGTCAAGGACAAGATCATAGACCTGCACAAGGCTGGAATGGGCTACAAAACCATAAGTAAGACGCTGGGTGAGAAGGAGACAACTGTTGCAATAGTAAAAAAATGGAAGAAATACAAAATGACTGTCAATCAACATCGATCTGGGGCTCCATGCAAAATCTCACCTCGTGGGGTATCCTTGATCATGAGGAAGGTGAGAGATCAGCCTAAAACTACACGGGGAACTTATTAATGATCTCAAGGCAGCTGGGACCACAGTCACCAAGAAAACCATTGGTAACATTACGCCGAAATGGATTAAAATCCTGCAGTGCCTGCAAAGTCCCCCTGCTCAAGAAGGCCCATGTGCAGGCCCGTCTGAAGTTTGCCAATGAACACCTGGATGATTCACTGCAAGTGAATGGGAGGTGGTGTTGTGGTCAGATGAGACAAAAATGGAGCTCTTAGGCATTAACTCAACTCGCTGTATTTGGAGGAAGAGAGATTATGCCTATGCCTACCATCCCCACTGTCAAGCATGGCGGTGGAAACATTATGTTTTGGGGGGTGTTTCTCTGGTAAGGGCACAGGACTACTTCACTGCATCAATGGGAGAATGGATGGAGCCATGTACCATAAAATCCTGAGTGACGACCTCCTTTGCTCCGCCAGGACATTAAAAATGGGTCGTGGCCAGGTCTGGTCCATACTCAACAGGTTGGCTTCATATCAGGTCGCGAGGCCAGAGATAATGTCTGCAAGATGCTCCTGGCAATCTCTTCAGCCCGCACTAATGGCTCCCCCATGTGCTTTGCTCTCTGTGGATGCTAAGAAAGCGTTCGACCGAGTGCACTGGGGCTTTCTACGAGCTACACTCCAACAAGTTGGGGTTGGTCCAGGGTATTTGGGCAAGGTGTTCTCTCTATCGCGATGTGTTGGCACGGGTGCGGGTCAACGGGTTCCTCTCTGATCCTTTTCCAGTTTGGAATGGAACGTGGCAGGGTTGTCCCTTGTCTCCCCACCTGTACGCACTGGTTATGGAACACCTAACGGTGGCACTACGGCGCTGCCCTAGCATCCATGGCCTCTAGATGGGCAGTCGCCAGGTCAAAACAGTCCTATATGCCGACGACCTTCTCCTATGTTTCCCAACCGCGTGTCTCTTTCTCGTCTATTCTGCGTGAATTCTGTTGCTTTCGCAATTTGAGTAATTTCAAGGTGAATCTATCTAAGAGCGAGGCCCTCAATATCACCCTGCCCCATGCGGAAGCCACTCTCCTTGCGGATTGCTTCCCCCCGGGTTGTTCTGCAGATAAATTCCTTTGCTGGCTGGGTAGGGATGACGTTCACTTGCACCAAGTTGCAGGTAGTACACCTCTCCCCTCCCTGACACAATTGCGCACCTCCTACCCCGATCTCCGGTTATCTTGGTTGGAATATGGTCAGCTCAATGACTTCCTCCGTAAGGTCTCCTTACTTCACATGCTCTCATCCCCCTTGACTGACTTGGAGTCTGCTCTGTCTCACGCTGACACCACCCCACGTGTCCTCTCTGTTCTCTATGGCATTCTCCTCAAGGATGCTACACCTGGGCTCCCTTCCTATACCAGCCCCTGGGAATCTGACCTTGGTACTTGTCTTACACCTGCCGATTGGGATAGGTCTTTCCTGTATACGCATAAGCTCCCGCTGCCTTGCAGTGCGCAGGAAAAGAACTACAAAATACTGACCCGCTGGTACCGCTGTCCTGACCTCCTGCACAGGATCTATCCTAGTGTATCCGACCGGTGTTGGCGCGGTGGTTCCGAAAGAGGTACGATGTAGCACATCTGGTGGGAATGCGCTGCCCTCAGACCCTTCTGGGATGCTGTTTTCACGTTGTACACTAAAGTGAGTGGCAAATCTGTCACACCTTCACCTCGTCTAGCCCTTCTCTCCATTATACCAGGGAACGTCTCCGCTGTTAACAGACCTCCTGCGACATTTTCTCACTGCCGCCAGAACAGTCATTCCCAGGAATTGGTGCAGTACCGCTGTGCCCACCCTGGTTGAGTTCCTACAGGAGCTTCTCCTTATTAAGACAATGGAGGCCCTAGTGGCTGAGGACTCGCCTGACCCTTCTAAATTTGAGTCCCTCTGGCAGCCGTGGGTGATGTTCCAGGAGACTTCAGAGTTCTCTTTCTTTTCCTGAACTGGGAGCGCATTGCTCCCCTTTCTGTAAGGGGTCTGGCCGTCCCCTTCTGTACCATCCCTCTCTCCCCCTTCCCTTTCCCTCTCTCCTCAGTGTGCCCTGTCCCATCCTGGTCTTGTATGTGGTTTTATGTGTTTCTGTTCACCCGTGTCTTCCCCAAGTTCCCCTTTCCCTCCAGCATTTGTCTTTATTCTAGTGCACAAGTGGCACTGTGGTGGCCCTCCACAGCCAGACTTTTCCCTTCTGTCCTATAGTGTTCCATGCCATCACCCCCAATGATGCATTTCCCCATGTTGTTGTGCCACCCGTTACTGGTTTCTCTGTTGTGGGCATCAGCAGCCCTCTACCCTGGCTGTTCCTCAGCAACTTCTCCATGATTGGGTGGCCTGCATGCCTCCTACTGCCTTATTTGATGCCTTCGTATTGGTTTTGGTTTCCTTTTGTTATTTGCAAAAACCTCAACAAAAACTGATTAAACATAAAAATGGGTGGTGGCTGGGTCTTCCAGCAGGACAATGACCCAAAACATACAGCCAAGGCAACAATGGAGTGGCTCAAAAAGAAGCACATTAAGGTCATGGAGTGGCCTAGCCAGACCTTAATCCCATAGAAAATTTATGGAAGGAGCTGAAGCTCCGAGTTGCCAACAGTTGCGACAGCCTCAAAATCTTAAAGAGGACCTTTCACATCCTCATGTATATGCTGTTTTACATACCGCTAGAAATCAGACCGCGCTGAATTCAGCACACTTCCGGCTTCCCAAGTCTATGGACGAGTACTGTCAGGGAGGGCGTTCCTCACAGCACAGCTACACCTGTCAGGAACGCCCTTCTGACGGTGAACCGTGAAGCTATGACCCCCGATATCTCCAGCCCCGGGGCACATACCAGCAGTGCTCTTAATTCAGCGCGCTGTCGGCTTTCTAGCGGTATGTAAAACAGCATATAGAGGAGGACGTGAAAGGTCCTCTTTAACCACTTCTGTACTGCCCATAGACTATATACGTCCAAGTGGTGGTTGTCTAGTTCTGCAAGGATGTACTGGTACATCCAGCAGAACTAGCTCTACTGCGTCCCCCCCACTGTACTGAGCCCAGAGGTCCTTTAAGCTTTGCCCAGAGACCACTCTGTGGTCTCCAGGTCTGTGATACACCGTCACAGTGATCGCAATGACAGTCGACATGAGCAGATTGCTCCGCTGTGCCCCCACCCCACCTCCTGTACTTAGCTCTGAAGTCCCGCTGTTAACAGAGAGCAGGGACCTCAGAGCTTTGCCCGGAGACCACTGTGTGGCTTCCGGGCATGAGATCGCTGTGACAGCCAGTCACAGCAATCACATTGTCTGGAGCATGAGCAGAATATGCTCCTCTGCGCCCCTCCTCCTTCCCCGCCATCCCCCTTGCACACAGTGCCGAAATCTCTGCCATCAATAGACAGTAGGGATCTCAGAGCTTTGCCCGGAGACCACGCTGTGACAGCCAGTCACAGAGATCACAATGCTCCTTAGCCAACCAGAGGGAGATCGGCACTTATGCCTCCACCCCCAGCAATACTCCGTGGTCAGCTGTCAGAACACAGCTATGATCACGGAGTTATGCCCAGAGACCACTTTGAGTGGGCATAGTGGTCTCTGGGGCATGTGAGCACTGTGACAGCCTGTCACACTGCTCACATAAAGTAAGTAATAAAAAGATAAAAAAAGAGTGGCTACCAATCTCCCTCTCCTCAGATCCTGACAGAGGGAGATTGGTAAGTAAAAATCACACCACACACATTCACTCTCCCCCCCCCTTGAATGCCCCCCACTCTTCTATCTATCTCATATCTATCTTTTATCCATCTATCTACATAAATTCATATTTTTTGTGACCCATAAAGAAAGATTATTATTTCACTTTTAGGAGGCAGACATGCAGTGGTTCTGGCGGTACAAAAAAAAAAAAAAAAAAAATTTATCTACAACTTGTTACTGGCCGTCTGATGTGCGGTCAGAGCCGCTGCATGTTTCTGCACCCTAAAATACATTTGTCATATAAAAGATTTTTTTTGTGCTATATACATGAAGGTTATTGTTATTGTCATTGTTATTGTATGGTGTCAGCAAACCAGCTATGGAAAATTTGGCCTCCGGAAGCCAGTTTGCACACCATTCATTGCAGGCTCTGCTGTAGGCCCAGCAAGTAAGGAATGCACCTACATTATCTATGAAAACGGCATAAGTTGCTAAATATATTATCAGGTGTGTTTCTCAAGTAGCACTCACCAGATTTTAAAAATAGTCACCTGAATTCACATATTTGGGCAAAAAAAAAAAAAAAAAAAAAAATAATATGTCATTTTCATTGAAAAGTCTGGAAAAAAAACAGAGGTCCAATATATTCTATATGTCCTTTATTGAATACCATGGGGAGGGGTCGAATTTATTGAGTGGAGTCATTTTGGGGGTGTTCATACTGTTTTGGGCCTTCACAGCAGCTGTAATGATAGTATGGTGTCAGCAAACCAGCTATGGAAAATTTGGCCTTCAAAAGCCAGTTTGCACCATTCATTGCAGGCTCTGCTGTAGGCCCACATAATGGAGAAAATACTCAAGTGTGCTATCTATACAAACAGAAGAAATATATATATATATATATATATATATATATATATATATATATATATATATAATTTATTTTTTTGAGGTGATCATGTGTTTAAATGTAGGAAAAAGCTTTTTTTTTTTTTTTTTTTTAACTTTTTTTGCCCTTTTCCCTCTATATTTTTGTAAAAAGTAAATGTATTGCTTATTTTGTTATAAAATGTGAAAGCCCATTATGTTCCGAGAAAAAGGAGACCAAATACATGTAGGTTGGCACAGTAATAGAAAAGCAATGTTCAGTTAAACTGGAACATGGCTAAAACTTGAAAATGTACCTGGTCTGGAAGGGGGTAGAGCATCTGGTATGGAAGTGGCTAAAGGAAATTTAAAAAAAAACCAAAAAAAAAAAAACCACCACTTAAGCTAATGGCACGTTGGAATGGTCTTTAAAAAAAGCCATTTTTCTCCTACCTTTCATTGTGGTCAACTCCCAGCCATTTCTGTAAAAATCTGTTTCTTCCATTATGGAAATGATCCTCATGGAGCACCAGGGGCATTCCTCCTTGGTAGCGAGAACCCACTGCATCATCGCTTGTCACTGACCATTAGTCTGTTGTGGTGACTCCCATCTTGGTCTTCTCTTCTACTTCTTCTGACGCAGCGCTGGACGGCAGCGACTGCGCATGACGGGCTGCCATTTTCCGGTGGTCCGTACTGCGCCTCTTGTGAAAAACCACCGGAAAATGGCAGCGGTCCAGAGCTGCGTCAAAGGAAGTAGAAGAAAGATAGAGAAGACCAAGATGGGAGTCACCACAGACTAATGGGCGGTGACAAGCGATGACACAGAGGGTGCTCCATGAGGATCATTTCCATAATTGAAGAAACAAATTTTTACAAAAACGGCTGGGAGAAGACCACAATGAAAGGTAGCAGAATGGCCTTTTTAAAGGCCATTCCAACGTGCCATTAGCTTAAAGTGTTTTTGTTTTTAATGAGAGATTCCCTTTAATGATTTAGAGATGATCTGCAAAGAGGAGTGGACCAAAATTCCTCCTGACATGTGCAAACCTCATCAACTACAAAAAAAACATCTGACTGCTGTGCTTGCCAACAAGGATTTTGCCACCAAGTATTAAGTCTTGTTTGCCAGAGGGATCAAATATTTATTTCTCTGCAAAATGCAAATTAATTTATACAATGTGGTTTTCTGGATTTTATTTTTGATGTTCTCATTGTTAATTTTAACCTACCCTTAAAATTATAGTCTGTTCATGTCTGTGTCAGTGGGCAAACTTAAAATCGGCAAGGGATGAAATGCTTATTTCCTTCACTGTAGGTGTTGTACCTTCTGTAATACAATGGGAACAATTGTCAAGACTGCACTGTGAACACAACTTGTGTGTTTCTGATAAGGTATGCTGCATTTTATTGGTCACATGTATATGAAATGAAGAAACAGTTTTTAGGCTCGGTGCCTTTATAAATGTGGGCCATCTTTAGTTTCGTATGAACAGCATATTATGACTTCACAAAATTTAGTATGGAACTGTAATATGCTGGATTGCATGAATCTTGAGTTAGTCACTATTTCATCATTTTTCAAATACAGTGTAGCAAGCTTTACTTAATCTGATATTTAATGTGTTATATGCCACTGAATGGTATTAAGTGTTAAACATTGTTACATTTGTAGAGTCATGTTATGTCTGCCACATCCGTACTGACTTAAGTAATCATGAAAACTCGGCATGACTAATAGAGGCAGATTTTTTTTTTTTTTAATTGAATAATTTGCAGTTGCAATTTTACAGCACACAGTCATCCAACATAATTGTGGCTTATGTTTTCACAAGCCATACACCATTGTTCCGTAAAGAGGGCATGTCAAGGTAGGGCTCTTGCAGCCAATCAGATTCATCATAATGTACATCTGAAACTGGCATAAGTTATGGCACAAATCCATGCATAGGTACAGATTTGAGTTATGGGACAGACTGCAGGATACATGCCTTGATGAACAATTTGCATTTCTACTCTGGCACACGGGATCAAGACCAGCAGAGAAAATCGCCTTGATAAAGTCCCCTACTGAATGCAGGAATAAATAACCACCTCAAACATCTTATTTCTTACAGATGGGAAATCAAACACCACAAGCAGTGTTATTTGCCTCACACAAGTTTTACAGCCTGGAACATATGTAGTTTTTAATACACATCCTTCTGAGGGAGTTAGTTTAACTTTTCAGGACTGCCTTGTATGCAAATATTTCATTATAGTATATGCAACACTTACTCTCCAAGGGTACCCCTCCCTTTAGGTTGCGCCTTCATCCATTTCCACAGAGGATGAGCACCATCTCCATTGACATCAATTTTGCTGAACATGTCAAATTTCACCTGGTAAGATGCAGCAAAGTCCTTTATTTGAGATTCATCCCCAGGTTCCTTATATAAGAAAGAGACATTTCTTAATTTTAGAATACAGAAATCTTCTATAAGATATGATCTTAGGGATAATTCCCTGATATACTGTCTTTAACAGTCAGCTGTGAGCACATGTGTACTGCTAATACAAGCTACTTCTCAAAAGAAATCTGCGATGGCATATCTGTATACCATTCACAGACTAACCACAGCAGTCTGTAGTAATGAGTGATTAAAGTGCAAGTATACAGTTATTTTCATAAATTCATAGTGCAGGAGAAAGGAACAAACTTTGTAATAGATTTTAAAAGAGAAAGTGGCCTGTGTCTTCATTTATTTGCTGCCTTCTGCCACTATTCAAATCTGTACAAGGGAAATATCCTCAAAGAAGAGAGACATCTGCACTACAGTTTCCTTTAACTCTTTCATAAAAAGGACCTTAGTCCTAATATTGATATCTTGCCATATATGTGGCTTGCTCACTCAACTAATGAGTGAGCCAAAAGAACTGCCCTAACCAAATTCACAACTAGATGCAGTGCTATGCTTGCATCACAGGTTAAGAATAAAACTGGTCGACTCCAAACAGATGGATACAGCCCAAGGCTACTGGTCTAATGCCACACTAATGAGCCGGGCAAAGATCAGACCAGAGAGACAGATGATCAGACTGCTAAAACAGACTAAGAAAAGGCCCTATGCGTTTCAATAGGACTATATCAGGGGTCTCCTCCCCTGAAATGTAGGATCCTTACTGGCCAGTTCCTGATGTTGCACCGAGACTCAGGACTTCGAATGACAGGCATCTGAGCTGACCATTAGATTTCAAGATAGAGGTTTCTCTAGGAAGGTGATACAATGTGTTTATGCTAGGGTTAGTTCTACCCCTAGAACATCCCTGTTGATTCCAAAGAGGATGAATCCCCATGAGATACAGACCACGAGAGTCATTGGGGAACTTTGGTTCTGATCGACCTGGCATAAGAGTTACTACAGGAATGTCATTAGTCCTCTCTGGGTGCTGTCTTGGTTGATGGGAAAAAAAAATTTTGTGTCACCATGCTTTTAGTTGCCACATTGACACCCATAACTAGGTTTATGTGTAAGGAGTCTTATTTATACCTTTTATGGTAATGATGGACATTTTGATCACTTTTTATTTGGAAGGAGAAATGGAAATTAAATTTGGCATACTGCTACACTGTTTGCAGTATGAGTAATATTTTTATAGTTCAGGGAATTGGGGACGCAGAACACAAACACTGTCTTCAGCTAGTTTTTGGCACAGGCACGTCCACTGAGATATGTGGCCTTAAAGGGGTTTTCCCCATCACAGCAGCTTTGCCTACTGTCTCTTCTTACTTCCTGTATTCTTCAGCAAGCTGATGGTAGGGCTTTGACTGTTTGATGAACAGGACACTATGACGAATCACAATAAATATAGACTTTACCTTTACCACGAGAGTGTTAAGATTACTAGAAATATATATAAATGCAGATCAAATAATATGCACTGTAAATGTATACTGCACAGGGTTGGAGAAAAACACAAACTTGCAAGCTGCAGGTGAGAACGGACTCAATATTATCTTTAGGTTTACATAGTACATCCCTAAACTGTCCGAGCCTTTATCAGCAAACTGCAATTAACTAAACTGATTGACCTGCAGGCAGAGCTGTATATATCATTGAGAGCACTCAGTACCCCCCCCCCCAACCCAGAGAGCAGTGGACTCAAAATCCACCCTCTTATCAGATCCAGGTCATGCAATAAGGCAATGCTGTGTAAACAATGGCAGGAGTAATCTAATGTACCAGGCAAACAAAGCAGCATTGCTAAAACAATGTATTTAGGAAAACTCGTTTACATAAGCTAGCAGTATAGATAGGATCCTTGAGATGGGAATACCCCTTGAAGTTGTCCAGGTTAAACAATATTTTCTAATTAGACCAGGGGAGGTGAAAAAAAAAAAAAAAATAAAAAATTCCGCTGCACTTCTGCCACGTGGGGCCTTGGCCTTAAGCTGTTCTATAGGCTTAAAAAAAAAAAATAATAATAATTAAATTTAAATATATTATATAAAACATCCCCTGGTACACCAGGGACTGTAGGCTTCCTCATCCAAAGACAGGAAACTACTGAAGGGGATGACAGGTTCCACCTGTTAGGCTGAAGCCCCACATTGCAAAAACACATCATTTTACAGTAGCTTCTAGCTAATCCCATCCACACATTACAGAAAATCTGCATTTTTCAAAACGCTTGTGATGCATTTCCACTGCATGTTTTTCTGTGTGTCATTACATTCTTGTCCTAGAGGGTGGATCCTCTCACTGGTGCAGTTATGGGCGTTAGGAAAATATTGGTCTATCCTTAGGATAGGTCATCAATATATTAAGGCGGGTTAACACTCACCCCACCCCCCCCCACGATCCCAATCCAGATAAACTGGTATACAGAATAAAGCAGGTAGCAAAAAGCTGGTCTGTGGAAAATTTAACCACTGCTGCTTAGCTTCCATTCCAGTGAATGGGAGCTGATCTGCAGTAAGAGTTTAGCCCAGAAAGAAAAAAAAAAACAAAAAAACCCAACAACATTTTAACGCTCAAACTAAGCAGCATCATTGAATGGTTAAACATACTCCCACTATTTCAAGTTAACCAAGTTCAATGAATCGCACCCTTTCCGCCAGGACATAAGACATTTTTTGCACAGTTCAATGTCACATAGGAGGCAAAAACAAAAGTTATAATATGCACAGTAAACACAGACTTGCAAGGTATGGATGATGGAGGAATAGATGGGATAGTCTGGCAAGATATTTGAAAGGAGAAACAGCCTTTACCTGTTTACCAAACTGGTTGCAAGGAAACCCAAGGATGCGTAAACCCCTCTCAGCATATTTGGCGTGAAGATTGACAAGCTGAGTGTAGTTTACAGGAGTTTTTCCTCATTTTGATGCTACATTTACAATGATGCAGACAAAGCCCCTGAGAGAAAAGATTACATAATTAATTTAAATGGGACAAGAGCATAATTCTTCCTAAAACTGAAAACATTAAAGCTGTCTAGCTGCGACGGGATGCCGATGCAGTGCATCAGTATTCCATCGTGGCATCCCACTCCTGATTAGGCCAGGATGAATGGGCCTAATCAGGAGCGAGTCTGGAGCCACGGACAGAATCCACAGCAAGATCGAGCAGGACGCTTTTTCCCGCGTTCTGCTACAATCTCCACTTCCCATTGAAAACAATGGGAGGCGGATTCAGGAGAAATCTGCTCCAGATTTGGGGGCTGAATCCACCCCTAAATCCACAGCAAATTCCTCCGTGTGAACACACCCTAAGGCAACAAGCCGCCCCTGATCAGCAGCTCAGGCTAGACCAATGGGAGGCTTGGCACATACACAAACAGTAAGAAGTGAGAATAGTAAAGGAAAAATACCTGTATTTCTCAAGAGACACCACATTGCCATCTATGTCTGTAGCAGAGAATTCATAAATAGTCTTGGCTTTCTTCCAGTCATCCACCTGAGCACACTGCAAACACAAACAGCTAATGTTATTAGTGTCATAAGGAAATGTGTTTGTGCAAGTCTTGACTAGCAAATCTAGAAAGTTATTTTTGCATGCCTTTATGTTCATGAAGATTAATACCAGGATTTTCCTTATGGATTCATAAAAATGTCATGTTCTACAGCAGGCTTGTCAAACATGCGTCCCGCGGGCCGCATGCGGCCCTTTACAGGCATATCTGCGGCCCGCACAAAAGTCTCAAACTTTGTCTCTAAAGTTTAGAGACAAAGTTTGAGACTTTTGAGCGGGCCGCAGATGTACAAAACTCACGTTCAGCACTTCCGGCTCTTCATTCATTGGCCCCAGGGGCGTAACTACCAGGGTAGCAGTGGTAGCGACTGCCACAGGGCCCGGAACATTACGGGGCCCGGAGCCCTGTGGCAGTCACTACCGCGAACCCCACAATCACTGCTATCGTTATACTCCGGGGTCTCAAAAGAGACCCCGGAGTATAACGATCGGGGGCCCAGGGGAGGTGAGCGAACATAAAAAACACCGTAACTCACCTCTCCGCCGCTCCGCAGGCTTCGGGCCTGTTTGGTGACGTCCCAGACGTCAGCCGCCGTCATTATGCGTCGCGACGCCGGCCTGGATCGCGCGAGATCCGGTCCGAAATTGAAGATGGCCGAAGTAGCGCACGGGAGTGCACCGGAGCGAGGAAGAGGTAAGTTGCAGTGTTTTCTATGTTTCTATCCTCCCCTGGGTCTCCGACCATTATACTCTGGGGTCTGAAAAGACCCCAGAGTATAATAATCGTTCATGGGTGGTCCACTATGGGGCATAATACCGCGTGTCTGGGCCACTATGGTGGGGCATAATACCGCGTGTCTGGGCCACTATGGTGGGGCATAATACCGCGTGTCTGGGCCACTATGGTGGGGCATAATACCGCGTGTCTGGGCCACTATGGTGGGGCATAATACCGCGTGTCTGGGCCACTATGGTGGGGCATAATACCGCGTGTCTGGGCCACTATGGTGGGGCATAATACCGCGTGTCTGGGCCACTATGGTGGGGCATAATACCGCGTGTCTGGGCCACTATGGTGGGGAATAATACCGCGTGTCTGGGCCACTATGGTGGGGCATAATACCGCGTGTCTGGGCCACTATGGTGGGGCATAATACCGCGTGTCTGGGCCACTATGGTGGGGCATAATACCGCGTGTCTGGGCCACTATGGTGGGGCATAATACCGTGTGCAAGGGCCACTATGGGGCAAACTACTATGTGCAGGGGCCACTATGGGGCATAATACCGTGTGTCTGGGCCACTATGGGGCAAACTACTATGTGCAGGGGCCACTATGTGGCATAATACCGTGTGCAGGGGCCACTATGGGGCATAATAGTGTGCGCAGGAATGCGGTTTGTGTGGGGGGGGGTGGGGGCGGCGGCTTGGGGGCCCCATGTCAAATGTTCGCCTTGGGGCCCAGCCATTCCTAGTTACGCCACTGATTGGCCCATATCCCTGCATATGACCTGCTTACGTGATCAATGAATGACGACCCGGAAGTGCTGATCGTGAGTTTTGTACATCTGCGGCTCGCGTGGCTGCTGATCACCTAAGTCAGTTTTGTTGTGAGCGGAGGAAGAGTCGTGGCTGAGAGTGACTGGGATACTGTGACCGTGCTGAGGAAGAAGGGACCCACTGCCGCACAGCAAAGTCCAAGCAAGTGAGTGGCCCTCCTGTATGTAACCATTAAAAACTAAAGAGAGGGGTGAGCACTCAGATTATAAATAATTGTGATGCAAAAAACAGTGGTGCTGATTGGATGAAAAATGCAATCGAACACAAAGGAGAAACAGCATCCAATATAAAGCACACACAAAATTTCTTTATTAAATAACACAGCAAACAAGGAAAAATTAAAAGCAATTAAAATACATGTGCACCCTTGGAGGCAAATACCAGGGGTGAACGCCAAAAAGAACAAATCCTACAGACGCCCATTAAATAAATATAAAGTAAATAAATACATATTGAAAATTCATAATAATAATATAAATAATAATATAATAATATAATATAATGAATAGGCCTATTAGCACAAAGCACAAAGAGGTGTCAAGCCTCAGGACAAAACACTAAAAATGATTGAAAAAAATGATAGCAAATAAATGTTTAGTTTTTAATTGCTGTATTTTTGTTAAATATATTAGTTGCTGTTGCGCACTGCAAATATATGTTGCTGTTACATATTACTACTTCATATCTTGTTTTCATGACTGCTAAAATACGTGTGTGACATTAGCTGCTGTGTGCAGCCCTCGCAACAACCTCTTGTTACTCATGTGGCCCTCGGGGTACCCTGAGTTTGACATGCCTGTTCTACAGCATGCAACATTAAGTATTGCTTGTAGGGTAGAAGATGGTGGTGGCACATGGAGTGTTATGGGTTTCATAATACAGAACTGTACAGACTCAGCTGAGAGAAACGCCTACATGATTTAAGAAGATCAATCCATGGTACAATCCATCTAACCTTAGTTAAGTCAATGAGCCACAGGGATATTAGACATACTTGGGAAGTCTGGAAGGCAACAGATTGGCATTGGACAAAAAGTCAAACTGTATTCATGGATTCCCAGGGAAGGTTTATTACCTTCCCGATCACTGTGCATACAGCGCAATGGGTGCCGCCATCTTGCGGCTCCCCTCTGACTCGGCGGTCACATGATCTGCTGGGATCAGCGTGTGTTAGAGCTGCTGGGTCCTACAGGATCCAGATCAGCTCTATAAGCTATGCAATAATGTGCAGGAGGCTGTATCCCTCCTGCAACTGGGGCTAAATGTACCAGCCCCACTTACAGGTGAAGTCCCCGCCCCCCCCCCCAAAAAAAAGGCAAAAATAAAGCCCTATGTGTCACCGAAAAAAGACGCAGAAATTAGTTGAATAAAGCAAAATGATAAAAATGTTATAGCCCTCCAAAACCACACGTACAAAAAAAAAAAACAAAACTTGAAAATGTGCCTGGTCTGGAAGGTAAAGCATCTGGTATGGAAGTGGTTAAACAAGAAGTTCAGGAGAGATTCATGAATAGTGTAACCCCTGCATTAACACAACCAAGCTTCACCCCTTATACCGTTTCTCCAAAAATACCACCTACCCCGAAAATAAGCCCTAGCTACGTTTTCCAGGTTTTTTGGAGTAGGCTTGAAATATAAGCCCTACTCCAAAAATAAGCCCTAGCTAATTTAACCCTTTCCCGACATCTGCCGTACGATTACAGCGGATTCCGGGTCCTTAAAGATGGCGGCCGCTCTGCTGCAGAGCGGTTACCATAGCTGCCATACCAGGTCTCTGCGGAGAACTGGAGTTAATGCCCGCGGTCAGTGTCTACACTGATCGCAGGCATTGTTGAACGTGACCCCCTCTACTGCCCACCAAAGTAGCAGAACCGCCAGAGTTAATGCCCGCGATCAGAACGGACTCTGACCGCAGGCATTGCGTGACCTCCGCGCTCCCCCCTGTATAGCTGCTATTCCGGGTCTCCTTGTACAGTGGAGACCCGCAGTTAATGCCCGCGATCAGAGTCCGCTGATCACGGGCATTGTTAAGTGTGCCAGTCCGTGACCCCCCCCCCCCCCCCCCTGCCAAATCGACCCCCCGAAGCAGATAAACTATCCCCAGGGCCGGTCCTCACCGGCCCCATACCTTTGAAGTTGCAGGTCGGCTCCCGCGGGTGAGATCGCAGGAGCCGACCTGTTCCTTTGACAGCCGAGAGCCTTATGAAGGCTCCCAGGCCTGTCATAGGAATATTACTATTGTCTCAATAGTAATATAGATAATCTCCCATAGACTGCAATAGGTTGTATTGCAGTCTATGGGATGATTGCAGGTTCAAGCCCCCTAGGAGGGGGGTAAAAGTTAAAAAATATAAAAAACAATATAATAAGTTCAAGCCCCCTCCCACTTTCACTAGAATACATATAAAAATAAAATATTACTGTGAAACACACATACATTAGGTATCCCTGTGTCCGAAAACTCCCGGTCTACAGACTTATAAAAATATTTTACCTCTATAGTGAATGCCGTAGTGAAAAAAAAAAAAAAAAAAAAAAATCAAAAGTGCCGAACTGCTGTTTTTTCGCTGTTTCACGTCTGATAAAAGTTGAATTAAAAAGCGATCAAATGTGTGATTGTTCTTCACGGAAAAAATTAAGACTTACCCCGAAAATAAGCCCTAGCCCTTTTTCCAGAGCAAAAAATAATATAAGACCCTGTCTTATTTTCGGAGAAACACGGTAGTATGGGACAGTAGGTCGCTGGAAGGCAGGGACTCCTAGCATCACAGATAACTATAAAGCTAGGAAACTTTTATGACATGATATTCAGGACGGTAAATCCGGCCACCACACAAATTGAGCTTCAGGGTGCAAGTCAGTCATGCAACCAAGGGTAACGCTGGATTCACATCTGTGCTGGAATCTCCGTAGCAGAAACTGCTGAAATTCAGCAGAGGAAAAAAAGCCCTGCAGGTAGGACTTTTCTCTGTCTTTCAGTTTGAAAACAGCTGACACCATTACAGTGTTTAACCACTGTTTTAGCAGTCCAACTCTCCGCTAGTGTGAACCTAGTGTCAGGGAAATGAGTAGAGTTACTCATTGCAGCCAGATTCCAGCACTTCGAGGACCACTAGTGGCCACAGCATACTTCAGTACCAGCAAAGTGAATGATTTTACTAAATCTCAGCCAGTGTCTGGCCAAAAATAAATAAAAACTAAGAATATGCGCAGAAATTGATCTAGGGTCAACATGTTTATTTACACAGCACGTAATGTGGATTTCACCTTTTGCAATGAACTCTGCTGTTAACCAGCAGCATTTCCACCAAGGATGTGGAGTCTGAAAAAAAAAAGTTACTGGCCCCAAAATAAGACATTTTAAATTATACAATTATTGATATTCTATAGTTAGCTGCATATTTACTTTTATACAAAGTCAGTCACCAGTTTTTGCATGGATTAAGCTAAACTCACATCTGTATTAGAGTCTCTGTTGCGGTGTTAGCCTAAAGTCAGTGGATATAAAAGCCCTATATGCAAAAAGTTTTCATCTGCCGCTTTCAGTTTAAAAGTAACTGACACCTGACAGACCCCATTATAGTCAATAAGGTTAGCTGGGCTCCATAGGTATCCACTATTTTAGCGGTCCCCCGTGTCTCGAACAGACCATCCAGTACAGATGTGATTTACTCTCAGAGCATCTTTACAGCACTTGTCTGACCATGGCTGTCATCCAGTTATGAAGGAGTCTGTGTCCACCCTCTTTGCCACAACACATCACATTATTTGGTCACTGTTCACAGCAAAAAAAAAAAAAAAAAAAAAAAAAAAAAAAAAAAAAAAGAAAAGAAAAAAGCTGTAGAAAATCTGCATCTCAGTCCTGTGGGAAAATACCCTAGCATAGCCTCGTTTCGTTCTTTGTAGTACAGAGTTACTAGTTGTATAATAAGGCCTTATTGAGACTGCCATATAAAAACTATCCAAAGTGCATCAGTAAACATACTTTTATGCCCACTTTTAGTCAATGACTAGACATTCCAGGAGGCAGTCAGACATAGCCATCTCAGTCTTACTACATGTTCCTTTAGGGAAGAGTCTGGAGTGCCCTGAAGGCTCCAACTGAAAATGGCACCTCACCTTGCCTGCAAAACAGGTGCATGACCTGCAAGCACATCCACACCGCTGACAGTGTACCTGTCCCACAGTCACAACAGGTGCACAGAATTAGGGGGACATTTTCCTGCAGGTCTTCCATGTGGTATATCTTATAATCTATGTGCAATGTCCCACCATAGGCCTCTATGTGGGGGAAACAGGGCAGAGACTTAGCGCATGAACTCACACAGATTCAATATTAATAACAGCAGAACAGATCTCCCAGTGGGCGCACATTTCTCCGGAGAAAGCCACTCTATTGAAGATTCGCGGGTTGTGATTTTAATGGGACATTTTAAGACACAGAGGGAGAGGAAAGAATGGGAATATAAGTTAATGCAAAAATTTCCAACTCTGCAATTTGGACTTAATATTCATGCCAGTTTCATGTCACACTATGTATGACCTGTGAAGGTCACAAGTCATGTGACAGCAGACAGATGAGAAGAATTAGTGATCCCTCCATCATGCACCACAACTTTCCAGATTGTTTATTTTTTGACCAGTTGTAAATAACTTCTCTACTTGTACTGCATTTTGCTTTGTTTTTTTTTTAAGGATTCTTTAGGGTATATAAAAAAAAAATTGTGAATTTTCAGTTTCTTGTATAACACCATGTCTGACCTTCACCATCAAAATACTCAGCCTCTAAAAGGTATTGCCTGATTACTTTACTCTTCCACTACATGTTCCTTTGTTTTGGCACTCTGACCATAGGTCAGTGTGGAAAAGCAGTCATTGGACTGCACATGGTCACTATGAGTTGACTGTACACATAGACCAAACTTATAACTGTGACCACACCCTAAAGATCCAATAATATGGCACACAGTTAAATGGAGTCCATCACAAGTAAATTTGTTCTAAATCTCAGCTTATGTAATAGTGTAGTTTCCAAATATGCCTGCTCAGATTTGTAGCCTCATTTTCATGAAAATCACCATTTTAGTCATATGCAAATTTGGGGAACAGTGCTGAAATCAAATGCTTTTGCATACAAATAGAACAGTGATTTACATGAAAATGAAGCTCCAAGGCTGAAATAACAGACATATTCAGAACCCATAGAATCTTCACTACAAGGTACTTGGATTTTCTTTATAACCAGTTTACTGCTGACAGGCTCCCTTTAAGGATTTCTGAAGGGTCCCATAATGCTGGACATGTGACATAATTGCTCAATGGGGCACATGGTGTCTGTGCTTTGACTACACTTAACCACGCCCCAACTGATTATAACAGACAGTGCAGTAAATGGAGATAAACTAAGCTGTAGTGACCCTTTAAATGTCTCCAGGTGGGTGGGTCGGTGTAAGACGCTGGCTAAGCAGATAAGCAAGGCCTTTGACAGCACGGACCTTGAACATTACATAAAGGCTTTAGCCCCACTGATCTGCCCCTAATCCCTCATCAACGCCTACACTCTGAAGTAAGCAGGGCACGGAACCGGAGGCAGTGAGGTGCATATATGTATCGTCACCCCAGTTCGGGACCATGCAGATCCCGATGACTAAGCATTATGTAAACCAACAATCGCTGTACAACGCTTCCCGACCTCTATACAGAATGTCAGCCCCTAGCAGGCCACAGAACTGGAGCTGTCTGGATAGTCGCACGTGACACTCACACACCATCAGTAAACCGGGGCTACGCTAGTCACATGAAGCATGCAGAGAGCGCCACACATCCGCATGAACCCATAACCGAATAAACACTCACCATAGCTCTTCTGCCGCACACACCGCTCACAACACCGAGCAGCAGTGACCGCCCAGTTCCTCCACACAACGTTTTTAACATGGCACCACAAAGCCCCGACCTTCCACGCTGTTTCAGGCCTATCACAGTGAAGGGGCGTGGTTTACATTGACAAAGTCCTCTGGTAACGGCCAATGAGGTCAAGGATGTGGTAATTGTAAGTGGTTGTGTCGAGTGGGCGGCGCTGTTGTGCGGAAGCTCCGACAGCATGAGCCTGGTGTCACCAGAACCTGGCTGTTGGTAGAAGGGATGCTCTGTGTATTCTATGCTTGTCGGCTGTAATATGGAGATGGTGACTCTTGAGCTGTTCCTGTATTTTTCTACATTTGACTTTTTACAGTGGTTTTCCCACTAAGGCTGAGGCCTCACTTCTGCACCTTGTGGCCTTAGCCTTAAATAGCTTTATGCCATTGTTTTGACATTTTTAACATACCAAATTTATATAGTTTTATTCACATTTTAACCCCCTAACAAAAATCAGCAGAGACCCAGCGGCTATGGCGGCTGCTCAGTTCCTGAGCGCCCGGCATATTTAAATATCAACATCCGTCGTCCTATTACGGCGGATGACGGGAAGGGTTTAAGTCATGACTAATGCAGAGACGTCAACCTGGGAGAGCCCTTCACAAGGTGATTCACAGATGGCAAGTTGTGCAAAAGTGTGAGTGACTTTTTTAAAGGGCGTGTTTATTACCCCAGTTTTGTTGCTGATCAGTTACAAAATCTGCTGCAAGATCAAGCAAGACGCTTATTTTGTCAACATCTTGCTTCGATCTCTGACACCTATTCAGAGTGAAATGTGGCACTGGTTTTTGAGTTGGAATCAAGGCTATGTTTGTGTGGCACCATTTGGAAAGAGGGATTTCAGGAGGGTTCCACATTCGGGCCAGTTTTTGGAGAGGAATTCCTCTACAAATTACGCAGTTTAAACATACCATGCTTTAGTCACACGCTCAGTGTTTGGACAGTGATTTGCATAAGGCCCCTTGCAGACGACCGTGGGCGAGATCCATGTGCTATCTGTGTTTTTCGCACACTGATCCATTCATTTGTATGGGCGCATGCACACGACCATATTTTTCACTGATCAGTGTGCGAGCCGTGATTCCACGCCGCATAATATAGAACAGGTCCTATTCTATTCAGTTTTTGCGGAATGGACTTGCCCATAGAAGCCTATGGGAGACTAAAAACCTAGGAGGGCACACTGATATACTCAGTGTGTCAAAAGTGTGCTGTCCATTTTCGCGGACAAGCTAGGGATATAATTAGATGTCACCTGTGTTTTTTTTATGGTGGATCCGCAAACTAGGATCACACACTGAAGACACTCTGTCCGTTTTTGCGGATCTACTTCACTGATGCTAAAGACACAATGAAGACACTCTGTCTGCAAAAACTGAACACTAATTACTAGTTTGCTGACTGCAAAATACAGACAGTCGTCTGTAACTAGCCTTAGTGATTGTGAGCCAAACCCAGGAGTGGAGACTACACGGAGATAAAGTATAGTGGAACTATTTGTACTTGTTCTGTGTTTTTAACCAGTACTTAGTTTTGGCACGCAATCACTAATGCAAATCACTGACTATGGTAGTAATAGTATCTTCCTGTGCCATGATGTAGTATTACGCGGATGACATCAACAGCTGGTGTCAGCTGTAAGTAACAGCTGGTACCCGTGTTCAACACCTGCTGCCAAAGTTGAGCTCTGATCATGGTGTTAACCCCTTAGATACCACAATCAATCCTGACTGTGGCATCTAAGGGGTTGCCCTAACAACCTGGTACCTCTACGGCCCCCTGCTCCATCTCCCGGAGAAGGCTGTGATTCTTATTTGGCAGCCCGGAGCATGTTCTGTGGGACCAGATCTACGATCTGCCAATCAAGTCTTTGATCCTGTTGCAGGATCGATTACCCAGTCCTGTCAGCCTATGCATAGGCTGATGGCAGTTGTACACTTCTATATTTCTGTATTGGAGTGTATAACACTGACCCAGCGATCAGAAGGTTCATGTTACCTATAAGAACAAAAAAAAAAAGTTAAGAAAAAAAAATGTACAAGTATTAAAAAAAATAAAGACATCCCAATACAGTATCAAAACACAGTATAAAACATTACACATTTGGTATTGCTGTGTTCATAACAAACTGTACAATAAAAGTAAACCATTAGTTAAGCTGCATGGTAAACGTAGGGAAAAAAAAAAAACGCTTCCAAAAAATATGGAATTTGACATCTCCAGCTCTATAATGCTTTTCTTGCAGGGCTGCCTTAAGGGGACCTATCTTCCAACCATTTGGAGATAGATTACCATATCTGCTCTAAGATATTAGCTGATGTACTTTTATCCCAGGTCAAGGGTTACAGATATAACAGGCTGACGTACAGTATACTTTGTCGGCCGTAATTCTAGTGTCTGCAGAATCCACTAACAATAGTTAACCCTCCAAACACCACTAACTGTGTGGAGTTGGATCTTTACTCAATTTATCTATAATTGCCTCTTCCATACATATTTGTATAGAGGGACAGTTTAGTGGAATTACCTGCAGCTCCGGAATTTATATCTTATATATTTTGTCTTGAATATGGAACCACAAAGACAGTCATAATATCACATCTTCTGTAGTTTCATCCGGTTATGACACACTCTTTTAATTTTCTCCTAATAAAGGTTGTTTTATTTTTCCTATTTATCTTGAGAGGCCTGTAAATTAGTTCTTTCTTTCCCTATTATTTCATATAACATAATAAGATGAATCCTATCTAACACTTTGGAGTATGACACCCTGGGGCTTCGCCATTGGGGCACAAAAGGAATGCGGGTAGCCACAGTGATACAGTGGGGAAAAAAAAGTATTTAGTCAGCCACCAATTGTGCAAGTTCTCCCACTTAAAAAGATGAGAGAGGCCTGTAATTGACATCATAGGTAGACCTCAACTATGAGAGACAAAATGAGAAAACAAATACAGAAAATCACATTGTCTGATTTTTAAAGAATTTATTTGCAAATTATGGTGGAAAATAAGTATTTGGTCAATAACAAAAATTCATCTCAATACTTTCTTATATATCCTTTGCTGGCAATGACAGAGGTCAAACGTTTTCTGTAAGTCTTCACAAGGTTGGCACACACTGTTGCCAACCTCTAAAGCAGTGATGTTTTGGGGCTGTCGCTGGACAACATGGACTTTCAACTCCCTCCAAAGTTTTTCTATGGGGTTGAGATCTGGAGACTGGCTAGGCCACTCCAGGACCTTGAAATGCTTCTTACGAAGCCACTCCTTCATTGCCCTGGCGGTGTGCTTGGGATCATTGTCATGCTGAAAGACCCAGCCACATTTCATCTTCAATGCCCTTGCTGATGGAAGGAAGTTTGCACTCAAAATCTCACAATTCATGGCCGCATTCATTCTTTCATGTACACGGATCAGTCGTCCTGGTCCCTTTGCAGAGAAACAGCCCCGAAGCATGATGTTGCCACCCCCATGCTTCACTGTAGATATGGTGTTCTTTGGATGCAGCTCAGCATTCACTCTCCTCCAAACACGACAAGTTGTGTTTCTACCAAACAGTTCTACTTTGGTTTCATCTGACCATATGACATTCTCCCAATACTCTTCTGGAACATCCAAATGCTCTCTAGCAAACTTCAGACAGGCCCGGATATGTACTGGCTTAAGCAGGGGGACACGTCTGGCACTGCAGGATCTGAGTCCCAGGCGGTGTACTGTGTTACTGACGGTAGCCTTTGTTACGTTAGTCCCAGCTTTCTGCAGGTCATTCACTAGGTCCCCCCGTTTGGTTCTGGGATTTTTGCTCACCGTTCTTGTGATCACCTTGCGTGGAGCCCCTGATCGAGGGAGATTATCAGTTGGCTTGTATGTCTTCCATTTTCTAATTATTGCTCCCATAGTTGATTTCTTCACACCAAGTTGCTTTCCTATTGCAGATTCAGTCTTCCCAGCCTGGTGCAGGTCTACAATTTTGTTTCTGGTGTCCTTCCACAGCTCTTTGGTCTTCACCATAGTGGAGTTTGGAGTGTGACTGTTTGAGGTTGTGGACAGGTGTCTTTTATACTGATAACAATTTCAAACAGGTGCCATTACTACAGGTAATGAGTGGAGGACAAAGAAGCCTCTTAAAGAAGAAGTTACAGGTCTGTGAGAGCCAGAAATCTTGCTTGTTTGTAGGTGACCAAATACTTATTTTCCACCATAATTTGCAAATAAATTCTTAAAAAATCAGACAATGTGATTTTCTAGATATATTTTCTCATTTTGTCTCCCATAGTTGAGGTCTACCTATGATGTCAATTACAGGCCTTTCTCATCTTTTTAAGTGGGAGAACTTGCACAATTGGTGGCTGACTAAATACTTTTTTCCCCCATTGTATATTGTATTAAGTGGAAGATCTTATTGACGCCAGTGGGTCTATCTCCCAACAAGAGAGTAAGGGAATTGCCAGTTGAGAAATTCCCCAGTGCTGCTGCAGAACCCTGGGGGGAGGGGCACAAGAAGACAGTGATCTCTAAAGCTGAACCCTCATCACTGTCCCTGGCTAACTTGCCCGATCTGTCCTAGGCGACAGCCAGCAACCAGTCGACAGTCCCTTCCTAGTATAGGTGACAACATAGAATGCAGACAGGACAAACAACAACAAAGGGAGGTCAGCTAGCCAAGGGGTCGGTAACAGTCGAGCAATGCAGTACAAAATCACAATCCAAGAGAATAGTCAAAAGACAAAGCCAGAGGTCAGGAATAGGAGTACAGGAAACAGCAGAAAAGGAGCTAGCAGGGACAAGTCACAAGACAGAATCAATAGCCAGCCAGCATGTGAGGGCTGACAACCTGTTTATAGAAAGTCAGGGCCTGCCCCAGACTGGATTGGTAGACAGACTGTCAATCACAAAGGCAAGGCTGAGATTTACTATTAGAGGAGCAGAGAGAAACAAAGATGAAGGAGACGGGTGTGGCAGAAATTCAATTACAGGCAGGAGGTATTAGGACAGTGTTCAGACTGAGCAACAAGAATCCTACGCAAGGAATCAAACTGAACACGCCTCCTTCGCCGCAGTGTGTGAGCGGAGGTTGGCGCAGAGACCCGAACAGGCAGAGACGTTACAAAGAGGACTGAAGGTGTCATTTCTAATCGCCTGCAGAATATGGCAGTAATCATATTTATATCGTTCTTCCACAGGGTAAGTACAAGGGGACATGTCCGCCATATATGCCACATATCACCTAAAGCGTCACAGCCCTAAAGCAATGATCTGCCACATGTGTATAGAATTTATGTAAGCGCTCAGGGACATAATAGACCCTATGCAGCAATTTAAGGGATGTCTCAGTCAGCGAAACTTGATGGCTACCACGTGAGAGAGTGTTACAACAATGATTCCATCTGGCCAATGACAGGGTGTGGGAGTGGAGAGCGTCGGGTGTGGGCAGAGTGAATAATATTTAGGGCTCTACAAATATTATTAGGGGCGTGGTAGGTTGGAATAAATCCAACTTGGTCTTTATGCACCAAGCCGGGCAAGCATTGGTTAATTCTCCATGTCAGAATAGAAGTGAAGATTTTTTTAGTAAAGGTTAAAGGTAAATTCCTCTCTTATCTTTATCTTGAAGGTCCATGCTGCCGTTTTTGAATTTTTATACATGCTTCATTGTGCTGAGAATGCACATGGGGCGTTACCCCTGTGCTCAAAATGCACAGGGGACGTTACCCCTGTGCTCTGAGCAGAGTGTTGTCATGCGCAGTCAGCTGTTCCGTCGGCCATTTTGTGGTGGTCTCGTGTAAGAGACCACCACAAAAATGGCTGACGGACATGTGCATTCGGCTGTTCCGTTGGCCATTCGGCACTGGATTGGATGAGAACGCTCTGCTCAGAGCACAGGGGTAACGCAAGGTAACTGGTCAGATGACACTCCAAAGCTAATATCCACTGATAACCGGGCTTCCCTACCAAACATGAGGAAGTAGGGGGAGTATCCAGTTGACTCATTTTTGGTGCAGTTGTAGGTGTGAACTAACTGACTTATGTGACGACTCCAGCATCCTTTCAGCTTGGGGTCCAAGATGCACAACATTTTGAGAAGTGTTCGGTTGAACCTTTCTGGCTGTGGATCCCCTTGTAGGTGAAAAGGTGTGGTTCTAGACTTCTTGATTCCACAGATTTCACATAGCTCCTTAATTAGCCGGCTCTCAAAGTCTCTTCCTTGGTCAGTATGGATGCAGGCTGTCAGTCCATAATGCACAAAGAACTTTTCCCACAATGTCTTGGCCACAGTGACTGCTCTCTGGTCTTTGGTGGAATAGGCATGGGCATAACGGGTGAAATGGTCAGTGACCACGAGTACATTACTGATGTTGCCCTCGTCAGGCTCAATAGCAAGGAAATTGATGCACACTAGGTCAAGTGGGCCATTGCTGGAGATGTTGACCAAAGGAGCTGATCGAGTTGGCAAAGTCTTTCTTAGGATACACCGAGCACAGGACTTGCAGTAACCCTCGATGTCAGCTTCCATCCGTGGCCAGTAGAATCGGTCTGCAACAAGACCAGCTGTCTTTTCAACTCCAAGATGTCCATGGTCATCATGTAAAGCCTTCATAACTACCTCCCTGAACTGGGCAGGCAGCACCAGCTGGCTTCGGACCTCTCCATTCTGTCGTTTGGTCTCCCAATACACCAAGCCCTTTCTTACTATTAGAAACTCTATCTGTCGAGCCAGCAACAGGGACTCTTCAGTCTTCAGAGCATTCCTCTCAGGCCTCTGACCCCTTTTCACAGACCATCGAAACACCTCCCACAGAGGGATCTTCTTGTTGTGCCCTTTCAAGCAGGCTCCAGTTCAATTGAGGCAGGGACTCTGTATTCACCTTAGTCAACTGGCAGAACAAGGGTGGAAGGTCTTCCTTTGAAACCCCTAAAAATTTGGCACAACTCCCTGTAGGAACAATCTTAGTTTGGTGTCTGCGACACATGGCTTTGACATCTGGGGCAGGAACCTCTATCCAGGCATCTTCCTCATCATCCAATGTGTGCCTAGGCAATCGGGAGAGAGCATCAGCATGAATGTTGGTGGTGCCTGGTCGATACTTCAAACTGAAATCGTACACAGCCAGGGCTGCAAGCCACCGATGTCCAGTAGCATCAAGCTTGACTGTGGTCCTCACATAGGTCAAGGGGTTGTTGTCAGTTTGAACTTCAAAATGCACACCATAGAGGTAGTCATGCAGCTTATCCACCACCGCCCACTTCAACGCTAGAAACTCAAGCTTGTGTGCCAGGTAGTTGCGTTCACTGGGATTTAATCCTCGACAGCCATCATGATCCTGATGTAGAACCGCTCCTAATCCCTCAAATGAAGCATCCACATGCAGCATATATTGTTTGCTGGGGTCTGCATAGGCTAACACTGGAGACTGTGTCAGGCAGGACTTCAGCTTCTCAAATGCCTCATCACAGGCTGGTGTCTATCTCTCACCAAACGGCTCATTAACCTTGAAGTAGACCTTATTGGAGTGAGCTATCCCTTTTGGGGGAGGATACCCTTGGGTAAGGGCAGTCAGAGGCCTTGCAATCTTTGAGTGCTGTGGGACAAACCTTCTGTAACACCCACAGAATCCCAGGAAAGACTTGAGCTCCCCCAACTTTGTTGGCTTGGGCCACGTAACTACAGCTACCACTTTGGCTGGGTATGTAGAGATCCCTTCCCGACTAACAATGTGTCCCACATACTTCACAGCCTTCTGGCAGAATCGGCACTTGTCAAGGGACAACTTTAGCCCAGCCTCCTTCAGACTGTCCAATACCTTGAACCACCTCTGGTTGTGCTCTTTCAGTGTCTGCCCAAACACTATAAGGTCATCCAAGTAGTCCAATAATTCTCTGTAATTCAAGTCTCCCATCACTTTATCCATGCACCTTTGGAAAGTGGCGGGGGCACCAGTCACTCCTTGACGCATCCTCTGGAACTGGAAGAACCCAATGGGGCAGATGAAAGCAGTCTTTTCTTGATCCTCCTTGCTCATGGGAATTTGGTAGTACCCACTCTGGAGGTCTAGCACTGAAAACCACTGGCTGCCCTGTAAGCAATCCAAGGCTTCATCAATCTTGGGCACAGTGTATTGATCAGGGACCGTGCGTCTGTTCAAAGTGAGGTAATCCACACACATCCGTATATCCCCATTTTTCTTCTGAGCAACCACAATAGGGGAAGCGTATGGGCTATTGGACTCTATGATGACTCCAGTATCTAGAAGACCCCACAAGTGCTGTCTGACATCTTCAACATCTGCTGGAGCTAGCCTTCGGGACATCTCTCGGAAAGGCTTTTCATCAGTTAATCAGATACGATGCTCCACTCCTTTTGCCGTACCCAAGTCCCAGTCCCACAATGAGAAGGCGGCACCACGTTCCATCAGGCCTTGAATTAGTGACTCTTTCATCCTTCGTCAGGTCACTATCTTCAAAGCAGGGATCAAAACACTCAGGACGAAGCTCTCTTCTTTCTTTCTCCTTTTTCACATAGGCAGCCAGACAGGCTGGGTGAATGGTGAGGGTCTGTGGATAATCGTCTCCCCCAATTTCTCGGCACCACTGTGCTAGTGTGCATTTGTTCCCACTATAACAGATACTGATCTCTGGTCCACTTCAGCCTCTGGGCAGACCAGGGCAATGATAGGTATCTCCTTCTCAATTCCAGCAACCGTCTTTGGGAATCGTAGTGTAACAGACACATATCCTTTATAGGGATAACTATTTTCACTCAATCCCCAAACCACGAGTCCCGATAAAGGCATTAGGGGCACATCTGACAGGTATTTCTTGTACCATTTTTCAAAAATGATGGACACTTGAGATCCGCTATCCAACAGCACAGTGCAGGGCTGTCCATTGATACCGGCTGGTACTTGTGGAGCGGGTCCTAGTAAGCCCTCTGGAAGCTGTTCCAAACTAGCAACCGAGGGTGGAGTAGTAGAGTATGCCTTGGATATCACTGGGGGGCCAGTATAGGACTCTAATGGCCCCCTTCCCCATTTCCTGACAGCCTATTCTTGGGGTGGGGAGGAGACAGAGCCTTTTGAGAACTCCACTTCTTTGGGCACCCGGCGAGCAATGTGGCTGGGATCCCCACATACAAAGCACTCCTCTGTCTTCATATCTTTGCCTCTATGCCGATCATCATTTTCCCTTCTTAGAGACTGTAGGGGACTCTCAGTGGCTGCCTGAGCAATCTGTTTCAACAGCTCCACTTCCTTAGCCTGGGCACTTAAGAGTTGTGCAATTTGCTCTCCCTGCTTCTCAATTATCTTCAGGAGCTCTTCTTCTCTACGACTGGGTTCTGGCTTTAGAGCAACAGTAGCAACCCTCTTGCTGGTCCGCTCCCTGGCTGCCTAAGTAACTTCCTCTTTTCTCACTTCCTTAAGCAACTGATGAAAGGAATGGGGAATCTTCTCTTTGTTACAGCACCTCAGCCTTTGAGCAATAGGGTCATGTGTCATAGCTCCACGTAGCAATTGATCAAGGCGGCTCTGGTCAACTTCTCCAGGGCTAATCCCACCTTTTGATACGATGCAATGGACCAGCTTGTCCAATCTTTAAAGATAGTCAGACAGCTTCTCCCCAGGATCCTGATAGGTGGTTCAGAGTTTATACAGGAGGTCTGTGGCATCTTCTGGGGACCCAAAAGCATCCTCGAGGGCAGCCATATAGTCTTTAGAAATTGCCTGGGGCTCACTTCGCCAAGCAGCCTGTACTACTTCCATAGCTGGACCCTTTAAGCTCTCCACTATTCTCTGTTTCTTCGCAGCATCAGTACACTGCCACTCTTCCAGATACTGCAGAGTAACATCCCTCCATGTGTCATACCCTTCTTCTCCCGCTGGGATAGGGGTGAATCCTGAGAAAGTTCTCAAACGGCGGTAGCTCCCCTCAGGCTGCATCTTTGCAAATTGGCTGACTAACTTTTCCGTGGCGGCCACAAGCACTTCAGTCGCAGTGGAAGTCTCCTCAAATTTAGCCCGAGGCGGAGTTGGAGGTAGACATCTACTGGGCCTCTTATTCTGTGTATGTGAAGCTGTTGCAGGCCCCATAGGCCAAACAATCTTCCATCGTTGGCCATATTCTGATGGCACAGCTAGGACAGATGGGAAGTATAATCTCTCCAAAACTTTCTCACTGGCTATTAAAGCTTCTGTCAGTGGCCCATCTTCAACACTCCAATGGTCAACCGCCTTGGGGTTGACAATCTCATTAAGCCTGCTCACTATCTGCAGTATTATGTCATCAGATGCTTCAAGCAGTTCACCACACACTGCAAAGCTGCGCTCCTCTGTGACACCTTTTTCCACACCACTCAGACACCTCTCCCTCTGTTAAAGTTCCATGGCAGCTGTTCTCGTCTTGTTCAATCTCAGCAGTGCCTCCACTGTAACACCCCTTTGGGCCGACCTCTGTAGGCAGGGTCTGTTGTAGTTCTCACCTCACTATGGCGCAGTGCCTCCACCCGAATCTTGCTAGGAGCTCTATAGGAATTCAGGAGGGTCTTCCTCTTCTGCTAGGGGTCGACTCGGGAAACCCCCACCTAAGCTCATTACACACTCACAAATGTTGAGGGTAAAACTACTTAACCAGTTTATTATGGGAAGAGTAAACAAGGGCAAACTTAATAAAATGTGAACAGAGAAATGTTTCAGTAATTCACATGACAATGCACAGGTACATCCTATAGTATTAACCACCTAGTGGTAGGAATGGACTATGTGCCAGGTCTGGTGGGTATAATAAACTATAGGGAATAGCACAGGGTTAAGATAGTGACCCACAGGTGATAGTCATCACACACATGCAATCATACTGCAGGTAACAGCTTGCACTCCTAAATAACATTACACAACGCAGAATTACTAATGGCTGCAGCAATAAACAGAACAGTCCATCCGTTGGGGCCCAGTTGCCGTGGACGATGGCGCGCATTCAGGAAACATTGGTGCACTATAGACACAGCAGATCCTTTCTACCACAGTTCTCATAAACATTCTAACAGGTACAGCAAATTCCAGCAAAGTCTACTCACTAACTCTTGCAGGGAATCTGGTGCCAGCCTGGAGTCTCACTGGGTGCTGCAGCTTTCAGATGACAGGATACTAATGGAGTATGAGGCAGGAGTCTTCTTGGATGCAGCCCTGGGTACCTTTTGGGAGTCTGGTCAATCTGGACATGTGGTGCTGCTGCTGCTGCAGGGATGCTGCTTCTTCCCTCAGAGTCGGCTGGTGGGCTGGCAGGACTGTCTCTATATCCTGGTGTGATGATTCTGCTTAAGTGTGGCTATAACTCAGATGTATTTTGATCTCTGGGTATAGGATCTCTCTTCTTGCTTGCACTTATTCATACTGTACGCAGCTATAAGCCTAGGTGCATATTGGCAGTAGTGGCCAGGCTGGAACAATAGGGCTCCATTGTATTCCTATACAGCCCGGAGTGATCAAACAATAGTGCATTGTTCAAGCCTGGGCTGTTGATCAGATATGGCTGATAACAATGTATCAATTCACTTTGTCTCAGCTCTATACAAAAGATCTGGACTTGATTCAATTAACTCATCAGACGTACTGTCGCCGGTGACCTCATTCTGGGAGGTGGCATAAAAGGTATAAAAGATGAGGTAAGAGGTCTGTGGGAGGAGATTACACTATGGAGATTATGCTATGGAGATTATGCTATGGAGTTGGGACAGACCATCACAGACTACAGGATATTACAGACTTTGACTGAGATGCTACTATGAGCAGGCAGGTTGGAATGCTGCTGCTGATGATGATGAGCCTACAAGAGACTGAGAGAGACTACTGGACTAATGCTGAGAGACTGTTATGAGAGCATGCAGGCGGGATTATCGTATTAATGCCACATGCTGAAAAGCCTCCACTGGTGATCTCCACATGCTATGTGTGAGTGTTGGACTATAAAACCACATCAAGGACATGTGTGGTAAAGTAATCATTTCACCTTTATCCCTTTTATTTTATTTGTACTGTATCTTGTAACTAGTAACTGTTAATGCTTGCATATATCTGCATATCTGTTCTGAACTGTATATGTTAGATTCTAATACCGACCCATTTAGGAGTTAATAAATATATAAAATTTAGAAGGCTTGTCTTGTATTTATCTGGTGAACCCGGCACTCACTGGCGGTGAGTGTGGTTTTTTATATGAAAGAGGACTCAGGGGTGGCCAAAGCGGTTTGGCGCACTGAGGATCTTTCACATTGGTGGCAGCGTGGTGGGATCGTAGGATAAACGGCGTGTGTTGGTGACCTATATCACTCACATGCTGGGGATTATGGTAATCCTATGAGACAAGCTCGGTATTAAAGCAAGCATTAAGATACAGTGAAAGTTTGATACAGTGCTGTTCCCTCCCCTACTCTTTGTATTCTATCCTATCTTTTATTTGACAAATACCAGTGGATGGCTAGTGGGCTCAGAAGCAGAGCCCCAGAACTGCTGAACCAGGCTTTTGGAGATCCTGAGCGTATGGCTGAAATGGAGGCAGCCACAGCCATGCAGAGAATCGAGCAGAGTCCTGATTTTGGGGCTAGGCCAGGAAGTGCAGCTAGCAGCCCGGTCCCAAGGAGTACTTCACCAGGAGAGACCATTAACCCCAGCCTTGTGGGGGGAACGGTTTCATACTGGCAAATGGCCCTACAGCAAGTAGGCACCAGTGACCCCAACACATACCTGCAAGTGTTGCGCCGTTTTTTGGAAGCTGTAGATCAAGAACAAGAACGGCAGGCTGCTGAGCAACAGGCAGAGAGAGAGAGGAAATCTGCAGAATGAGAACGGCAGGCTGCTGAGTGACAGGCAGAGAGAGAGAGGAAGGCAGCAGAACGTGAGGCAGAGAGAGAGAGGAAAGCTGCAGAATGGGAACGACAGTTTGCTGAGCGACAGGCCAAGAGGGAGTATCAGCTTGAGCTGAAAAGGCGGGGAAATCTCCCAGCAAGCGCAAACTTCAACAACCCTGCAGAGACCCTCAAGTTGGAAGGAGAAGCCAGGCCGGAGTTCACCACAGCCGTCTGTCGTCAGGTCGGGTGAGACAAATTATGCCCCGGGTGGTCCCTCCCCTGTCCCAAGAACTCTGGGCACCCTAGTGACCTTCCCCAAACCCCAAGGGGAGGTGCGGCGGGGCCATGCCTGTAACCCGACAGGACATTTTAAGAAGGAGTACCCCAACTACCCTGAGAACTTCTCTGCTTCTCAAGCCACAGCAGGTGGCCCATCTGTGTGTCTGGATGGGGGTGCAGGAAAAGGAATGCGGACTGTGGGACTATTGACTGATTTGCCTGCTAATGTACTGTTGGGAACTGATTTAGGACCTATGATGTCCCAATATGGGGTGGGGAGCACCCCAATTTACTGTGATAAACTGTCTTTGATTAATGTTGATAATGTGTCTGTCATATCTGCAGAGAGGGCCCGTAACCCCCTCTCTGAGATACTTCCCATGGCAGTCAATGTAAATGCTAATGAGTTGCCTTCAGCTGAGAGCAGGGAAGATGCAAACGAGCTTCCTGCAACCCAGCTCAGCAAAAATGTTATTGATGCTTGGTTCACCCCGTGCTAGGAACCAATGAGACCTTGTCTGTAGACACACCCACATCTGCGGGGGCGTTTCCCTTCCAGCTTGTTAATCTGTCTACCACAAATCTCATTGAGGCCCGGTGTGAATTAACAATTGCTGATGAATGTACTGTCAATGTAATTGCCAATGCTTTTTGTGAAAGTGTACAGGGTAGCTCTTCGGAGTCACTGGAAGCGACTTGTACTATTTCGCCCAGTGTATCCGATAAGCACCCAACTACTGACCATGTGCCAGGTGGTCAGGTAGGCTATGTGGATCTCATGGCCGATCCAGGTGAGGGACGGACTGCTGGTAGCGCGGTGTTAGCCCGCAGCCAGAGTTTTACAAGGGTGGAGGGCGTTCCGACCCTTGAACCGTTGCCTGCACCACCTGGAGTCGGTGCTGAGACCGCCATGACTAGCCTCACTCCCTTGAAGCCGGAGGAGTCCGGCCGGTATGAGACATACACGTCTCTTCAGTCCAGTTCTATTCCAGGAGTGCCCATGGCCCAAGTGCAGATGGCATGGGGTACTGGAGGTGTGATCCAAGAAGAGGGTATGTCCAATATATTACCTGTCAATGTATTGTGGGGGGATGGTTTGGGGAAGCATGATCTCAGTCATTTGCCCAAGGTATCATCATCACCCACCCAAGTACAGGGAGGACAGGGTCCAAACATACCTGTACCAGAACCAGAGGTGCCCCTAGGTGTGGAAGCAAAGGGGGAGGTGCAGAACCCCCTAGAACTCTCCCAACTAGCGGCTAGTGTGGGGAAGACCCTGAGAGAGCAGGCCAAGGATAGCCAGGAGAGCAGAGATTGCCAGGATGGGATCTCTGGAATGGTACCCCAAGGGCCTGAGGTCATGAGTGTGGCTCCACAGGGTGCCAGCACTCAGAAAGCGGACCCAGAACAGGCAGGAGGTAGCCAAGTGTACGTGGCTCAGAGCCTGGGCCTTAGAAGTGCCCCTAGTCAGACTAGAGAGACAGAAGGGGCCGGCAGCTATGTAACATGTACCTCTCTTTTGTCTCACTCCAGCCAAGAGTTCAGAGAGGCTGTCCAAGCTGACCCTAGTCTGGACATATTGAATGCGCATGGCGCTCAATCACCCTTAGAGTCTGACAAGGCCCGAGTCTGCTGGGTCCCCGGGGGAGGTGAGGAAGCCTTGGGGCCAGAGCCTGAGAAGCTGGAGGCGGAAGTGCTTTCAGAAGAGGGGTGTAGGCCCCTACTTCCTGCAAGCCCCATCTAAAGGGGGAGGTGTGAAGATTCTGCTTAAGTGTGGCTATAACTCAGATGTATTTTGATCTCTGGGTATAGGATCTCTCTTCTTGCTTGCACTCATTCATACTGTGCGCAGCTATAAGCCTAGGTGCATATTGGCAGTAGTGGCCAGGCTGGAACAATAGGGCTCCATTGTATTCCTATACAGTGATCAAACAATAGTGCATTGTTCAAGCCTGGGCTGTTGATCAGATATGGCTGATAACAATGTATCAATTCACTTTGTCTCAGCTCTATACAAAAGATATGGACTTGATTGAATTAACTCATCAGATGTACTGTCGCCGGTGACCTCATTCTGGGAGGTGGCATAAAGGGTATAAAAGATGAGGTAAGAGGTCTGTGGGAGGAGATTACACTATGGAGATTATGCTATGGAGATTATGCTATGGAGTTGGGACAGACCATCACAGACTACAGGATATTACAGATTTTGACTGAGATGCTACTATGAGCAGGCAGGTTGGAATGCTGCTGCTGATGATGATGAGCCTACAAGAGACTGAGAGAGACTACTAGACTAATGCTGAGAGACTGTTATGAGAGCATGCAGGCGGGATTATCGTATTAATGCCACATGCTGAAAAGCCTCCACTGGTGATCTCCACATGCTATGTGTGAGTGTTGGACTATAAAACCGCATCAAGGACATGTGTGGTAAAGTAATCATTTCACCTTTATCCCTTTTATTTTATTTGTACTGTATCTTGTAACTAGTAACTGTTAATGCTTGCATGTATCTGCATATCTGTTCTGAACTGTATATGTTAGATTCTAATACCGACCCATTTAGGGGTTAATAAATATATAAAATTTAGAAGGCTTGTCTTGTATTTATCTGGTGAACTCGGCACTCACTGGCGGTGAGTGTGGTTTTTTATATGAAAGAGGACTCAGGGGTGGCCAAAGCGGTTTGGCGCACTGAGGATCTTTCACACCTGGGTTACCTAGTGCCAAGCTATGTGCTCCCTGGCAGTTGCTGGAACAAGCCTCTTCTGCAGCCCATTGTGGCTGTCTCTATCCTCTCCTGTGCAGACCTTTCCCATAATTCCCTGCTCAGCAAATCAGTCCCTTTCTCTGATACTCCTCCCCCTGGAGTAAGGGGTGTAGGGAAATGTAATCCACTGTCCCTCAGCATAAAATGGCTGATGTCTGCGGTAGTGGCTCCTGGCTTGGCATTAACTGCAGCATCTGCTGTATGCAAAGTGCTCCTTGCAGGGGTTACACTCTCCCCCTGGTGAGTCGCTGCAAATGTCTGTGCATGAAGTAAAGACTCACCACCTGAAATACAAATGGGCTTTAAAGCATCCTGACTAACACCACAATCAGTCATACACAAATCACCTCCGTACCATGGCATGGATGTAAAATATGGCCACATGTTAACAACATTAGGGTGTATAACCCTGGGGGCTTCAGTAGCATGCCCCAGCCTATCATAGGTCAACATCATTGGTGGCCTAATGTCCCTAGTGTGTATTGTGGGAGCCCCCTCCTCAATCCCTAGCTCTTGGTCTGGAGACTCAGGCTCCATTATGATCACTTCTACACTGGGCGACTCTTGTTTCCATGAGTTCTCCCTCAACTAGGGACAGAGTACCCTGGATTCTTCTTCATTGTCAATTAACTGTCTGGTACTGTCTTGACTGATAGGGCGAAGGTCGTCTACCCATCTGTAGCCTGGTCCCCATTCATTACTTGACTCGTTATCGCTTTCTTCCTGGGTAACCTCTGGGTTTACCACTTGTCTATACCGACAGCTTCTCCTAGGAAGTAGGGGGGTCAGCTGAGCTCCAAGAGATATTTTTCCCTACAGGCAATGATAAGTCTTGAGGGGCCTTCCTCCATTTTCAGACTTCACTCGGTAAGCTGGAACACCTGTCAGCTTTTCCACCACCACATAAGGTTCTGGACGCCAACGATCAGCAAGCTTGTGCTTTCCATGTAGACCCAGCTGTTGAATGAGAACCCTATCTCTTGGTTTTAGTACTTGCTCTCGGACTTTTGTTTCGCCTTCCTGATCGATCAGAAGCTTGGTTAGCCAGTCTATAAGCCTCCTGTAATTCTTCTTTTAACTGTGACACATACCTTAAGTAGGTTTTCCCAGGTAACTGGTCAGATATCCACCATATCCAAAAGAATTCTCTTTTTTTAACAGGTTTCTGTTGTTTGTAGTGATCTGGTCTGTTGGTGTAATCTTAAACCCATCAAATTCACAGTTATATTATTTTGCCACGTGTCGGGAGACACTGTTTTTGAAAACCTTTGAATATGTCTGTGTTTATTTAGGCATTCCTTTAAGTGCATGGTTGTTCTCCCCACATACTGTAGGCCACATATGCATTGTATGACATAAATGACAAAGGATGAGCCGCATGTGAGGTGCAATTTGATGGGGAATGTTTCACTGGTAGACATACTTGAGATTGTATTTTGTCCATAGGTATTGCTATTACAGCATTTGCATCTAGAAACTGCATTTGAAAGTCCCCTCATGATTGGATTTTTTCTGAACAAGAGTTGTGTTAGTATTTGTGGGTTCCCTTAATTTGCTAGGGGCTAGTAAATTTTTAAGGGTTTTTGCATGTCTATACGTGACATTTGGGGTTCTGGGGAGTATTTTGCTAGGATATGCCAATGTTTAGGGAGTATTGTTTTTATCTGTTGGTGTCTATAGTTGTAGGTTTTTATAAAATTGAATTTTGGGGCAACTTTCTGGGTTCTATTGGAGGGTTTGATACAGTCTAAGTAAGTCCTTTAGCTTTTTGTTGTGCAGATAGAATTATGTTTTTGGGGTAATGTTGTTCAGAAAATCTTTGTGTAATAATTTTGCTCTGTTCATCAAAGTCCTGATCAAGTGCGCAGTGCCACCTGATCCTGCGGAATTGGCCATATGGTATGTTATTTTTCCATTTTTTGTAATGTGAACTGGTATAATCAAGAAGGCTGTTGTAATCGACTTTTTTGAAAAAGATTTTGGTTACAATCTTATTGCCACTATGCATGAGTACTACAGTAAATCAAGATATTCTATGGATGAATTGAATGTAGTGCCAGATAAGGTGATGTCCCATTCCTGTTCGTGATTGTTGAGATATTCGGTAAATGCATTGAAGGATTCGGTGCAACATTCCCATATAAAGATCAGGTCATCAATATATCTTTTGTAGAAGATAATATCATTAGTCCAGGGATGATTCGAGTAGATGAGATTATTCTCAAAACTGCACATGAATAGATTTACGAAACTGGGTGCAAAACGAGTGCCCATAGCAGTCCCCCTTGTCTGTAGGAATATGTTGATACCAAAGTGAAAGGCATTATGCTCTAAGATGAATCTTATACTGTCAAGAATGAAGGTCTGTTGATTGTTTGGCATTAACGGATCAGATGATAATCAGAAACAGTAGAAAGGCCTTTTTCATGTGGGATATTAGTATAAAGTGTGGCTACGTCTAAGGTTGCCCAAATGTAGGTAGGTTTCCATGGGATGGATAATAGATCTTTAATCAGACTAGCAGAGTCTTTGAGGTGGGATTTCAAATTCATAACATATTCTTGTAATAAGATATCAATACACTGGGATAAATTGGAAGTGAGTTTATGCCAGAAATTATTGGTCTGCCGGGTAGGTTGGAGGAATTTTTATGAATTTTCAGTAAATGATAGAAGAGAGCCAACTGAAGACTATTGGTAGGAGGAAGAGTCTCTCTTTTTTTGGTGAGAATATTAGAATATGCTGCTTTCTGAATCAGGTTTGTGTATGGGAGTATGTAGTCTGGGATGGGGTCTTCAGTGAGAGGTATATAATATGCGGTGTCTGAAAGGATCCTAAGAGCTTCTGCTGTATAGATGGTATGGTCCTAAATGACGATGCCGCCACCTTTATCTGCTCCTCTTATGGTGATGGCACTATTCTCAATAAGGATTTTGAGTGCGATTCTTTCGTCTTTGGTAAGATTATCTTTGGTATATATAGGATTGGATTTCAGTTTTCGAAAATCTGATGAGACCATATTACAAAATGTTTCGATATTGCTTCCTTTATGGTAAGTGGGGTAAAACCGGGACTTTGGTTTCAAATCAGTATGTTGGAGTGTGGGAGATGATTGGGTTAGTGGGTCTTGGTATTGGAGAGGAGATGCATTAGTGATGGTGGTTAGCGTATTAGTAGGGTTGGAGTACTGTGGGTATTTGAAATGATGTGAGTGATGGGATCAGTGGAGCATGATGCGGATTTTTTGTTGGATTCCAGAATAGAGAAATGTCTCCCTAGTGTGACTTTGCGAATACATTTCTGACAATCTACATATAGATCTACCTCATTGATATATTGTTTGGGACAAAAAGAGAGTCCTTTGTTCAGTAGGCTTATTTCTTGCTTGTTGAGAGTGTAGTTGGATAAATTGAAATTTTTTATGGTGTTTTACTCCTTTTTGGACTGGGTTCTAGATTCAGGACTTCTGTAAGTGGTTCTACTGTTCACTCTTTTTCTAGAACCCCCTCTACAGCCCCTGGGTCGCTTAGATGTCCTGAATCTGTAGGTGTCTTCAGTTTCCTTTTGGGTCTTAGGGGTGTGTAATAATCTGAAATCTTGGTCATGACCAGGTTTTCTTTCACGTGATACGTAGCTAAAGGAGTGAGAGCTGTAGGTAGGCCTAAAAAAAGACTCAGAAGTGTTATTGACAGATAGGTTAATCTCAGATGAAGTGGTGGATATATTTGGATTGGGGGGAGTTATGGAGATTAAATTTTGTATTTGTGCAGAAGAAAGGGGGTATCATAGATAGTGATGAGAGAATCCTCTCCAGAAATATCATTATTGGAATGGTGACTGGTGGTGTCAGATTTGAATTTTTTAGGAACTTCTTTAAAAATGGTTGCGGGAAGGGCTAAAGAGGCTCCTAATGGAACCGCTGGATTTCTTTTCTTGATATCTGTAGTTAGCGGTGAATCAACCATTGGTTTGGAATGGTAAACGTGTTGGAAATGATGAGATGGTAGGATGGTTTGTAGGGTGCTGATTTGTTAGTGTTATGGTTGTTGTTTCTATTGTTACTGTTAAAGAATGTGACTCTTTTATCGATAGTGGTGGGATAATGGTGTTTGGTATTTGACCTTATATGTTTGTTGTTAGGAAATTTGATGGACATCAAAGGCATTGGACGTGATGTATTGGTTTTTGGAGTGAGAGGCTTGGGTTCTGTATAGGTGGAGTGTTTTTTGTTATTGTTATTAGATGTAGTAATCTTGGAAATAGGTTTCCGCCAAAACTTGATGTTATTGGAGCAGTAGTACTTTCGCTCATGCCACAGTTTGCCAGATTTGGACTCTAATAGTTCTCTCTTGAGTTATATAGCACCAACTGTAACGTACACACTGCTATGCATAGATATTATACAACTCCATATCTGATTTACCTGACCATTTATAGGATGTACCGTTACCTTTGACAGATTACATTTTGTATGTATTTATTTATTCATTGATTTTTCCTCTTATGTCATCAAATTTTGTATCAACTTGTATCTATCTATATTCAGTACATATGTCAATACCCACTATTTTATCATCATTCATTATTTATTTTTTATCATCCATTATTAATTGTAAATTCATGCTTAATAATAATTTTCCCGTATATTCTAACTTTTTCCACTTTCAATTGCATTTCTCCCTGCCCTGTATTTCAATTTTATCTTCATTGATTTACACCACCTTTCCTCTCCTCCATTCTTCTTTATTTAGCCATTTCTTTCATTATATAAAATTAGCGATAACTGACAACATTCTCTATACATCTCCTCCCTGCTGTTTCTTTCCCATCACCAGCTGCCCCCGTTTATTGTGGTACATTATCTCCAGCTTCATTCAACCATTCATGTATTTATTTATTTATTCATTTTACTATTCCAGGTAGAGATAATTGGCATCCTTTTCAATACACAAATCCCCCCTCTTTTATTGCCCCCTGCTGTCCGCTCTCTACCTCTATATTCACTCCATTTCATTATTGTTACACACTGATCTCACTTCCATCCATTTACAGTGCCTTGCGAAAGTATTCGGCCCCCTTGAACTTTTCAACCTTTTGCCACATTTCAGGCTTCAAACATAAGGATATAAAATTTTAATTTTTTGGTGAAGAATCAACAACAAGTGGGACACAATTGTGAAGTGGAACGAAATTTATTGGTTATTTTAAACTTTTGTAAAAAATAAAAAACTGAAAAGTGGGGCGTGCAATATTATTCGGCCCCTTTACTTTCAGTGCAGCAAACTCACTCCAGAAGTTCAGTGAGGATCTCTGAATGATCCAATGTTGTCCTAAATGACTGATGATGATAAATATAATCCACCTGCGTGTAATCAAGTCTCCGTATAAATGCACCTGCTCTGTGATAGTCTCAGGGTTCTGTTTAAAGCGCAGAGAGCATCATGAAGACCAAGGAACACACCAGGCAGGTCCGTGATACTGTTGTTGAGAAGTTTAAAGACGGATTTGGATACAAAAAGATTTCCCAAAATTTAAACATCCCAAGGAGCACTGTGCAAGCGATCATATTGAAATGGAAGGAGTATCAGACCACTGCAAATCTACCAAGACCCAGCCGTCCCTCTAAACTTTCATCTCAAACAAGGAGAAGACTGATCAGAGATGCAGCCAAGAGGCCCATGATCACTCTGGATGAACTGCAGAGATCTACAGCTGAGGTGGGAGAGTCTGTCCATAGGACAACAATCAATCAGTCGTACACTGCACAAATCTGGCCTTTATGGAAGAGTGGCAAGAAGAAAGCCATTTCTCAAAGATATCCATAAAAAGTCTTGTTTAAAGTTTGCCACAAGCCACCTGGGAGACACACCAAACATGTGGAAGAAGGTGCTCTGGTCAGATGAAACCAAAATCAAACTTTTTGGCCACAATGCAAAACAATATGTTTGGCGTAAAAGCAACACAGCTCATCACCCTGAACACACCATCCCCACTGTCAAACATGGTGGTGGCAGCATCATGGTTTGGGCCTGCTTTTCTTCAGCAGGGACAGGGAAGATGGTTAAACTTGATGGGAAGATGGATGGAGCCAAATACAGGACCATTCTGGAAGAAAACCTGTTGGAGTCTGCAAAAGACCTGAGACTGGGACGGAGATTTATCTTCCAACAAGACAATGATCCCAAACATAAAGCAAAATCTACAATGGAATGGTTCACAAATAAATGTATCCAAGTGTTAGAATGGCCAAGTCAAAGTCCAGACCTGAAACCAATCGAGAATCTGTGGAAAGAGCTGAAAACTGCTGTTCACAAACGCTCTCCATCCAACCTCACTGAGCTCAAGCTGTTTTCCAAGGAAGAATAGGCAAGAATTTCAGTCTCTCGATGTGCAAAACTGATAGAGACATACCCCAAGCGACTTGCAGCTGTAATCGCAGCAAAAGGTGGCGCTGCAAAGTATTAACTTAAGAGGGCCGAATAATTTGACACGCCCCACTTTTCAGTTTTTTATTTTTTCCAAAAGTTTAAAATATCCAATAAATTTAATTCCACTTCACGATTGTGTCCCACTTGTTGTTGATTCTTCACCAAAAAATTTAAATTTTATATCTTTATGTTTGAAGCCTGAAATGTGGCAAAAGGTTGAAAAGTTCAAGGGGGCCGAATACTTTCGCAAGGCACTGTATCTATTCCCTCCACCATCCTGAGCCAAACCCATCTTTCCCTGATACAGATATTCTGTCACCGTTCTAAACATCCTAGTTGATTCCCCCACGTTAATCTACCATCAGCGCTCCACACAGGCGCTTCCATAGTTTTCAGCGCTCTATACTTTCATTCACAGCGCAGAGCCAGGAAGCGCATCACGCATGCGCACTGGCTCCCCATTCTAACAGCTGATCGCTTTTGTAGTGCACATCTCCGCACTCAGAGACGATCTCATTTGCGCTGCAGCTTCACTGCCATTATGTAATTCATCTATATTTTCCCCTCGTTACTAAATCTATCTAAAATATCTTTTTACTTTCACTATGTGTACATTTTATATTTCTTTTAACCCTTGACCTCGTGACCCCCAAGGGGGCGTGGCTGCCCATTTTGTGCTAGTTTTTTTTCTGTTTATGTGTGTATATATATGTGCCATATTCTTATGTTATGATGCACACTTAAGAAAGGGATAAAGAGTTTGTCAAGTTGGACCAGCACTCTATTGCCTCAATTTTTGCATCTATCTGGACGAGATTAGATAAATGCATACTGGTTTGTCAGTATACATCTACTATGCTATTTTGCAGCTTTATAATGTACCTCTGTATGCATCTGTATAAGGTCTACATACTTAACTTCTTTTTGCAACGTAATAAATAAAACAGTTTAAAAAAGTTTATTGTTGAATACATATACATAGGCTTTTTAATTTACAGGAGCTTGACCCATTCACCATTTTCTCCTTTTTTTAAAAAAAAATTGGATTAACTGACAAATGTTTTATGGCCCAATAATGAGGGGCTGGGTCTATAGTGGGGCTCTATGACCTGTTTATAGGTTAGAGCAGGCTGTATATGAACTACAATGATGTATTCATGTCTTGATGTTACTGCTTTTGTATTGATGAAGCTAGGAACTGTTGTTCTTTAACTGTGCGATTCTTTCAGATAACTTTTTTATTGTGTGCCTCTGTCTCTGAATCTGCCGTTGCAAAGTTCTCACTTTCCTTTTAAGCTTCACAGCATCAGGGTTGAAACAGGGGAGGTCTTCTGCACTGTACACTGCTGAATAAGTGTGGTCACAAGTTCTATGTAATTCTGCTTCCTGGAATCCATCTACAACTGCAATGGACCTAGAGTGTCCCAAGTTTTGGTCTGTTGTCACTATCTGTTTTCTTCTACTTTTCCTTGCTTTGAAGACAGAAGGCACAGCACTTAAGCACAGTTGGGGTGCCAGTGTCCCAGGCCGTAAAATGTAATCTTTGTCTTTGAAGTGGTCACTGCAGATTCTGCTGGAAGCTGATGGTTTCCAGTCAGGATACTGAAGAGCCTTAATCCATTTGGAAAGACACTCGGGATTTTTCATAGGAAATCTGTAAAAGAGGAAATTATTTTATAATTAAAGGTTTCAGGACTCTATAATCTCTTCCAAATTCATTATGGCTCTGATAGCCTTAATAAGTTAGTCAGCATCTTTCAGGGGAATAATGGTTTACTGTATTTGGCATTATCCTCAGAGGAAGATTCAGAGGATGAAACCCCCTTAAAGGAATTAGAGTTGTCCAGGAATTAAACAACTCACAGAGAAGGTGGGGAAGGGGTAACATTAAAAAAAAAATCATATTCACCTGTCCCCAGTGCTCCAATGTCTGCCACTGCTGTCTGTTCAGGCACGCCGTATCTTCACTGCTGGAAGTCCTGTACCGCATGATTGGTCTCAGTGGTGACTGGAAAGGACCCAGTGACGTCACTTATACACGACAATGGGTCCTTTCCTGTGTCCACTGAAGCCACTGATTGACCTCAGCGGTCATGTGCGGCACAGGACTGCCGCTGGCAAAGGTATGGGGCATACCTGAACGGATAGCCACAGCATACACTGGAGGTGTGTGAATTTTTTTTATGTTTCAACTTCCCTGGCCTCCTCTGGGATTTGTCCAATTCCTGAACAATCCCTTTAATTCCTCCTCCAAATCAGATTCAACAGGCTAAAGCAAAGCCGATTAGGTGGAAAACCTCACTTTTACTTTCTTAAATATACAGGTTTGAGGTTTATTAACATTTGGAACTGACCGACAGCACTGTAGTTGTTCAATAATAAAATTAATCCTCAAAACTACAACTTGTTTAATAATTGTGCACACAGTGTATGCTTAAAGCGTAAGTAAACTTTCGGTTTATATAAATATACAAATATCCCAATCCTGACTGTGTTTTCAACCACAGATATCTCTTGAAATCATAGCGGAAGTGACACAATCTGTCGAAACTAGTTGGAGCAATCTCAGGGTTAAGTGGGGCGAGTGATCTCAAAAAATGAAGGACCTGAGTAGTCCTAAAATTCTCTGAGAAAAGCGGGGAGTGTAGTGCAGATGAAGTAATCTTTAGTAAAGACCCGCCAGTTATAGAGGCTATCGTTGAGAAACCTGAACCTGGCGTGTCTCCACCAAACGAACACCTCGGGAGATAGGCCAGGAAGGAAGAGAGGGTTGCGGAATAGAAGGGTTTAGAGGCGAGATCGGGCTCTGTAACCTAAGGCTAAATAAAGTGGACTCTCTGCCAGAACTGCTGCATAATTGGTCACCTTAGCGGTTGCTGGGAGTCCATAAGGGTATGTCCACACGGCGGAAAACGAAGAGGAATTCTTCTTCAATTTTCACCGCAGTCTAGCAGCGATGGGATGCTGATGCAGTGCATCTTCCCAGATGAATGGGCCTAATCAGCACAGAGTCTCGAGCCGCGGACTCTGCGGCAAGATCGAGCAGAAAGCTTCTTTTTTCCACATCCTGCTGTGATCTCTGCCTCCCATTGAAAACAATGTACATGGTACATGGTCCACCTCTTTTATGCCCATATAAAATTAAAGATTTCCCTCTGTTAAAGCTAAAGAAGAGGAGGTAACTGGGGTCGGTAGGGTGCACAAATAATAAAGAATGCCAGGTAAGGTGACCATTTTAGTATTTATTTTACTGTGTACCCCTATTGTGTTATACCTCAATATCTCTTAGAAAATGAATAGAGAAAATATAATCCACTTCTTCTTGACCAATTCAGTCACCCTCTGATGGTGAGGAGACCGAAAAAAATAATAAAAGACTGGAGTGTCTAATATTTTTAGAAAAGAATCCCTATACACTAGGCAGAGTTTTCTGTCCAAAGTCTCCCTTAGAGCTTAAATCAACCCAGCATAGAGAAAAAAGGGGTTTGGTTTCAATTCTAAAAAGAGGTATGTAAAGCAGCATATTGAAGAACTTTGTCTTGACCCAAATTAAATGTATGAGCACATTCCGACGCATTTCCCCCGCCTATAGGTTTGTCAGGGGATGATATGGCATAGTGTACCACTCTGATGAAGGTTCAGAACGACACTGACAAGCGCTGCAGGGATGTATGGTCTTATATGGGCAGTAGCCACACCTCTTACTAGAGTGTCATGCCTTTTGGACCAATCACAAAGTAAAGGGGCGGAGCAAAGAGCTCACGCCCCTAATGACACGCAGTAATATGTTGGCCAATCAATGTTCATCAAGTACCGATCAAAGGGATCAATGAATCATAGATTAAAATGCATGAGGGTAACACCATACCCAGACGATTTTAACTATAATTCAAATATGCCGTAGAGAGATGCACCATAACTAGTGTGTAGTGTGTAAACAAAAAGCAGCGTGCATCCTATCCACTAAGGGGGATGGGGAAAAAAATTCATGGTAAGAATTTATTTGCAAATTATGGTGGAAAATAAGTATTTGGTGACCTACAAACAAGCAAGATTTCTGGCTCTCACAGACCTGTAACTTCTTCTTTAAGAGGCTCCTATGTCCTCCACTCATTACCTGTAGTAATGGCACCTGTTTGAAATTGTTATCAGTATAAAAGACACCTGTCCACAACCTCAAACAGTCACACTCCAAACTCCACTATGGTGAAGACCAAATTGCTGTGGAAGGACACCAGAAACAAAATTGTAGACCTGAAAAAGGTTTGGAAGACTGAATCTGCAATATGCAAGCAGCTTGGTGTGAAGAAATCAACTGTGGGAGCAATAATTAGAAAATGGAAGACATACAAGACCACTGATAATCTCCCTCGATCAGGGGCTCCACGCAAGATCTCACCCCTTGGGGTCAAAATGATCACAAGAACGGTGAGCAAAAATCCCAGAACCACATGGGGGTACCTAGTGAATGACCTGCAGAAAGGTCAATGTAACAGAAAGGCTACCGTCAGTAACACACTACGCTGCCAGAGACTCAAATCCTGCAGTGCCAGACGTGTTCCCCTGCTTAAGCCAGTACATTTCCAGGCCCGTCTGAAGTTTGCTAGAGAGCATTTAGATGATCCAGAAGAGTATTGGGAGAATGTCCTATGGTCAGATGAAACCAAAGTAGAACTGTTTGGTAGAAACACAACTGGTCGTGTTTGGAGGAGAGTGAATGCTGAGTTGCATCCAAAGAACACCAAACCTACTGTGAAGCATGGGGGTGACAACATCATGCTTTGGGGTTGTTTCTCTGCAAAGGGACCAGGAAGACTGATTCGTGTACAGGAAAGAATGAATGGGGCCATGTATCGTGAGATTCTGAGTGCAAACCTCCTTCCATCAGCAAGGGCATTGAAGATGAAACGTGGCTGGGCCTTTCAGCATGACAATGATCCCAAGCACACCGCCAGGGCATCGAAGGAGTGGCTTCGTAAGAAGCATTTCAAGGTACTGGAGTGGCCTAGCCAGTCTCCAGATCTCAACCCCATAGAAAAACTTTGGAGGGAGTTGAAAGTCCGTGTTGCTCAGTGACAGACCCAAAACATCACTGCTCTAGAGGAGATCTGCATGGAGGAATGGGCCAACATACCAGCAACAGTGTGTGCCAACCTTGTGAAGACTTACAGAAAACGTTTGACCTCTGTCATTGCCAACAAAGGATATATAACAAAGTATTGAGATGAACTTTTGTTATTGACCAAATACTTATTTTCCACCAAAATTTGCAAATAAATTCTTTAAAAATCAGGCAATGTGATTTTCTGGATTTGTTTTCTCATTTTGTCTCTCATAGTTTAGGTCTACCTATGATGTCAATTACAGGCCTCTCTCATCTTTTTAAGTGGGAGAACTTGCACAATTGGTGGCTGACTAAATACTTTTTTTCCCCACTGTATAGACCGCTTTGTGAGTCATTGAGCATCAGACCAGGAGAAATTACCACAATACAACATGAATTAGGTAATGTACAGCAAAAAAATAGTTAAACAGACTGGTCCCTCACCTATGGAGGACTGCTAAAAGGCATTGTTAGGACGGTAACAATCAGACTGTCTCACTTAATTCTCTTGTCCTCTACTCCTTAAAGGGGGTTGTCCATTGGGAAATTTACAGCAGATCTGAATATGCCATATATGTTTTAAGCAGGGTTCACACTACCGTTGGAGTCCGCTATGAAGGTGTCCGTTAAAAAAAAATAAACGGACACCTATCATAACGGATCCTAACTGATGAGCATCAGGTAGTGTCCGTTTTTTAATGTCACATACCGCTAGAAAGCCGACAGCGCGCTGAATTCAGCGCACTGCCGGCTTTCCCGGTATGTGCCCCGGGGCTGGAGATATAGGCGGTGTGGAGTTACATGTTTTACTTTACTTACTGTTTGAAGGGCGCTGTGAGGAACTCCCTCCCTGCCACTTCTCGTTGGTCCATAGCCCTGTACTGAGGGGGCGTTCCTCACAGCTCAGCGTCATTGCCGGGCAGTAAGGAATGCCCCCTCTGACAGTACAGGGCTATAGACCAGTACAGAGAGAGGGGGCGTTCCTTACAGGCCAGTGATGACGCTCAGCTGTGAGGAACGCCCCCTCATACAGCGCTATGAATGAACAGAACTATCAGGGAGGGCATTCCTCTGACAGTACCCAGCTATAGAGGAGAACAGAGAGAGGGGGCGTTCCTCACAGCCCAGCGATGACGCTCAAGCTGTGAGGAACGCCCCCTCAGTACAAGTCTCTGAACAAAGAGAAGTGTCAGGGAGTTCCTCGCAGCGCCCTTCTAACAGTAAAACATTACACCGCCGATATCTCCAGCCCCGGGGCACATACCGGGAAAGCCGGCAGTGCGCTGAATTCAGCGCGCTGTCGGCTTTCTAGCGGTATGTAAAACCGCATGTGCCTGAGGACACGAAATGTCCTCTAACACTGCTAGTTTTTTTTTTTTTTTATTGTTTGTTTCTCCTTTCTGAGCATGCGCAGGGAAAGTAAACGAACATAAAATAACGGACAGTAACTGATGGCTTTCAGTTACTGTCCGTTATATGTCCGTTACCCATAGACTTCAATGTTAAAAAAGTAACGGACACTTGCTGTCCGTCAAGAATCCGTTTTTTTCAAACGGACAAAAAGTCCTGCATGTAGGATTTTTTGTCCGTGAAAAAATAACGGACTTCTGACGGATTTGGTGTAAACGGACACTAACGGATACTAATGGACACAATATAAAAACCCATTGAAATGAATGGAAATTTTAACGGATTTCTGATGGTTCAACTAGTGTCCGTAGCTAAAATCTTGTAACGGACAATAGCCACGGACACTACTGATGGACACCAACGGTAGTGTGAACGCTCCCTTATTGAAGTCGGTCCCATCTCTGCTACCATCTTGCTCAGCTATTCTAGGAGGTCCAATAAATGTGAATAGAGTGCATATGCCATGTCAGATGGGAAAACCCCTTTAATGAGATGTGCAAAACAAGGCCAGAAGCCACATATGATAAAGCTGTGGGTAAGTTGTGCAGATCCCAAATCCTCTAATGTAACCTTAACAATTATATCATACATGAATTACAAGTATGCTATCTTCCCTTCTAAATCATGACCATACCTTTAGAGACATCTGAAAAGTGGCAAATAGGTTGGAAACTGATTTTGGTGCATTCATTTAATTAATATGTGTAAAAAAAAAAAATACAACTTTTTTCCTAATTTTGCACCAGATTTAGATGCAGAAATAACCAGAATTCAGTTACAAACAGAAAAATAAAAATGTGTTGTTATTTTTAAAGTAGAATGAAAAATTCCTTTTCCATACCCTGATGACCTCCTAATTTTTTAGTGACATATACCTAAGTATAACCTTGGCTTTGAGAAATTAGAAGAATAGAAAAGACTCCTACCCATAAAGTATACAGTACACTGTCCTAGGAGAATGGTATTCTATAACTGTATAACAACTCTATTTCTTTGCATAGTATATATAGGACAAATGCCCTCTATACAAGACCCCATTTATGCTTACAAGAAAGCTATAAAGGAATCAGATGGTTACCTGAAAAATCTTTTCCCACATCCTTTAGCAAAGATGCTATTGCAACCATGTACCACACAAGTTACTACACGGCTCCACTCCAAAGGTCCATGTTTTACCTAGAAGGCAAAGCATATTACAGTATTTAAAAGTATGTCAGTTTATGAAAGTGAACAATGCATCACCTCTACTGCTACATACAGTAAAAAAAAAGGGTCTTAGGTTGAATGACTGTGACAATGGGCCCCCCAGCAAACTTTTGACTTCCCACGGCATAGCGCCCCCTTTCCTGGCCTCCACACAGCATAACATCCCTTTTACACATACTATGATGTTCCATAGCGGCCCCTCCATACAGTATAATGTCCCACAGTGGCCCCTGCATCCGGCCATGAGCTGGGGTTACTCCAGCAGGTAACGGCCTATTGAAAATAAAGAAAAAGAAAAGCATCCGCTACCGCTGATACCCCGGTACTTACGCCACTAGGGTCAGTTCTAGTTTCCACTTTACTAGTGCTATAAGCTTATAATTGTCTCCTCAGTATTTCAAAAGAAAAATTTCTCCCCTCCTTGCACTCGTAGCAGGAAATTAATCTGTATATGCTGTCTGCATCTTGCTTGCAATGGACAAAACAGGTCCTGGTAACACATTATGATTAAATGAAGGGAAATCCCCCGATAGGACCCCCTAAAAGCTAGACCCACCATGAACAGACACTTCCAGTAGGTGACCTGGCATGTCTCTGCATTGCACAAAAGGAATGTTCATTTCAGTAGGCTTCTGACATTGTTTACATGACAGGTGCTGTGCTGACCACTTGCCATACTATTAGTTGTGATGCTTATGGGTACAGCAGTCTATGAGACACTGCTACAGTACGCATTATCACCTCTACTAAAATTACAGCGAAAGAACAGAGCATCACCTGGCATATAAACAAGGGAGCTGCATGCTCCGGGAAACAGCTGATCTACGGGTGTCCCAACAGTTGGACCCCTGCGTACCTCCAATTATGAAAAAACTAATTTTTTTTTTTAGAAATTAATAGTACAGACAAAAATAAGAAACTTTGCAATATATCTTATTTAACAAATATGTTGCCATTTATCAGGCTGAATTACTTTTTATATATTAGACTATGGACAGGGCCAGTTTTAGACAAAGTGTGACCCTGAGCAAAATTAAAAGTGGGACCCCACATTCTGACCTATTGTATCAACAACACAATCGTATTCAGTCAAGGCCCTGTGCAGAGCACTACAGCATTAATTTCTATCACTATGGGAGTTATCAGGGACGAAGCTCTCTGTTTCTGGCCCTGTATAACGTACAGGGCAGGCACTGGAAACGAGTTTGTACAGATAATTGGTCGGGGGGGGGGGGGGGGGAAGGGGTTGTTGCACTGATCAGATGGTTTATGGCCTATCCTGAGGATAGACCATAAATAGCTTTAAGCATGCACAGCTCCTTTAATAATACCATCATACTGTTACTGCGAATGTACCAAGACCAATATTAATTACCACCATACACTGATAGATATCTCTTATTCTTTATTGTCCCTGAAAATAAATAGTGCCAGATAGTGCCCCATATCGTGCCCAAAACATTAGTTGTCCTGCAGATGGTAATAATGCACCACACAGTATTAGTGCCACCTTTTATACCCCACACCCCAAGTGGCCACACACTTCTATCCTAATAAATTTGGATTGTTTATTTAACATAATGATTTAATTATGCGTCACATGGTAATGCCCACATCTGTGCTCTTGAATAGTAATGATGCCCACATCTGTGCCCCCACATAGTAATAATGCTTACCATTATGCCACAAAGTAAAAATGCCCCCTCTGTGCTCACTACACAGCCCACCTTTATGCCCCTTACAAAATAATAAAGGTTTTTATTGTGCGGAGACTAAAAGAGGGTTGTTATTACTATTTGGGGGGGGGGGATAAAATTATTATTATTATTAATATTAATACTACTCCATTTTTACCTCCAAAACAGCAACAACCCCATTTCTTCCTCTATACAGTAAAAATAACCCCCCTTGTGCCACCTAATAAGTAATAATGCCACCAAATAGGTTAAAATGCCAACTTATAAATTATAGTGCTCCTTATTATTTATAGAGCCCCCCCCTTATTTTTTTTATAGTGCCTCTTTAATAGTTACAGCCCCCCATATTATATATAGTGCCCCTTATTACTTATAGACCTCCTTATCTATATATATAAAACTCAAAATCTGTAGTAGCCCGCTCTATACAGTGCTGGCCAAAAGTATTGGCACCCCTGCAATTCTGTCAGATAATACTCAATTTCTTCCAGAAAATGATTGCAATCACAAATGCTTTGGTAATAATATCTTCATTTATTTTGCTTGCAATGAAAAAACACAAGAGAGAATGAAAAAAAAGTCAAATCATTGATCATTTTACACAAAACTCCAAAAATGGGCCGGACAAAAGTATTGGCACCCTCAGCCTAATACTTGGTAGCACAACCTTTAGACAAAATAACTGCGAACAACCGCTTCCGGTAACCATCAATGAGTTTCTTACAATGCTCTGCTGGAATTTTAGACCATTCTTCTTCAAATTTCTCCAGGTCCCTAAGATTTGAAGGGTGCCTTCTCCAAACTGCCATTTTGAGATCTCTCCACAGGTGTTCTATGGGATTCAGGTCTGGACTCATTGCTGGCCACTTTAGAAGTCTCCAGTGCTTTCTCTCAAACCATTTTCTAGTGCTTTTTGAAGTGTGTTTTGGGTCATTGTCCTGCTGGAAGACCCATGACCTCTGAGGGAGACCCAGCTTTCTCACACTGGGCCCTACATTATGCTGCAAAATTTGTTGGTAGTCTTCAGACTTCATAATGCCATGCACACGGTCAAGCAGTCCAGTGCCAGAGGCAGCAGAGCAACCCCAAAACATCAGGGAACCTCCGCCATGTTTGACTGTAGGGACCGTGTTCTTTTCTTTGAAGGCCTCTTTTTTTTTTTCCAGTAAACTCTATGTTGATGGGGGCGTGGCTAGCGCGAGTACGGAGCGGCAGCATGTGAGCTGAGCTCCGACGAGGACTCCTATAATCCTGCCGATATCCTGCTTGTGTCTGGGCTCTGGTGACCGCTGAACACCCCATCTTCTCCTGCGCGGGTCTTCGGTCCGGTGGCTGTCCTGAACATCGCAGCGGCTGTGCCGGGCGGTGGAGATCCGTGCGGGCAGTGGAGATCCGTGCGGGCGGTGAGCTGCGGCGGCCATCTTGCCCGCGTGGTGGGCCTGCGGTGACCGGCTGTGTAGCTTGCCTGGGCTCTGCGGTGGAGCGCTGGGTGACAGGGAATGGGGCTGCCGGCCTGGGTGCCCTGGGCCTCTACTTTGGGGTACCTACCCACAGAAACAAACTGGCCCTCTGATAACACCTCCTGGCAGCTGATGTGCCATATCTTGGTCCTCTGCTACTATCTAAAGGTTGTATTGTGGACATTGCTAGATATAGTCCCTCTGATAACACCTACTGGCCAGCATGGTAGATGCCACTATGGACTGACCCTCTGATAACACCTATTGGCTGCTTTGTCTGGCGAGTGAGTACTGTATCCTGACCCTCTGTGGCTGTCTATTGGCTACATCGTGGACGCTGCTGGGAGCTGCTCCTCTGATAACACCTACTGGCCGTGTGGTGGATGCTGTTGCAGACTGACTCTCGGATGGCACCTATTCGCTGTTTTGTCTGGCAAGTCAATACTGTATCCTGATCCTCTGTTACTATCTATTGGCCGCATTGTGGACACTGCTGGGGGCCGTCCCTCTGATAACACCTGTTGGCTGCATGGTGGATGCCGCTATAGCCTGACCCTCTGATAACACCTATTGGCTGATTTATCTGGCTATTGAGTACTGCATCCTAATCCTCTGATACTACCTACTGGCTGCTTGGTGGTCACTGTTGTTGTCTTGCCATGAGTCGCCAGTCTAAAGGATCGGCTTCTGAGCGTCTCCGGGGATTTGCCAGGGAGCAGCCGCAGCGCAGCCCGCCGGCACTGGATCCACCATCGGCGGCATCTCCTGCTGAGGATGCGGAGCCCACGTTGCGACAGGTCACGACTCAGTTGCTTGAGGCGATCCAGTCCAGCACCTCGTCCCTCACAGGTAAAATTGAGGAAGTCAAGATTGATGTGGGCCTTTTGCGTCAAGATTTTCAGACCTTATGGGGTCGAGTGAAGGAGGTGGAGGATCGCATCTCTCTCTTAGAGGATAATTCAGCCCCAGTACCGGCGAGGCTTACTGCACTGGAGAGATCAGCTGAGTTGTGGACGCAGAGAGCGGATGATCTTGAGAACAGACTCCGTCGCAACAACCTGCGCATTCTTGGCTTGCCGGTACGGTCAGAAGGGGCTAATCCGTGTGAGTTTATGGAGAGGTGGTTGAAAGAAACCCTACCAGAGGCCAAGTTTTCTCCTGCCTTTGCCGTGGAAAGGGCCCATCGAGTTCCTGCCAGACCGCCCCCTCAGGGTGCCCCTCCGAGGCCGCTGTTGGCCCGTCTTCTCAGCAGTGGGGATCGAGATGCAGCGCTGCGGGCAGCACGTCAACTTGGAGAGATTAAATTCAACAGTTCATCCATCTCCATTTTTCCCGACTTTTCTGCGGCACTACAGAAGACTCGTGCCACTTTCGTCAATGTCAAGCGTCGACTGCGGGAAAGTTCCATTCATTACTCCATGGCTTATCCTGCACGGCTCTGTGTGATCCATGAGGAGAGGGTTATTTTCTTCACATCCCCGCAGGAGGCGGAAGACTAGCTGAACCTACTGCCTCGACCTCCCAGACGGTAACAGGGTATATGATGACTGGTGGGGGGGCCCCCTGTGGCCCAGCCCCCGCTAATGACTGTTATTATTGCTTGCGGTTGCCTATGGACTTTTCATATGATGGGTGTTTGGCTGCCCCATGGGCACCGGCCAAGAATTTTTCTGTTTAGGGTCCCTTTGGAGATTCACATTATAGTGATAGTTTATTGCTTGTGCTTTTTAGTTTGAAGATAGTGCCCTATTACCATACCATCTTGGGTGCACTACTTCCCCCATTTACCAAGTGCCACGTATTGTGTAGGAGCAATCTTAGACTCCTCACTAATAGTTGGAATGCCTCTTATGGGTTTCCAGTTTTGGTTGAATTATTGCTGCAAGTCCTTTTTTTCGGTTTAACAGTCCGGTGGGGAGGTTAATGGTGGGGGTCGGGGGGAACCCCTCATTCTTAATGTATAATGTGATTGTATGGTGTTATGGCGACCCTTAAAGTATGCTCTTGGAATATACGGGGTATGGGCGGTGTGAAGAAACGCTCTACTATTTTTTTCCCACCTTAGACAATACAACCCTGATTTGGTGTGCTTGCAGGAGACACATCTAGCACCTGATACGACCAGATACTTACAAAAACCCTGGGTCCAGTGGGCCCTGCACTCCACTCATACTTCTTTCTCTAGAGGGGTGTCCCTCCTGGTTCACCGCAGGCTCCGCTGGGAGCCGGGCCTCACTGTTAGGGACCCTGATGGGCGTTATGTGTTTGTGCAGGCCTGGATAGAGTCTAAACTTTATGTCATCCTAGGACTTTATTTGCCACCTGCATGTGACTTTTCAGTTTTACATGAAGCAGCCCACTTTGCGGCTAAATTTCCTGCCGCTACAGTGGTTTGCATGGGAGATCTTAATAAATTAATGGATGCTTCCCTAGAACCTGGTGTTCTCCTGTCATTCTGCCACTCATCACTCTCTGTCCCGTATTGATCATGCACTAGGCAATATTAAGGCATGTTCCCTTTTGCTTAACATCTCATATTTGCCCAGGGCAACGTCTGACCATTCTCCGTTGCTGCTGGAATTTGGGGATACTGACCTCTCTAGACCTTCTCATAACTGGCGTATTCACCCCTTTTGGCTCAAGCTGATAGCAGTGCATGACCGTATTCCGGATCAGTTGCAAGCCTTCTTAGATATTAATTCCCCTACCGCCACACCTACTATCTTATGGGAAACTATGAAAGCATATTTGAGGGGATGTCTCAAATCCTCTATTTCATACATTAAAAGAGAATCGTCTTCCCTTGAGAGAGACTTAGCTGAAAAATGTGCATTGTTGGAGGCCGCGTATATAGCTAATCCTACTGATGACTCCAGAACTGAGTGGCTTCAACTGGGTAGGCAATATCTACATGTTCTACATGAAAAGGCCCGCAGGTCTCAATTTTTCACTAAACAACGATTTTATGAGTTGGGTAATCAGTCTAGTAGCCTTTTAGCCCATCTTATCCATTATAACACAGCCTCTCCAGCAATTTTGAGAATTAATTCGATGGACGGGGATTCCCTATCTGATAGTGCGGCCATCCGTGACCGTTTTCATCAATATTTCTCGACCCTCTACCAATCTCAGTTACATGCACCTACTCAGGATATTGTCCAGTATTTGGCAGATGTTTCCTTTCCAACTCTGACAAATGAACAACGGGAGTTTCTGGACTCTCCCCTTAGACTGGAGGAATTATCTGATGCATTGGTGGACATGGCCAAAGGGAAATCACCGGGCCCGGATGGTATTCCGGTTGAGGTATATGTACAATATCAGGATAAACTGCTCCCTGTCTTATTGAAATGTTATCAAGATGCGTTTGTGGCCCGCACTCTGTCAGATTCCTTCTATGACGCTAATATTGTTCTCCTTCTTAAACCAGATAGGGATCCGTTGGATTGTGGGTCATATAGACCTATTTCTCTCCTTAACATCGATTATAAATTACTTACTAAAATTCTTGCTAAGAGGTTGAATACTGTGGTTTTGGATTTAATTCACTCAGACCAAACGGGCTTCATGCCCGGCAAATCTACTTCTGATAACCGTAGACGGGTCCAGGTGGTTTCTCAGATAGGGGCTGCTCTTAAACAGGATTGGGCGGTGGCTTCCCTTGATGCCACTAAGGCATTTGATTCGGTGGAATGGCCATTTTTGCTTCAGGTTCTGAGGTGTTTCGGTTTTGGGGAATTGTTTATTGCTTGGATTATGCTCCTTTATCAGACCCCTAGAGCCGCACTCTCCATTAATGGTGCGTTATCCCCGTATTTCACTCTCTCTAGGGGAACTCGCCAGGGATGTCCGTTGTCTCCATTACTCTTTGCATTGGCGATAGAGCCTCTTGCTATTATCCTTAGGACAGACCCGGTTTACAAGGGAGTGATTATTGGCACTAAGGAGGAACGGACAGCCCTTTATGCAGACGACCTCCTATTATTTATGTCTGACCCTGCTCATACACTCCCTAGAGCTATGGCAATAATCGATAAATTTGGTATATACTCTGGTCTACGAATAAATTGGGCCAAATCATCATATATGCCCCTTTTTAGACAATCACTGGGAAATATGGGAGAATATATTTGTGGCCTGAAGGTTGTAGATGCCTGTAAATACTTAGGGATCCATATTTCCAATGATCATAGACAATTCCTGAGTTTAAATATATATCCACTGCTTGGTCATTTTCGGGCTAAATTTAGGGTGTGGGGGGCTTTACCCCTGTCCGTTGCAGGGCGGATTAATCTTATTAAAATGGTGGTCTTCCCCAAATGTTTGTATATTTTAGAACATGTGGCTGTGTCAGTACCACAGAAGTTCTTTAAGCAATTGGATTCCATACTTATTCCCTTTATATGGGGCAGTTCGAGGTCTAAATTACGTTTCTCCACATTGCAGCGGCCTAAAGCTATGGGCGGGATGGCTCTTCCTGATATATTTTTATATTATTTTGTTGGTCAACTTCGATATCTTAGGTCCTGGTTGTTGGCGGATCCTCTGCCTGGCCCTGAGGCACATTTAGCATATCATCTACATATACCCAACTTATGGCCGGTTTTGGAACACCCACACCTGTATAGAGGTAGCTTGCTCCCAATCCATACATTAGCAATACAGGTCTGGCAGCGAGCTAAGCGGGTGGCGGCTTATACTGGAGTCCCTACTGAAACTCCGATATGGGATAACCCAGGTTTGACCGAATTATATGCCCTTCCGGATGCACGGAGTTGGAAACAGTTTGGAGTTACGTCCCTGGCTGATATTTATGATCAGGGCGTATTCCGCTCTTTCGACTCTTTGCGTACCCAATTTGGTATCCCTCTAACCCAATTTTTCAGGTTTCTCCAAATTAGACACGCCATGTCCACACAGTTTCCTCCACCGGCTGTCAGCATTTCCACATATCCCCTTATAGGGGTGCTCAGGTCTCAAGGTCCCCAGGGCCTTATCTCAGCATTGTATGCCCATCTTATACAGGTCAGGATGTCTCGTCTGGAAGCTCCGGCTCTAACGAAATGGCGCACTCTCATCCCTGCTCTCACAGACGAGACATTTTCTTACCTTTTGGAGTCGGCACAGTTTGTTTCCCCAGCCGCTAATAATAAGCTTATACAAGTAAACATTTTGAATCAAAGTTACTTGACCCCTGCACGTCTGCATAAAATGGGACGGCTACAACATCCTGGATGTTTACGGTGCACTGCTGGATATTGTGATTTTTGGCATATGATATGGGAGTGTCCTATAATTAAAGCATTTTGGACTGAGGTCGTGAACTTATTATCAGACATACTGGGGACCCCAATTCCATGTTCGCCTGAAATTTGTCTGTTTGGTATCCTGGATGAGGAAATATGGCCCCATCATACTCGCATCTTTCTGCGAGAATCCCTTTTCCTAGCCAGGAAGGCTATTGCCTTGCGCTGGATGGATCCTCGCCCCTCCTCCCTATCCATGTGGAGGAAATTGGTAAATTCCATTAGCCCATATAATAAAATAGTATATAAAGGCAGAGGTTGCCCTGAAAAATTTCGGAAGGTTTGGGGCTCTTGGTGTGACTCACCTCTGACTCTATACACAGCCCCATCATTTCGTAATGCCCTGCACACACTCACTGCTTAGACGCAGGAGGGAGTGTTCAGTTTGAGTTGTATAGTATTTTCCTTATTTACTAAGTCTCCCTGGAGTCCCGCCATAGGAAGTATTTATTAGGATATCTTGTTTGTATATGTGTGGGGTTTTTTGTATATGCCTTTGCTCCCTACAGGTTGCTTTGGACTCTGTGTTTCTTTCGGCTCCCTTGCCTGGATTCTCTCCTGGACGATTTGTATCTGATATTTACATCTACCATGGACTATGCAGCACTGTTTTGGTTCTTTTTGTCTAGTTTCTGATATGTCTTTGTACAACTTTTAGAATATGTCCTTTGTTATTCCTTTTTAAGCTTGTACTATTGATGTGTAATTTGTTGTACGATTGTTCAATAAACCGAGTTTAAAAAAAAAAAAACTCTATGTTGATGCCTTTTCCCAAAAAGCTCTACTTTTGTCTCATCTGACCAGAGAACATTCTTCCAAAAAGTTTTTGGCTTTCTCAGGTAAGTTTTGGCAAACTCCAGCCTGGCTTTTTTATGTCTCTGGGTCAGAAGTGGGGTCTTCCTGGGTATCCTACCATAGAGTCCCTTTTCATTCAGACGCCGACGGATAGTACGGGTTGACACTGTTGTACCCTTGGACTGCAGGGCAGCTAAAACTTGTTTGGATGTTAGTCGAGGTTCTTTAGCCACCATCCGCACAATCTTTCGTTGAAATCTCTCGTCAATTTTTCTTTTCCGTCCACATCTAGGGAGGTTAGCCACAGTGCCATGGGCTTTAAACTTCTTGATGACACTGCGCACGGTAGACACAGGAACATTCAGGTCTTTGGAGATGGACTTGTAGCCTTGAGATTGCTCATGCTTCCTCACAATTTTGCTTCTCAAGTCCTCAGACAGTTCTTTGGTCTTCTTTCTTTTCTCCATGCTCAATGTGGTACACACAAGGACACAGGACAGAGGTTGAGTCAACTTTAATCCATTTCAACTGGCTGCAAGTGTGATTTAGTTATTGCCACCACCTGTTATGTGCCACAGGTAAGTAACAGGTGCTGTTAATTACACAAATTAGAGAAGCATCACATGATTTTTCAAAGGGTGCCAATACTTTTGTCCACCCACTTTTTTATGTTTGGTGTGGAATTATATCCAATTTGGCTTTTTGACAATTCTTTTTGTGGTTTTCCATTGACGACAAATTAAATGAAGATATTATTACCAAAGCATTTGTGATTGCAATCATTTTCTGGAAGAAATTGAGTATTATCTGACAGAATTGCAGGGGTGCCAATACTTTTGGCCAGCACTGTATTTCTAAAAAATATGATCCATGGGCGATTTGGGCCACTTAACCCAATATCGCCATGTATGAAGGAAGGAAAATGTACTAAAACGTATCCTCGCAACTTGATTGTAGAAACACAAACAGGAGATGATGGTTATCCTCTTTACAGAAGATGGAAACCTGAACAGGGAGGATATACTGCAACAATCAGATTAAAATGGTTTAAACAAAACACAGATCTTGAAATAGATAATCGATGGGTTGTACTTTACTCTCCACTGCTTTCAAAAATGTTTGATGCGCACATTAACGTAGAATATTGTAACTCTGTTGTCAATTAAATACATTTGAAAATATGTTAACAAGGGCAGTGATATGGCAGTTTTCCAGCTAGAGAATCCAAAATGTACATCTGATGAGATTATGCTGTATCAGATGGGAAGGTATATAAGTAGTAATGAAGCCGTTTGGCGATTACTAAATTTTCTCATCCACAAAAGACATCCAACTGTAGTTCGGCTTGAACATGTAGTGTCCATCTTGAAAATGGACAACGAGTTTATTTTACTCCCAAGAATGCAGAGGAAAGAGCTGCTCGACCACCCAATACAACATTGACAGCTTTCTTTCTCCTATGTCAAGCAGATCCATTTGCAAGGACTTTATTATATTCAGATGTTCCAAAATAGTATACATGGAATAAATTGAGAAAAAGTATTTTGCAAGAGGAAACAAGGTTCAAGGGTCCCAGGATGGGACGGACGTTCCAGTGATGCTCTTGGACGTGTGTATACAGTGCATCCAAACAACGCAGAGTGTTACTACCTCCGATTACTGCTTCACACTGTCCGTGGGCCAACTTCTTTCACAGATTTGAAAATAGTTGATGGAGAGCTGTGTCAAACTTACAGGGAAGAATGCCAAAACCGTGGTCTGATCGAAGACGATCAACACTGGGACATGACATTGCAGGAAGCATCTGTCACTCGCTTTCCACCTCAACTAAGAGACCTGTTCACTATAATAATTACAACTTGCGCACCTTCCAATCCCTGCGCGCTTTGGGACAAATACAAAGAATATCTTAGTGAAGATATTCTTAGAGTGCAAAGGGGAGTTAATTCAGACTTAGACTTAAATTTCACTGCTGACATATTCAACAAAGCCCTCTTGATGTTAGAAGAAAGGTGCATAGCTATCAATAGTAAAACTCTAATTGTAACGTCTCTGCCTGTTCGGGTCTCTGCACCACCCTCCGCCCGCACACGGCGGCGCAGGAGGCATGTTCAGTTTCATTCCTTGTTTAAGATTCTTGTTGCTCAGTCTGAACACTGTCCTAGACTATGTAATTGATTTTCTGCCACACCCGTCTATTCCACCTTGGTTTTCCTCTGCTCTACTAATAATTAATTTTGGCCTTGCCTGTGTGATTGACAGCCTTTCCTTCTATCAAGTCTGGGGCGGGTTCTTTCTTCCTATTTATTCTTTGCTCACATTCTTATTGGCACTGGTTATTGCTTTGTGCGTTCTGGCTATTATTCCTTGCTGTTTTTGTTACCTGTATTCCTATTCCTGACCTCTGGCCTTGACTTTTGACTATTCTCTTGGATTTTGATTCTGTACTGCATTGCTCGTCTGTTACCGAACCCTTGATTTGCTGACCTCCCTTTTTGTCGTTTGTTCTGTGTTGTCACTTATTCAGTGTAGGGACCGGCTCCGAGTTGTCGGCTGTCACTTAGGACAGTCAGGCAAGAGGCAGGGCCAGTGGGGGGTTTTCAGCTTTAGGACTCACTGTCTTGTTGTGCCTCTTTCCCCAGGGTTCTCCAGCAGCTACTGGGGAATCGCTCCTCTAGTGATTCCCTTACACTAATGGAATTAGGTTTACCAGCACCAAATCGACCAGACTTTGATATTATGAACAGAGATATTCTGCAAGAAAAAATTTATGATTTGGAAAAATGTAAAGAATTTGTCATATTAAATAAGCCTCTTTTGGTTGATGACCAAAGATCGGCCTATATGGCAATTATGGGTCAGATTTCCAGTGGAAATGGGGGACTATTTTTCCTAGATGCACCAGGAGGTACTGGTAAAACATTTTTAATAAAATTTTTGCTTGCAGAAATTCGCTCAATGACATTGCCTTGGCTGTTGCATCATCTGGGATTGCAGCCACTCTTTTAGATGGAGGGCGCACGGCTCATTCAGCACTAGGATTTCCCTTTAATATATAGCGCTGTCAGAAACTCCTGTCTGTAATATCACTAAGGACTCTGGGAAAGCTAAGGTATTACAAACTTGCAAAGTAATTTTTTGGGATGAATGTACCATGGCGCACAAGAAAGCGGTCGAGGCCCTTGAAAGATCTGCGGGGAACCGATTGTTTAATGGGGGGGAATTGTTGTAATTTTTGCAGGTGACATCTGCCAGACGTTACCTGTTCTTAAGGGAGCAACACCAGCGGATGAGCTGAATGCCTGTCTAAAATCTTCTTATCTGTGGATACATGTTGAGAAGCAAACTCTTACTACTAATATGCGGGTTCATTTGATGGGAAATACAACTGTGGACAAATTTACACACCAGCTACTATGCCTTGGAAATGACAGGTTCCCTACTGATTCCACTACTGGTCTCATTTCCTTTCCGGAAGATTTTTGTGAAATGACATCTTCAGAAATGGAAATTAATGACCAATTTTTCTCTGATATTTGTAACAATTTTAACAACCATCAGTGGCTTTGTGAACATGCAATCCTAGCGCCTAAAAATGATAATGTCAGCTCCATAAATCTACTAATTCAGGGAAGGCTGCCTGGTCTAGCGACCATATACATGTCCATTGATTCAGTCATGGAGAGTGAACAAGCCGTAATGTATCCATTGGAGTTCCTGAATTCTTTGGAGCCTCCTGGAATGCCACCGCATAAGCTCACTTTAAAAATAGGAGCCACAATAATTTTGCTTTGGAACCTTGACCCACAAAAAATGTGTAACGGCACAAAATTGTGCATTAAAAGTCTCATGCCCAATGTTATTGAAGCCACTATTCTTATGGGAAACTCTAAGGGAGCAAATGTTTTCATTCTGTGTATTCCTTTGCTACCAAGCGGCATGCCCTTCAATTTTAAGCATCTGCAGTTCCCAATCCGACTTGCATTTGCTATGACTATAAACAAAGCACAAGGTCAATCACTTAAAGTAGCCAGCATTAATTTAGAGAGCATATGTTTTTCACATGGACAGTTGTACGTTGCTTGCTCTAGAGTGGGTAACCCCAAAAATCTTTTCATATATGCACCTGAAGGTAAAACCAGAAACATTGTTTACCAAAAAGCACTACAATAGATAGTTGTTTAACTGTAAACCAATTTTACTCTTTTGTCCGTGAAGTACTTATAGATTACACTGGAGGGAGGGGGGAAGGATTGCACTATGTTGTTAATTGGGTTTAAATGTTTTATATGTTTGTGTACGGTGCATAAATTTTAATTTTTTATAAAAAAAATAGTTAAAAAAATAGTTGTAATAGTTTATACTACATAATATGTATTGAATATGTAAAATCAATAAAAATGTTGAAAAAAAAAAAAAAAGTTACGACAAATAAGTAAAATGCGAAAATAATAAGAAAAATTTAAAGTGGAAAAAAAGATTTACTGTAGCACTCTGAAAATGTCAATTTCAGTGTGACACTGAAAATTTTACTATAGCTAGCATAACCAACAATTTAACATATTTTCCGCGAGCGAAGCCACGGGTATTCTACTAATTACATATAGTTCCTCTTTATTACTTAAAGTCCCCCCTTATTACATATAGCGCTCCTTATTACTCATAGTGCCTCCTTATTACATATAGTGCCCCCTTATTACATATAGTACCTCCTTATTACATATAGTGCCTACTTATTACATATAGTGCCTTTTTATTACTTATAGTGCCCCCTTATTACATATAGTTCCTCTTTATTAGTTTTATCCCCCTTATTACATATAGTGTCTCTTTATTACTTTTAGTCACCCCTAATTACATGTAGTGCCTCCTTATCACTTATAGCCCCCTATTACATACAGTGCTTACTTAATACATATAGCCCCCCTATTACATACAGTGCTTACTTATTACTTATAGTGCCCTTTTATTACATACCATGCCTTTTTATTAGTTAATGCCCCATATTACTTATAGTGCCCCTTTATTATGTATAGTGCCTCTATATTACAAGTTATAGTGCCCCTTTACTATGTATAGTGCCTCTATATTACAAGTTATAGTGCCCCCTTATTACATATAGTGCCTTTTTATTAGTTAATGCCCCATATTACTTATAGTACCCCCTTATTATGTATAGTGCCTCTATATTACAAGTTATAGTGCCCCTTTACTATGTATAGTGCCTCTATATTACAAGTGATAGTGCCCCCTTATTACATATAGTGCCTTTTTATTAGTTAATGCCCCATATTACTTATTATGTATATTAGTTATAACCCCGTTATTACATATAGTGCCCCCTGTTACTTATAGTGTTCCCTCCATTCTAGTTCTATAGAAAACAACAAATGTTATACTCACCTTACCTGGATTCCCTGACAAGTGGAGCTGCAAACTCTTCTCCTGAAGTCAGATGTCCGAAACAGGCAGCACGATGCGGTGACGTCATCACGTTGCCTGCATGGAGACTATAACTCCCTTCTCTGTGATACAGGTTGGTTTCAGCTGTATCAGAGTGCCTGATCAGAGGCACCAGATGAAAAGTCTGGTGTTCCGGATCCCTTGGGGGCCCCTTTGGGGATGGGACCCTGGGAAATTGCCCAGTCTGCAACCCCCCCTAACGACGGCCCTGACTATGGAGAAGGGAGGGGTAGAAAGAGGCTATTAGAAAACACACAAGGTAACTGCTGCTGCCACACTCTGCTATTCTGTTATTGAGGAGGAGCTCTCTTAATACTGCTGTGCTAGAGATAAGAGGCTACAGCAGTGACCAGAATGAGGCAGTAAACCAATTAACATCCTTCTCATCCCCCTCCCATCTACATAGAGCTGTGTGTGAGCAAGATACTACAAATTCTATATAAACAAACAGACTGATAAAGAGATAGAAAGCAACTTAAAAAGTAGAAAAGGAAACTCCGGAGTTAGAGAATGTGCTCTACTTGGGGTGAACAGTAATGCAGTTAGCTCAAGCCCCAAGTCCTGCTCATCCAAAATTGTAGGGGGTTAAATAGAAAAAGTGACTTCTGGCTGCTGTGTGAATCAACAGGTCAGTTGACATATTACAAATTTTCTTATATTCACATGCACTATTCATTTATGAAAAGTTGTTTATGACTGGAGGGTGGGCCATCAATTTTTAAAACTAAATAAGTAGTGCAAGACCACCAATATTCTCCCACCAACTTCAAAAAACTATAGGAATAATAAACGCATGACTTTTTATCATTGTAATCATTGAAGGGGCTTTACGGTTTTAGTTTATAAATGATGAAGACATGAAACGGTTAACAATCTTATAAACCTGTAAGTGCTTTGCAGTACAATACCTTCTGCTTTTGCTCTGATACACTTTTCTTGTTACTGATTTCATGAAGTTTGGGTTTGCAGCTTTCAGTTGATATTGATATTTGGTCTTTTGCTTGTTCTGTCAGTACACTGTTCTCTGTGCAGTATGCCTACAAGAAGTAAATAAATAATACTTATTTGTGCAGTTTGCCCAATAAGTTATAACAAGACATATATAACATATGCATTTATCAAATAACTTATTATGTCTACTGTAAATTCCAGTTTTCTATGAGATAGACCACTTTCTATTCCTTTTGAATATTTGGTGTGATTTTCCTGCCCAGAACCATTATAGTTGTACTGAGCATCCATTATATCAGTTCCTGAAAAAGCAGTATAGTGTAATTCAGGGGTCAATGCGGATGTTTGCTGGAATCATTACCACAAGCATAGGCACTAAGCCAACAAACAATGTTGGAGGATTTCCACTCTGGAGAATTGTTAATATGACCTTGGCTATAATACACAAAACAAGAGAAGTCATTTAATTACAAATAACCATATAACCCAACCATAACTTAATGATAACCTCTAACAAGACATATGGATGTCATAGTGGGGTATTTTCCACGAGTCCTCTGTAAGTCAAGGTGGTGAGCCACTGAAAAGAGTAGCACTGGATGTCTCAAAGCAACCATACACGGTCAACCATTTGGTCAGTCATTTACTTGAACAACCTTAGGCTCAATTCAGATCATATTTTTTACATCCGTTTAAGGGATGCAAAAAAAACGGACGCAAATGGATAGCCATCCTTAGTATACCATAATTTTGTCTGCATCCAAAAAAACGGACAAAAATGATCTTCTTTTTTTGTCTAGGTAAATGGATGGCCCTCCGTTTGCATCTGTTTTTTTGCATCCATTAAATGGATGTAAAACATGTGCTCTGAATAGAGCCTTAACTACTTGTTGGAGGTATCAGCAGCCAGACCTGTGGCAATCAGCTCAGTGCTTGTGGTTCTCCCTTGAAAAGGAGTTGTTGCAATAAGGATACCCCTTTCAAGCTTTCAGCTTTAGTCAGAGAAAGAAAATCACTAATGCCCACCACTTTCCAGTAAGGACTGTGCCATAACAGTTTTGGCATCACATTGTGATATGCAGTTACCTGTTGTGTATTCTGAGATTCCACCACTGCTTGAATCTCTGTAGGTAATTTAATGAAAAGAGAAGGCACTGCATCTGGTCCTAGTCGGGGAACAGTTGCTCCTGGATATAAGATGTAGTCTTTTTCAGTAAAATGATCGCTACAAATGCTACTGGAGGTTATAGATGTGTAGTTTTCATGATGCATTACTACAAGCCACTTGGACAACAGTTCAGGATCATTCACTGGAAACCTGTAAAGCGTTTACAATATATTACATATTTATTATCATAGGGTAGCACATATAGGTCAGGAGAAATTGAATTAGATATAAGGAAAGCTGAAAGCTTTTAAGATATTAGATCTGATGATACCAGCCAGCGGATAATGGATAAAGAATACCCTGTAAGCAGGCAGGTGGTAAGGTTGTGGCAGGTATGTGCCACTGAGGTTGCTAGTCTCAGTGAGGTAAGTGGCTGGAGTATGGGTCCTGCTGAACTGATACCCCCAGGTGTGTGCAGCCTTTATTAGAGTGGAAACTGCCAGAGAGGGCACACAGAGATCACTGGAGGACCAGCCTGAACTGGACACTGCACCTGGTGAGAAGCACCAATTTTTGAATTATTTCTGTGTCCCTGAAATAAAGGACATTTTATGTTATTGTTTATTTTTTTGCAGAAGCAAGCTGTTTTAAGTTGCTGTGTGAACTGTGCCCAATAAAAAACTGGACTATTGAACCGCTACTTATGTCTACGTGTGTCTGTATTGTTAGAGGTAAGACTAACCTGAGGGTCCCATGTGTACAACACATAGTTATGAGTCTGGAGTATACAGTAATAATGCACTATGGCACATAAAATTTTTCTGTTGAATGTTGGATATTTAACTACGTACAAATGGCAGATACACTGCACCAAGCAAATCATCAAAGTATATATTAATCCATTCAACAGAATAGGAATAGTGCTATATAAACACAATAGAGCCATTTCTGCTCTTGATTCTCACCACTACCTCACTCACACAAGCACCTTCACATCAGGCTAGAAAAAGGTCCCATTATGACTAACATTTCAAGCATCTATGTTCTAGATCAGGGGTCGGCAACCTATGGCACGCGTGCCACTCTTGGCACGCGAGGCATATTTCCCTGGCACGGCAGCGGACTCCTCACCCAGCAGTTTCGATCGGATCAAACACGTCCGAAACGAAACTGCTATTATTATACTGCGGGGTCTCTTCAGACCCCACAGTATAATAAGCGGAGCCCCCGGGAGTTATCAAACATAAAAAACAGTGTTAACTCACCATTCCATGCTCCGCAGCCGCTGTGTACTCTTCAGGCGCTTCTGCCTGAAGTCAGCTGACAGGGCCTCAGGGGTCGCATCTACGTCTGACGTCATTACGCATAATGACGCGACGTGACCCCTGAGACTCAATGAGCGGTCGCTGACTACAGGCAGAAGCGCCCGAAGATACAGAGCGGCTGTGGAGCGTGGAATGGTGAGTACATTGTTTTTTATGTTTCATCACCTCTCTTTGCCCTCCACTTATTATACTCTGTGGTCTGAAGAGACCCCACTATAGAGCATAATACCGTGTGCAGGGGCCACTATAGAGCATAATACCGTGTGCAGGGGCCGCTATGGGACAAATACTGTGTGCAGGGGCCACTATGGAGCATAATACCGTGTGAAGGGGCCGCTATGGGACATATACTGTGTGCAGGGGCAGCTATGGGACAAATACCGTGTGCAGAGGCCGCTATGGGACAAATACCGTGTGTAGAGGCCGCTATGGGACAAATACCGTGTGCAGAGGCCGCTATGGGACAAATACCGTGTGCAGAGGCCACTATGGGATATAATACCGTGTGCAGGGATCGCTATGGGACATAATACCATGTGCAGGGACCGCTATGGGACAAATACTGTGTGCAGGGACCGCTATGGGACATAATACCGTGTGCAGGGACCGCTATGGGACATAATACCGTGTGCAGGGACCGCTATGGGACATAATACCGTGTGCAGGGAGCGCTATGGGACATATACCGTGTGCAGGGACCGCTATGGGACATATACCGTGTGCAGGGACCGCTATGGGACATAATACGTGTGCAGGGACCGCTATGGGACATATACCGTGTGTAGAGGCCGCTATGGGACATATACCATGTTGCAGGGGCCGCTATGGGACATATACCATGTTTCAGGGGCCGCTATGGGACATATACTGTGTGCAGGGACCACTATGGGACATTATCCTGAATAACAGTGTGTTTTCTATATTAAGGATGTGTTTTTGCAAAACTCAGGCTTTGGTTTTTTTTTGTGCACCAGTTTTACATCGAATGAAAAAGTTCCAAATATAGCTGCATCCAGATACATAGTGTGTTTTCACCATAAGACTGCCGCCATACGGTGCTCCTGGACACATTTACCACTAATTGGCGGCTGCACATGGACTTTCATTGCTTCTAATCAGAAAGTAGAGGAGCGTCCCAGGAAATAGCAGTAAACGCATGTGTCCTAAAGCATCTGGTGGCAGCACTTCTGTGTTATGGTTTGTGGTATATGACTTTAGTTTAGGGGTCGTCAGACTTACAATTATTGACCGGCACTCCGAGTACCTCATCTTTGATTTTTTTATTAAAATCGGCACGCCGAACAAAAAAGGTTGCCTACCCCTGTTCTAGATCTATGTTCCCTTTTGAAATATTCTAGTGAAGGAAATAATGTACACTTTGGTCATTTCATTGATGCAGTGATCTGCCATACATATCTAAATAAATATATGGCGTTAACTGCAAAAACAGTACATGCCATAGTACATCATTACTCTATACCCGTGATGAAGAACCTATGGCACACGTGCCAGAGAGGGCAAGCAGAGCCCTCTCAGTTGGCATGCGCGCCATCGCCATGATCGCTCACTAACGGGGAATCCGGTACAGGATTATATACTACTGTGTGGGGGACACTGAAGCATCTAATACTGTGTGGGGGACACTGAAGCATCTAATACTGTGTGGGGGACACTGAAGCATCTAATACTGTGTGGGGGACACTGAAGCATCTAATACTGTGTGGGGGACACTGAAGCATCTAATACTGTATGGGGGCCACTGAAGAATCTAATACTGTGTGGTGGACACTTAAGCATATACTACTGTGTGGGGGACACTGAAGCATCTAATACTGTGTGGGGGACACTGTGAAGCATCTAATACTGTGTGGGGGACACTGAAGCATCTAATACTGTGTGGGGGACACTGAAGCATCTAATACTGTGTGGGGGACACTGAAGCATATACTACTGTGTGGGGGACACTGAAGCATATACTACTGTGTGGGTGACACTGAAGCATCTAATACTGTGTGGGGGACACTGAAGCATCTAATACTGTGTGGGGGACACTGTGAAGCTTCTAATACTGTGTGGGGGACACTGAAGCATCTAATACTGTATGGGGGACACTGTGAAGCATCTAATACTGTGTGGGGGACACTGAAGCATCTAATACTGTGTGGGGAACACTGTGAAGCATCTAATACTGTGTGATGGGGCTTACTGTGAAGCATATACTACTGTGTGGGGGCCCACTGTGAAGCAAATAATGTGGGGGGGCCCAAAGTGGATCACATAATACTGAGTAGGGGCCACTCTGGAGCATATAATACTGTGTGGGGGCAATTCTGGAGAATATAATACTGTCTGGAGGCCACTTTGGAGCGCATTGTACTGTGTGGGGGCCCTTCACTATTTATATCACACAGTATCTGTTTTATAGCAGACATGTGATATTATTATAGGCTGTAATAAAATTGCACGGTCTATATTAAACTGATCCTGGTTAATTTAAGGTTAAATTGCCGTGTTGGCACTTTGCGATAATTTAGTGGGTTTTGGGTTGCAGTTTGGGCACTCGGTCTCTAAAAGATTCACCATCACTGCTCTATACTATATGAGTCTGTCACTTCAAAAGTATTAAGTATAGCACTAATCCATAATATTGACCAGCAGAATGACAACCTAAAACTGGTCAATAGATGGCGCTGCAAAAACAACAGAGTGCCCATGCAATAATCATATAGCATTCAGCAGGTAATGTACATCTGTCATAGGGCACCTGTCATCTATCAAGAGATACCTGACTATTATGTCTATATGGCACTCAGCAGGTAGCCTACATATATCTCATAGAGCACGTTTCATCTAACATAAGACACCTGACTGAAAAATGGATGGCGCTAAAAGACAAACAAAGTGCCTATTTATAAACTATATGGCACTCAGCAGGTAGCGTACGTCTGTCATAGGACACTTTACATCTATCATAAGACACCAGACGCGTTTCTAGAATAAAAATAATTTCTATCCTGTCATCAGAGGTGTAGAATTCACTAAACTAATATAGCACCATTTTTTTGGGAATAGAAAGCTATATAGCAGCGTTTTTTTGAAGAGCTATAGTTCCTCCCACTCCCCATTCCTGCCATCAGAGGTGTAAAATTCACTAAACTAATATAGCACCATTTTTTGACAATAGAAAACTATGTAGCAGCGTTTTTTGAAGAGCTATAGTTCCCCCTGCTCCCCGTCGGCTCTGATATATGGCCGTAACATGAGAACGCGGGCACTGGCCTCTTAAAGTAAAAGACACGCCCCCTCCAGTCAACAAAAACGAAAGGGCGCAAAAACATCGATCAGCCTATCACCAAAGAGACCACGGGTGTCATGCGATGCGCCCATTCGCGCATGCGCAGTCAACCACCAATTGCGCGGCTTCGCCCACTAATGACATCATAGGAGCCCGCCCCGTCGGCAATTTGTAAACAATAGCAACACGCTATCGCTGCATATTAACACAGGGATACCGATCGCAGGTACAAAAACTATATAATTAGGACCTAAATTAGAAAACGGAATAAGGTAAAAATATATAGGGCAAATAGGAAGACATAGAATGATACCGATGTTGAAAAGGAGAACCACATGTAGACTTAGACACATTTCTACAATAAAAATAAATTCTAACCAAAGAAACAATGAGAACCTGCATCTGCGACCACTGGACAAAAGGAGAAGTTACACATATATTACAAGAATTCTGGAGTATATTAAAATCAGATCCTGATATTGGACCTAGTTTAAATCCGAAACCATCCATTTCTTATCGCAGAGGACCGAATGTCTGTGATAGGCTAGTACATAGCCATTTTAAATCATTTAAATCGGACAATTGGCTACAAAAACAAGCTGGTGAAATGGTTGGTACATATCGTTGTGGCAAGTGTCGGGCATGTGACTTCGTGCATGTTAGTAAAACCTTCTCAAGCACCAACACTAAAAGGGAATATCGCAATAATAACTTTATCAATTGTAAATCCCAGGGAATAGTTTATTTGGCTACCTGCTGCTGTGGTACCCAGTATGTCGGGAAAACAGTGAGGGAATTCCGTAGAGGATCCGTGACCATGTAAATGACATTGTGAGATAGGAGGACACTCCCATTGCTAGACATATTTGGAGTGCTCATGGAGGAGAAGCCTCTAATATAAAATTTCAGGGAATTGAACTTGTGTATCCATCTCCTAGGGGAGGTGATTTTGATCGTAAAGTTTTACAATGAGAGGCACGTTGGATTTTTTATTTAAAAACAGTGAAACCTCTAGGGCTTAATGACACTATTTCTTATACTTCATTCATTTAGTGTCATGTGTTATGCTGTATATTTTGCCAGGCTCTCCTTTTGTCCAGTGGTCACAGTTGCAGGTTCTCATTGTTTCTTTGGTTAGAATTTATTTTTATTGTAAAAATGTGTCTAAGTCTACATGTGGTTCCCCTTTTCAACATCGGTATCATTCTATGTCTTCCTATTTGCCCTATATATTTTTACCTTATTCCGTTTTGTATTTTGGGTCCTAATTATATAGTTTTTGTACATGCGATAAGTATCCCTGTGTTAATATGCAGCGATAGCGTGTTGCTATTGTTTACAAATTGCCGACGGGGCGGGCTCCTATGATGCCATTAGTGGGCGAAGCCGCGCGATTGGTGGTCGACTGCGCATACGCGAATGGGCGCATCGCATGACAACCGTGGTCTCTTTGGTGATAGGCTAATCGATGTGGCTCCCTTTGATTCATTGTTTTTTTGACTGGAGGGGGGCGTGTCTTTTATTTTAAGAGGCCAGTGCCCGCCTTCCCATGTTACGGCCATACAGTGGGGAAAAAAAAGTATTTAGTCAGCCACCAATTGTGCAAGTTCTCCCACTTAAAAAGATGAGAAAGGCCTGTAATTGACATCATAGGTAGACCTCAACTATGAGAGACAAAATGAGAAAACATATCTAGAAAATCACATTGTCTGATTTTTTAAGAATTTATTTGCAAATTATGGTGGAAAATAAGTATTTGGTCATCTACAAACAAGCAAGATTTCTGGCTCTCACAGACATGTAACAACTTCTTTAAGACGCTCCTATGTCCTCCACTCATTACCTGCATCACAGCTCCCTCACTATAATCTTGCACATACATGTAGTGCTCCATGGCCATGTCATTCCCCATATAGTACTGAGCATGAACTGGCCATGGAGTTATATGAACTGTTTGGTAGAAACACATCTCGTTGTGTTTGGAGGAGAGTGAATGCTGAGTTGCATCCAAAGAACACCATACCTACTGTGAAGCATGGGGGTGGCAACAACATGCTTTGGGGCTGTTTCTCTGCAAAGGGACCAGGACGACTGATCCGTGTACATGAAAGAATGAATGGGGCCATGTATCGTGAGATTTTGAGTGCAAATCTCCTTCCATCAGCAAGGGCATTGAAGATGAAACGTGGCTGGGTCTTTCAGCATGACAATGATCCCAAGCACACCGCCAGGGCAACGAAGGAGTGGCTTCATAAGAAGCATTTCAAGGTCCTGGAGTGGCCTAGCCAGTCTCCAGATCTCAACCCCATAGAAAAGTTGAAAGTCCGTGTTGCTCAGTGACAGCCCCAAAACATCACTGCTCTAGAAGAGATCTGCATGGAGGAATGGGCCAACATACCAGCAACAGTGTGTGCTAACCTTGTGAAGACTTACAGAAAACGTTTGACCTCTGTCATTGCCAACAAAGGATATAGAACAAAGTATTGAGATGAACTTTTGTTATTGACCAAATACTTATTTTACACCATAATTTGCAAATAAATTCTTTAAAAATCAGACAGACAATGTGATTTTCTGGATTTGTTTTCTCATTTTGTCTCTCATAGTTGAGGTCTACCTATGATGTCAATTACAGGCCTCTCTCATCTTTTTAAGTGGGAGAACTTGCACAATTGGTGGCTGACTAAATACTTTTTTTCCCCACTGTAAGGCTCCATACATACCTCTTAGTGGCCCCAGACAGTACAATATGCTCCCCAGCAGCCCCACACAATATAATATGCTCCATACAATATAATATGCATCCCACAGTGCCCCCCCCCAGTATAACGCTCCACAGTGGACTAACACAGTATAACATGCTCCACAATGGCCTCCACACAGTATAATATACTGGCCAGAAGGGTTCCCCCAGTATAATGCTCCACAGTGGTCCCCCACAGTATAATATGCTCCCCACAGTCCCCCCCAGTATAATGCTCTACAATGGCTGGGGTCAGAGTATAATATGCTCTCGAGAAGCCCCACACAATATAATAAACTCCACAGTGGCCCCACACAGTATAACAGGCTCCCCACACTGCCCCTTCCCCCCCATTATAAAGCTCCACAGTGGCCCATAGTATCATATGCTCCCCAGAGGGCCCCCCCAGAATAATGCTCCACAGTGACCTCACACAGTATAACATGCTCCAGAATGGCCTCCACACAGTATAATATACTACCCATAGAGATTCCCCCAGTATAATGCTCCACAGTGCCCAAAACAGTATAATATGCTCTTCAGAGGGGCCCCTCCCCCACAGTATAATGCTCCATGGTGGCCCCACACAGTATAATATGCTCTCCAGAGGGGCCCCCCAGTATAATTCTCCAAAGTGGCCCCAGAGAATATAACATGCGCTCCAGAGCCCCCCCACATTATAATGCTCCACAGAGGCCTCATACAGTATAATATGCTATCCAGAGGGGCCCCACACAGTATAATATGCTATCCAGAGGGGAGCCCCCAGTATAATGCTCCACAGTGGCCCTACACAGTATAATATGCTATCCAGATGGACCCCCCCCCCCAGTATAGTGCTCCACATTGGCCCTACAGACTCCCTTAGTGCTAGTATTATATTATACTCTGGGGTCTCTTCAGACCCCAGAGTATAATTATCGAAGGCCCGGGGGTGGTAAGGGAAAATAACAAACAGTTATACTTACCTTGCCTTACTTCTCCTGAGCCTCCTCGTGCTGCTCTGCTATCCCCGCCGGCACTGGCTTCCTCTTCTCTGCGGCTGACGTCACGCGTTGTGGACTTCACTGCTGAAGCTTGTCATTGGGCCTCAGCGGTTATGTGAAGCGTGCCCCACGTGATCGCTGAGGTGATGTCCATGAACGCCAGAAGATGACGTCGGACGTAAGAACAGGTGAGTAAAAATGTTTGTTATTTTTACTCACCTCGGAAAGGAGCCCTGCGGCACATGACGCTGGGTCCCTTTCTGTTATCGATATGGCCGGTCCTAACTAAGGGATCAAGAGTCATCAGGATTTGGGGTTGGGGCCCTGGGCAATTGCCCAGTTTGTCCCCCCCTAACGCTGAACTTGGATTAGAGAACCCTTGATCAGTACTCTCCCATGATCAGTAGGAGAGTGTGGCACCCCCAAAACGTTGAATTCTGGCTAAAAGAATAGAAAGAATAGTACAGAATATATAGTAGTTGCCCCCACAATATGGTGTCTAGCATCAGATTCACTTGTGTTCTTTTAAAGAGGCACTGTCACCAAGGACAAAATGTATAGGAGATACTTACCGTATTTTCCAGACTATAAGACGGACTTTTTTCCCCCCTAATTTGGGAGGAAAATGGGGGGTGTGTCTTATAGTCTGAATGTGGGTTTGGGGGGGGGGGGCGGAGGAGCAGGGTCGCAGCATCGCGCCACTCATGCCGCAGCGGGGCTTCCACCCGCGGCAGGAATGGGGCGATGTGCGGGCCCTGGGATCAGAGGAGCGGGTGTCTCAGTGAACCCATCCTGGCATCCGCCGTGCTATTACGGTGGATGCTGGGTCTGTAAAGATGATGGCGGCCGCTCTGCTGCACAGCGGTCACCATAACTACAGGGTCTCCCACTGTAATTGTACAGCGCAGACTCGGAGCTAATGCCCGCGATCAGAGTGGACTCTGATCGCTGGCATTACTACTTTAAAGCCCCCCCCCCCCTAAAGTGAAAAAGTAGCCCCAGTACCAGCCCCAGTACCGGCCCCATACCTTTGAAATTGCAGGTCGGCTCCCGCGTGGCGAGATCGCAAGAGCCAACCTGTTCTTGTGGCAGCCGGGAGCCTAATGAAGGCTCCCAGGCTTGTCATAGGAATATTACTATTGCAGCTGGTCTATAACCAGCCGCAATAGTAATGTACAGAATCTCCCATAGACTGCAATACAGTTGTATTGCAGTCTATGTGACTTGCAATCAAACGACTGCAGGTTCAAGCCCCCTAAGGGGGAAAGGGGGGGGCTAATAAAATAGTTAAAAAAAAAAAAAAAAAAAAAAGTTCTAAATCACCCCCTTTCCCTAGAATACATATAAAAGTAGATTATTACTGTGAAACACATACACATTAGGTATCCCTGTGTCCGAAAACGCCCAGTCTACAAACTTCTAAAAATATTTTTCCTGTACGGTGAACGTCATAGCGGGAAAAGAAATCAAAAGTGCCGAACTGCCGTTTTTTTCACTGTTTCACCTTTGATTTGAATAAAAGTGATCTAAGTAATAGACATTCCCCAAAATGATATAACTAAAAAGAACATCTGGCTCCGCAAATAAAGATGCCCTATGCCTCCCTGTACAGCGGCAGGGCCACCTGTCAATGTGACCCTGCAGCTGTTGCAAAACTACAATTAAATATTTTACCATTTTTTGCTTCAAAATTTTTTTTTCCCTATTTTCCTCCTCTAAAACCTAGGTGCGTCTTATGATCCTGTGCCTCTTATAGTCCGAAAAATACGGTAATTTGCTTGCCACTGCGCCCTTGCACAATGCGGCGTTTTGTTTTTTAATCCGATCAGCCATTAAAAAGATATGGCTGATATATGGATATATGTAGGATATATGTAAACTAGGTCTCATTCTCCAAGTGGATGGGAACCTTTTATTTTCTCTGAAAACTGCCAATAACAAAAGAGAATATAATGACTAATTTTAACCATATATTAAATTACCTGAAAAATAGCTGCTGGCATCCACCATAATAAGCATTATGGCACCCATGGACTACGCATGTCTTTACCTTGTCCACCTTATTCTGGAAAGAAAAATTAAGAGGCTTGAGTACCTTCAAGCAGCCAATAGTGGAATCTCTGCCCTCTCACTGCCATCACCTTTTCGTCTTGCTCTTTATCTGTCTTGCTCTTTATCTGTTTTATTTCTAGTGGTGAAAATTTTTGAACCTGCATACTCTCAGAATTTTGACAAGATGTACTTGTGTCCTTTGGTTCCATTGAGCCAACTGTTGTCTGCAAAACACACACGAGGTGGAAAGAGTGTGGTCTTTATTCATTCATTTAGGTGAACAAATACAACACTACATTTTAGAGGCGTAGCTAGCGGTGCGGGCCTACTCCGAAGCCGACTAATAGGTACAGCACTTTGCAGATTGTGGGACTGTCCTTGAAAGGGCGGGAACTAACGGGGAATAGGGTCAGTACCTTGCAGAGGCACTATAGGTATTGCTTGTGCCCAGACAACCCTCATTTCCTCACTGCCTTCTCTGTGACCTGCATATGAGTAAGATTAAACCTTTTTTTTTATCCTATTAGCATTGCATGTTTTTGTCAGTGGCTTTTGATGGACAATTGCTGGTGTAAGTTCACATTTGAATATTTGGAAATTTATTTGCTGGTTCATTTGTACTGATGCTTTTTAATATGTGATACTAAAACTTAAGTTTTATGGACACTTTTTTGCTGGCATATGATAAACCCACTTCGTAGTCGCTGCAAACGCACACAGATAGTTAATCTGTATTGGCGTCTCCAGGACACCAATACATTTGAAATACGTAGTAGAGCAGGAATAACAGCTTCCTGCTCTACCATTCTGTTAACCTGGAGGCCGCAGGCCTATCGGAGTTTGTAGTCTCCAGGTGTCCTGGCAACCACTAAAAAATCAGTGTCCTGACAAAGGGCACAATGACATCACTACATTGCTTCTCCTGAGCCGGGATGCTGATGGTGTGAAGAAGTGATGGTGGCAAGTCAGTGCATCACAGGATTGAAGACAGGTTGGGGGGCAGGGGGGTGCCTTATTATTAGGGGGCAATAACTATATAAGGCGTATTATTAATATAATGGGTCATTCGGGCAAGCAGTGGTAATACAAAGAGGTCATTAAGGGGTGTTATTAATATAAGGAGTGCATCAGGAGGCAGCATTTCTGGACAACCCCTTTAAGGGGATATGTAGGAGTATTATTAATTAGTAGGGCATTATTAATTGATGGGCACTCTGAATTTAAAGGGGTCTTCCCAGATCATAACTTTTAATGCAGAGAGCAGGGAAGGGTTATAATGTATCTTCCCCTCCTTACCTGTGCTCGGTTGGCTGTCGCCTACAGAGCAGCTGCAGTGGTGATATGGAGAAGACCATGGGCAGCCAAACACTGTACACTGCTGTACTGATGAGTTCAGAGATTGGCTGTAGCAGTCCCGTTAACTTGACATCACTGCTGTAGCTACTCTTTATACAGATCAGTGAAGGTGACAGGAGGACTAGAGGCCAGAGACAAGCGGCAGAGAGGAGGATGCAGGTAAGTGTCAGTGCATTTTTATTTTATAACCCTCCCCTGCTGCATGCATTAAAATGTCTGATCCTGGGCAACCTCTAAGAGGACATACAGGAGGTATTATTAACTAAGGGGGCACACGGGGCATTAATTTAAAGATACATATAGGGGTGTTCTTCATTTACTGGGGATTCTCTTACTATATATTTTATAATTGGGGGTAGCAGCAGGATGGGGACTTTATGAAAGTGAGGACAATGTGGGTCAGGTGCCTGGAAAAGTGAGGAGCTAAAGATGTCTGTGCTGTTTCATATTTTTTGGCATTTTCCGACTATACGCCCCTTTTGGTCCTCAGTCTTTTCGCTGATTAATAGACTGTTTTTGTTCTGATCTTGTTCCCTCCCCTGGGTTAGCCTTGCTGTTGCTTGACATTCATTTGGTTCCACACAGTAATAGGACCGTTATATGTCAGAATCTCGGAGCTGCGAGATTGTTGATAGCACGCAAGTGGAAGACCGACACCTACCCATCCTTGTCTGAACTGATATCTATAGTGACCACTAATTGCCAATTTGATCAGATGTATGCTAGCAGGAATGGCGGACGGGATTAATTTCAGTATAACTGGGAGAAGTGGATTACAGTTTATCCGCCTCTAATGTCCTGAGTATGAGCGCCTCATTTCTTCTGATTGGACTGGCTCCGCTGGTCCTGTATTATGTATTATTTATTTATTAGTTCTTTATTTATGTACTAATGTTTGTCTCAATGGGCCTATGTCTTACCTTACCTATCCCAGTTATGTGTAACTCCCCCCTGTCTCCCCCCCTTACAGTCTTAGTCACTTTGGTATCTTTGTATGAAATTGTATGTCTGAACGACGTGCCTTCTGTTAACATTGATATCCTTGGTTGTCCTCTACATTATACATCTGTTGCTAGACTGTTGATTATGTTTTACTGTTTCTTTGTTTTGAAAAACCAATGAAAATCTATTGAAATAATAAAAAAAAAAGATGTCTGTGCTGCAAACTTTACAGAGAGAAGTTACAGCTGGAAGAAGTGGTCATGGCGGTCCAGATAGGAAGAGATGAGAAATGTGAGATATCACCTGTAAGTCATTAAATGTCACTACACTGTATTCACCTAAATGGTCTGAAGAGCTCTGTATAGACCTGAGTGGATTGCAAAAGTATTCATACCCCTTGAACTTTTTCACATTTTGTCACCTTACAACCATAAACTTAAATGTATTTTATTGAGATGTTAAGTGATCAACCAACATCTCAATAAAATACATTGTCAATGTATAGTCATAGCAATGGTATAACTGGGTTGGGGGCTCACTTGGATATGTTTGCCAAAAACAAAGGGCATCCCTTTTCTCCACATTTATGAATTACAAGGTGCATGACTAAAATATCCCTTTATTTACTATTACTTATGTAACTGAAGCACATTACAAAGCGCTCATGAGCTTACAAACTTCTAACAGCAATAGTCGTACCTGAGCAGCATCTGGAGTTCCAAGCTGATTACCAATTACAATTATTTGTTCCTCTATCTTCTTTTGCAATATTTTTTTTTTTTTTCAAGTCGCTCCTTTAAGTGGTTTGGGAATCCGTCAAAAATAGAAGGGACTGCATCTAGCCGTAGTCTTGGGACCATTGCACCTGGACGTAACATGTAGTCATTTTCAGTAAAATGATCACTGCAGATTCTGCTAGATGCAGAAGGCTTCCAATTTTTACGTCGAATAGCCATAACCCATTTGGACAAACGGTCAGGATCCTTCATTGGAAACCTATGGGAGATTTCGATTTTTTGCAATAAAGAAAGATATTGAAGTTTTGTAAATTAAGAGATACAATCAATCAGGGACTTCTAATTCCATTCTCAGATGTTGATGGACATGGAGAAAAACTTACAAATGTAGGGTGGTACAGTTACAAAGGTAACTATACGCCTAAAGACTATACACAAGCATAAGACTCCTTGGGCACACTATGATTGTCTCAACAACTGTGGTGCTCAGAGTGAAGTAGACTTTCCATACACCTCATGTCAGATAGGACAGGATAATGCAGTTGGAGGCACACTTTAAATATTACCTGGCATATGTAGTTTTATATAACCAATGGCTACTTATACTGATGATGACCACAAAGTAAGAGTGATTTCCAGAAGCTAAACATAGTATATATGTCATTCAATTCCAAACAGAGCCATTGTTGTGGTGGTGTACATTTTGCGATTAAAATTTAACTTATTTCTCAAACTCTGGGTTATGTCAACACTCTCCTTTCTGTTTCTGGGGTGACCAGTTAAAGGGGTATTCCCATCTTGGCATTTAATATCCGGAATATTCACAGCACAATCCATAAATACCTGATAGCTGTGGATCCACTTTTGGCACTCATGCTTATCAGGATAACAAGGGTACTCCTTTTCCGTTCATGGACATGTGATGGACACACAGGTGCAGAACTAATAATAGTTATAGTATTCGCATCATAGCAAGTTGAGCGCCTGTGTGTCCATCACATAACCGGTAGGATTTTTGGTGCAATACAGCTCCTAGAACTTGTCAGGAAGAGAGTAGGTAAGCAGCAGAGGAGCAGTGACAGGTTGAGGGTTTCCAGAACACGTAGGTTATGTTCACACGGCGGAAAATGAAGAGGAATTCCTCTATCCGCGATGGGAGGCTGACGCAGTGCATCAGCATTCCGTCGCGGCATCCCGCTGCTGATTAGGCCTGGATGAATGGATCAGGAGGGAGTCTCGAGCCGCAGATACAGAGGCTATCGTTGAGAAACCTGAACCTGGCGTGTTTCCACCAAACGAACACCTCAGGAGATAGGCCAGGAAGGAAGCGAGGGTTGCGGAATAGAAGGGTTTAGAGGCGATATCGGGCTCTGTAACCTAAGACTAAATAAAGTGGACTTTCTGCCACAGCTGCAGCATAACTGGTCACCTTAGTGGTTGCTGGGAGTCCATAAGGGTATGTCCACACGGCGGAAAATGAAGAGGAATTCCTCTTCATTTTCCGCCGCCGGCATTTTCACCGCGGTCTAGCAGCGACGGGATGCTAATGCAGTGCATCCGCCCGGATGAATGGGCCTAATCAGCAGGGAGTCTCGAGCCGCAGACTCCGTGGCAAGATTGAGCAGGACGCTTCTTTTTCCGCGAAATCCACCCCCAAATCCGAGGCAAATTCCTCTGTGTAAACACAACCTTACATTCAATGTCAGGACATATTGTAGTGTACAGCAATGCACACATCCTGAACATCTTCGCACATGACACAATCAAAACCTAGTACAGTGTCACCCTGAGCTGAAAAAGAGGAAAGCTGGGTAGGGAAGTATTTAGGGATCTGGTCTGGGCTCATTTAAGGGCTCTGGTCTAAGGTCTGTTTAATTAAGAGGGTCCGTTCTGGGTCTGATTACTTAACCACTTCCGTACCGCCCACAGACTATATACGTCGAGAAGGAATTCAACAACTGCACAAAATCGTGCAGCTGCTGAAACGGGGAGCCGGCTGTATCTTCAGTCTGAGCTCCCCCAGAGAAGGCAGGGAAGGTTTATTACCTCCCCTGCCATCCCGATCGCCGTGTATACAGAGCTCAATGTGCGCTGTATACAGCGCTATGGGCGCCACCATCTTGCGGCTCCCCTCCGACCCGGTGGTCATTTGATCCATCAGGATCAGCGTCTGTTAGAGCTGCTGGGTCCTAGACCCAGATCAGCTCTATAGTTATGTGAAAGTAACGTGCAGGAGGCTGTATTCCTCCTGCAACTGAGGCTAAATGTACCAGCCCCAGTTACAGGGGAAATCGCCTTCCCGAAAAAAAAAAAAAGTCATCAGTCATCTATTATGACCTTATGGTGAGACACAATGTAAAAATAAAAAAAAAAGTATAGAAAAGTAAAAAAAAAAAAAAAGTAAATAAAATAATTAAAAAAATAAATAAAATAATACGCCAATAAAACGCCCTTATTACAGGTTATAGCCCCACCCCCGACGACACCATAAAAAATAAAAATTACCGTAACGGAGAGGAAAAACTATTTTATAAAGTTTTTTAGTAGCACTTTGTGTTATTAAAAAAAAAAAATGAAAAAGTGAAAAACAGACCCGTTTTCCCTCCTCTTTTGTTTACATTTTCACGGATATACAGTACAGACCAAAAGTTTGGACACACCTTCTCATTCCAAGAGTTTTCTGTATTTTCATGACTATAAAAATTGTAGATTCACACTGAAGGCATCAAAACTATGAATTAACACATGTGGAATTATATACTTAACAAAAAAGTGTAAAACAACTGAAAATATGTCTTATATTCTAGGTTCTTCAAAGTAGCCACCTTTTGCTTTGATTACTGCTTTGCACACTCATGATGGTGAGGAAATGGCTTCAGCCTGAGGAGGCCACACCGGCTCAGATGGTGGAGAGAGTGGTACTGGACAAGTACACCAGATCGCTTCCACCTAAAATTCAGTGCTGGGTTGGACAAGCGGGACCTATAACAGCTGACCAGCTTGTATGTTTGGTGGAATGGTACTGAGCCACCGATGAGCTACTGCAGACGGCTCCCAGACCTGTTACCCCCAAGACGGGTAAGACTGTACCAACTACTGTGGAGGTGAGGAAGGTTGCGATGAGAGGACGCTCAGAGGGGGAACAGGCATCTGGGACTGTGAACTTTAAATCCAGGTCTCAAAATGGAGACCCATACCACCTCAGGTGTTGGCAGTGCCATGAACTGGGTCATGTAGCTGCATACTGTCCCCTGATGACTGAGCCCATGGACTGCAGCAGTTCCAGGAGGGTATCCCTGTTTGCTCAACCCGCTTGTTCGGCAGAAACTGTGACTGTGGCAGGGCGTGCTGTACTGGCTCTCCTGGACTCTGTGAGCATGGTAACCCTGGTGCACCATGATCTGGTCGACCCTGCACTGTACAGTGGACAAATTATTGGGGTCTTGTGCATACATGGTGAAACTAGAGAGAGTATCCTATTGCAGGGGTCACCATAAACACTACCTCTGGCACAGCCTCTCACAAAGTGGGCATGGTTAAGTCCCTGTTCCATAGTGTGATCATAGGAAGGGATTTTCCTCTGTTTTGGGATATGTGGAAAAAGCAGAGACTATTGTGTCCTAAAAATGCTAATGTTGGTGATGTCTTGCCTAAGGTTAACCCTGAACTCTTTGATACTGAAAGGGAAACACCATCTGTAGGGGTGACCCAAGATGGTAATAATTTTCACCTGTCTGTGTTAGCTGGTGATGCTGAAGGTCAGGAGGGAGTTCCCAAGATGCCTGAGCTCAAGGTGTCCCGTGACAATTTTGGGACTGCTCAAATTAGAGATCTTAATCTGTCTCATGCCAGAGAAAATGTAAAGGTGGTAAATGGTGAACCCCAATATCCAGGGGCTGACAAGGAGTTCCCCTATTTGTCCATGAACCAGGACCTACTGTATAGGGTTAACTAAATACGGGGAGAAGTCGTTGAATAATAAGTGGTGCCCCGGCCCTATCAAAGGGTAGTTTTAGATTTGGCACATAAGCATGTGTGAGGAGGACACCTGGGGTACGAAAAGACCAAAAAGCGCATTCTACAGCGTTGCTGCTGGCCAGGAATTGATAAGCATATTCATGAGTATTGTAACTGCTGCTCAGTGTCAACTAACCGCTCCTGTGTCACACTTCAGGACTGCTACCCATTATAGAGGTACCATTTGAAAGCGTGGCCATGGACTTGGTAGGTCCTGTTGTAAAGTCTGCTAGGGGTCATCAGTATATAATAGTGGTGTTAGATTATGCTACACAATACCCTGAAGCCGTACCCTTGAGACATACTTCGGCTAAGCTAATTGCCAAGGAGCTCTTTTATATGTTCTCTCGGACAGGTATACCCAAGGAGATCCTGACTGACCAAGAGACTCCTTTTATGTCCAAGGTAATGAAAGAAATGTGTAAGCTCCTGAAAATTAAACATCTGCGAACCTCTGTGTATCACCCCCAGACAGACGGCCTAGTAGAGAGATTCAATAAAACCCTTAAGAGCATGTTAAAGAGGGTGGTTAGCAAGGATGGCAAAGATTGGGATTGCCTACTGCCCTATTTAATGTTTGCAATCCGGGATGTACCCCAGTCCTCCACAGGTTTTCCCCATTTGAGTTGGTGTATGATAGATACCCACGTGGTCTCTTAGACATAGCTAAAGAAACCTGGGAACAAGAGCAAACTCCTTACCGGAGTATAATTGAACATATTACCCTGATGCAGGGCTCAGAGCCGTGTCTATAACAAAACAGCTAAACTTAGAACCTTTAGTCCAGGTGATCGGGTATTGGTATTGGTTCCCACGGTAGAAAATAAATTTCTGGCCAAATGCCAAGGGCCATATGAAATTATTGAAAGAGTGGGGGAAGTAAACTATAAGGTGTACCAGCCGCACAAGAGGAAGCCCGAACAAATATAACATATAAATTTACTAAAACCCTGGAAGGACAGGGAAACGTTGACACCAGTAGATACCACTAACAAGGTTACTACTGAAGGGGTAAATTCTCCTGGTAAGACTTCACCCGAGGTGCAAGTATCAGAGTTCCTATCTAAGGCACAGAAACAGGAGACAAAAGAATTTGCACAGAAAAATAAAGATGTGTTTTCTGAGTTGCCTGGACGCACCAATGTGATAGAACATGACATTGTCACCGAGCCGCAGGATCTAATACCGTATCGGGTACCTGAAGCTTGTACACAAGCCATATCTGAGGGGGTCAAAAATATGTTGGCACTTGGGGTAATTGAGGAGTCCAAAAGTGACTGGTCGAATCCTATTGTTTTTATTCCTAAGCCATATGGTACAATAAGGTCAAAATTTGATGCCTACCTGATGCCCAGAGTCGAAGTGTTAATCGAGAGGTTGGGACATGCTACGTATTTCTCCACCCTCGACTTAACCTAAGGGTACTGGCCTCACTAAGAAGGCTAGAGAGAAAAACTGCTTTAGTCACCCGAGATGCGAGGATCCGCCCCCAGGGACAGGAAACCTACGGTATAAAAAGGTGGAGCCTCTCCTACCCCTCAGTTGTTTTATAGAAGCGAGAGAGAGACTCCAGTTAACTTGTAACTCATGACCCTAAGGTCAAAACATTTATTTTTTTTTTTTTGCTTGCTATACCCAGTGCCAAATAAAAGTCCATCACCAAGAAAAAAAGGGAGGGATAAAGGACGGTGCTGTCATGTGTTCTGGAAAATCCAATTATCGGTAAGTAATTACCATTTTTCCCATCACCCACGACAGCACCCAGAGAGAATAAAATAGGAAAAAACTAGGGAGGGACCACTGCTTGTAAAACTTTCCTTCCAAAAGAAAGATCAGCAGAAGCCCCAATGTCCAGCCTATAATGGCAAAAAAAGGTAGAAGGTGAAGACCAGGTTGCCGCTTTGCAGATAGATTCTATGGAAGCATCAGCTCTCTCGGCCCAAGAGGTGGCAATCGCCCTAGTAGAATGTGCCTTGAGCCCCACTACCGTTTGGTTTACATGGGGCTCCAGCAACAGGTTCATCCCAAACTTTGCAACTATTTATTGCAGCCCCACTGACAGACCTAACTAAGGGAACGAGTTCTGTAACAGTCAAGTGGAGTGAAGAGGCTGAGGGGGACATTCCAGGAGTTGAAGTCGATTCTCTGCGAACAACCGGTTTTGGTCACACCTGACTTGACAAAAGAATTTTTGGTTCAGACTGACGCCTCTGATGTAGGGTTGGGTACAGTCCTGTCTCAAATGGTGGGTGGTGAAGTACACCCAGTCACCTACCTGAGTAGGAAGCTTACACCATTAAGTAGGCCCTAGAGTCCCTAAGGTACTATTTACTATTTGTGCCCTTCACTGATTAGCCTCAGCGGTCACATGTGGGACTTCCGCTGGAAGATAACAATGGATCGGGAGGACCAGAAAAGCACCGGGGAAAGGTGAGTGTGGTTTTATTTTTTTTTTTGTTTCACTTCCCCCAGCCTATTTAAAATATAAAAATTTTGCCTGGACAACTCCTTTCAAGTCCCTCTTGAGTCCCCATTGCACCCCTTCTGGTCCGGGTAAGACCGTTCCATTCCTATCTAGAGCGTGGTTTTGACAAGTGCACTTTCTTGGTTATTTATGTGTGATTGTCCTAAACACTATTTATTTTTATGATGATTTATTAAAAGCTAAGTTTTATTTAATCATTGGTCCTCTGCTTGTAATAAATAGACTATTGTCGGATCAAGTAAGTTTTTGATGACTTGGATATTGATTAATGCTTTGGTGTTGGCATGGACACTGGACAACTCCAGCAATCTCGCTCCTCAGGAGCCATAGCGGAAGAAACAAGTAAATGGACAGGGAGGATGGGGGGCGTCACCAGAGGGTCACATTTTGGGAGAATCAGGGTCAAATAAAAGGGTTATGTTTAAATATCCGCAATTTTCACTCTGGACACTAAACCTAATAATAAACTGACCCTTGCCAGTTCCGTATGGATTTTCATTACAGCAGTTACTTTATTTACATCACAAACAAGACAGACAGAATTATAAAACATAAAGGGGTTATAGGCACTTTCACCGATCACCCTAAAGCCAACACTCTGACAGCACCCTGGTCTCTGCTGTGCTCCAGCCCCTCCACTGCAGGATACATATAGGGATCCCTCTCAGGCAATTACCAATGCCTAGGAATGCCTTTCATCCAATCAGTGATTGGCTGCAGGTATCCCCAGGTGTTTCTTGCAATGTAGGGACAGAATACGGAAGGAAGCAGTGTGATAATACTCTTTAAACTGCCTGGGAAGAACTGGCCTTCGGCTACCAAATACTGTATGGTCTTTGTAAAGTGGTAGCATACTTCTGTTCCTGAGTGCACAACAACTGTATGCCTGTTCTTGGAGTGTTAAAGTGTTTCTGTTCCACTAACACTTTTGTTCTTGTGTTTGGCTTACATATTTAGGAGAGTGGCAATAATGATCCATAATAGAAAAATGTGGTTCAGTAGGAATTACATATGTGCAGAGACTTTCATACCTAAACACAACCTTACTTGATGGTTAGGGAAGAGGAGTTTTTTTATTTTCATTTCACTTATCCAATATGCACATATACATAAAAGTGGTTACCTGAAGAATTGTTTCCCACATCCTTTGACAAAATGGTTATTGCAACCATACGCCACACAAGTCATCGGCATGCTGGTCTTAACTGGAAACTTAAGGGGGATGAAAGTAAGTATTACAATATGAACGAAGAAGCATTGGTTTCACATGTATCTCCAGCTATAAAAACAAGGCCTAATATTCAGGAACTGTTCTTGACTCTGGGACAGGAAGAAGCTAACATTTTCCAATGTAATGGCACCGGGCCCTATGGTAGCAGGGACCCAATTTGGACAATCCTACATATGCTGTCCTGCCGGGATGCCCCAGTTGCAATGATAAAGCAAGGAGCCATCCGCTCCATGCTTCACCATTAGTCCGCTCTTTCCCTGGAGCTGCAGGCGCGATGTGATGATGTCACTTACATCCCGTCTGCAGCTCCCTGAAGACTCGGGACCGAGACAGCAGGGGAGCAAGGAGAGGTGAGTATTAGTGTTAGTTTTTTATTTATTTATTTTTGTGTGGTAGGAGAGGGACATTAAATTGTGGGGACAACTGCAGGGGGACTTTAACCCTTTCCCTGCTGTCCAGCCAGTGTGGCACTTTAGTTGCAGAGGATGTCCTTGCTACTAATGCAGATTTCTCAGGATCGGTTAGGGTTATGAAGATGATCTTGGATTCATTTTAAAGATGGGAATCTCATGATGGTCCCTACAGATCCAGAGCAATTTGCTGGTGAAAATGATGTTCGGAATTGAGATCCCAATGCAGATCTCAATTCCAAACAGTGTTTTTAACAGCAAATCGCTCTGAATCATGATGATATTGGTATAGATGAGATTCTCATCCTTAAAATGAATCCAAGGTCATCATCATAGCTCTAAGTGATCCTGAGATTTGTGGCTCTAAAGTGTTCTCCCCCTCCAGCCTCAAGCAGCATCTTACAACTTCATGAAAATGGGGGGAGAAGCGGAGCTGCAGACTGCACAGACAATGAGAAATCATCATTGTCTGTGCATAACCTGTATGTGACTCCAGGGGGGGGTAGCATGGACTTCTGTCCATGTTATCCCCTCTCCTATCAATCAGAGAGCATACTATACTTTTGCTCTCTGATTGTCACATAGAGGGGTAATGTAATACCCCACTGAGCCTAATCACAGGGGTATTCTTATGTAATGCCTGAACATAACCAGGAAGTTATTGGTGCTGTGACCCATACATTTACCATTGTCGAGGTCACAACGCCAAAAGAGTTGCACCAAACACTTACACAACACATACACAAAGTCATCAATAAAGTTTACATTTGACAGTGTCCCTATCCTGTCCATACCTGATCTTTATAGAGTAAAATACACCGACCACCTCTCTAACTATATCCGTTACATGCTAAAATAATAGCAATAATGATTATTACTAGAGATGAATGTAAAAAACATTTCTGACAGGCGGAAAAGTTCTATCAGTCAGATAACACATTTTCACCCATTGCATGTAACCATATAAAATCCCAGTTTGTGGTAGCTTTCAGATGGGAATAATAGGAGGTGGTGATATGGAGGGGGGGGGGGGCACTTATGAAACCTTTGCACTGGGCCCACCAATCTGTTAAAACGGCCCTGAATGGCATTAGAGTCTGTGCACACACTGCAGTGTGGTTTTTGCCACAATATTTGAAAAATTATAGTGATAGACAGGAAGTAACTGCTTCCTTAGTTCTTATATGGCTGCCCAAAGGCTTGAAGGGGGAAGCCTGAAGTGCCTCAAGAATGAGATTGAGGTCCCACAGTTCAACGGGAAGATTATAGGGTGGAGCACTCCCTGCAGGAAAGTCTTTACCTTACGCCAGAATGCCAGACAGGATTGAAGAAGAGCCAGGATCCTGGGAAGAGAAAAGGAGAGTGGATGGCATGCGATGACAGATCTTAGTAGACTGGGGTTTTCGGGCCTTGAGCATGGTCTAGATAACACGCTCTGAACGACCACAACACCTCAAGACCTTGGCTTCAACGCCGTTAAACGCAGCTGAGGTAAGGTGGGGTGGAACAGCGGTCCCTGAGACAGAAAATGAACTTGCAGACGAAAAGGCCAAGGAGCAACTGCCAGCAGAGAAACATGAGATCCACGTACCAGACCCAGCAGGGCCAATCTGGAGACACCAGGATGGCTAGAACCCTGTTGTTACTGACTTTGAGAACCTGAGGGAGAAGAGGAAGAGGAGATAACAGGTACAGAAGGCGTAGGTCTGACCAGGGTATCATGAGAGCATTGGTGGTGATGGCCCAAGGGTCGTGGGACCTAACAACTAGCGGGGTGCTTGTGGTTCAGGCGGAAGGTGAAGAGGTCGATGTCTACTGGGAGCACAACCATGAAAGATCTGCTGGTGAAGCCACCACTCGCTCTAGTCCAGCTTTTCTCAGCTTAGGTAATCTGCTGCCTAATTGTTTACACCTGGAATGTGGACCACCAACAGGGCTGGAACAAGACACTCTGCCCAAAGAAGAGAGAGGGAGACTTCTTGTGTCTCCCTGATGGTTTAAGTAGGTGACCACGGTAGAGTTGTCTGTCTGGACTCTGACTGGACGCCCTTCGAGGAGAGAGGTCCAATGAAACAGGACTAAGAAGATGGCCGTCAGTTGCAGCATGCTGATCTGGAGAGAGGTCCCGACTTTGAACCACAGACCCTGAACAGTCAAAGCACCAAAGACTGCTCCCCAACTGCAAAGACTTGCGTCAGTGGAAATCACCTTCCAACGGAGGGGAAGAAAGGACTATCCCTGGGAAATCCCTGGGAAGGAGAGCCACCAAAGAAGTGGATACGGGAAGACAGGAGGATCAAGCAGTCGAGGCTGGACGAAGACTTGTCCCAGCAGGCCAGAATCGCCAATTGCAGAAGATGCTAGTGGAATTGAATATAAGGGACCTGCATGCAGAACCGAAGAGAACACTGAGAGTTTCTCCGAAGGCGGAACACACTGGATTGGAGGGCAAAGATCTTTGACTCCGGGAGGAGAATCTTGCCCTGGTGCGTATCGAGGGTCATGCCCAGGAATTCCATTTGTTGAGAAGGCACAATACAGAACTTTTCCTTGTTGATGAGCAAGCTGAACCAGCGAAGGAGGTGCAAGGTGATCCATAAGCTGATCAGATTGTCCATCTTGAAGGTGGCTTTCACCAGGAGGTTGTCCAAGTATGGAATCACGGCGACTCCTTTGGAGCGAAGGATAGCCATGAGGGACGCCATCACCATGGTAAATACCCAAGGGTGGAGGACAGTCCAAAGGGGAGCATGACAAATTGAAAATGAAACGAAGATAGCGCTGATGGCGCAGCGCAATTGGAATGTGGAGTTAAGCATCACGAATGTCAATGGACGACATGAATTCGACGGTCTCCAGGGATGCCACCACCAACCGCAGGGACTCCATGCAGAAGCTTCAGACACAGACAAACCGCTTGAGCCCCTTCAGGTCCAGAATGAGGCAAAGGGAGCTGTCCTTTTTGGGGATGGTGAACAGGTTGGAATAAAAGCCCTGAAAATGCTCTGAATCATGGACGGGGATAATTACGCCCTGCTGTTGAAGAGCGGAGAAGGCGGCTTGTGGAAACGCGGCCGCTTGAGCGTGGGAAGAAGGCAAGGTGGATGGAAAAAAAATCGTCCGTGAGGAAGGGAAGAGAAGAAGTACACCACCTCTTGAGCTCCACGTCATCGACACTAGCAAGCCAAATCTTCCAGAAGGAGACCAGCCGTCCCCCACCCAAGGGGCCCCCACTGGGGGAAGACCTTAATGCAGAGGAGGGCTTGAAAGAGGAAGGCCTGGAGGGCTTGGTGTGAGACTGTTAGGCAGGTCTGGTCTTGAAAGAGATCTTCTTAGAGCGAGAATCTCAGGAAGACTGCCCTCCAGAGTGTGAGCTGGAGCCAGGAAATGAGCAACAATGCTGACAATGGCTGGAAGAAGAAGGCTGGCGCTTAGAAAGGGAAAGGGAGGAGAGAGCTTTTTCCCCCTGTAGCTTCAAAGATGAGCTTCTCTAGGCCTTTGCCAAAAAGCTGGCCCTGTTCATTCCGAGAGAAGGGGAGAACCACGACCGCCTTCTCATAGGTGGATTCAGCATTCCATGAACGAATCCAAACAGTATGGTGGATTGCCAATTCGCTGGATGCCGCCTTGGCAGAGCAGCGAGCTGCTTCTACAGAAGCATCGCACAGGTACTTGGAAGCATTCAGCTGATTGTCCTGGACCGGGGTGCTCCATTGGAGAGGCCCTTCTGAAGCTGTTTGGAAATGCAAGCCTTGCCGACCCAAGATGTGGCAAAGGAAGGCTCCTCAGTGCGAGACCTCTTTCATATAAAACCACACTCACCTCCAGTGAGTGCCGGGTTCACAAGATAAATACAAGACAAGCCTTCTAAATTTTATATATTTATTAACCCCTAAATGGGTCGGTATTAAAATCTAACATATACAGTTCAGAACAGATATGCAGATATATGCAAGCATTAACAGTTACTAGTTACAAGATACAGTACAAATAAAATAAAAGGGATAAAGGTGAAATGATTACTTTACCACACATGTCCTTGATGTGGCTCTATAGTCCAACACTCACACATAGCATGTGGAGATCACCAGTGGAGGCTTTTCAGCATGTGGCATTAAAACAATAATCCAGCCTGCATGCTTTTCACAGGAATCTCAGCATTAGTCCAGTAGTCTCAACAGACTCTCATCACATCAGCCTCTCCTCATGGTCTGTCTGTGTCAACTCCGTAGTCTGTGATGGTCTGTCTCAACTCCATAGCATAATCTCTATAGCATCATCTCCATAGCATAATCTCTATAGCATCATCTCCATAGCATAATCTCTCCCCACAGACCTCTTACCTCATCTTTTATACCCTTTATGCCACCTCCCAGAATGAGGTCATCGGCGGCAGCACGTCTGATGAGTTAATGCAATCAAGTCCAGATCCTTTGTAAAGAACTGAGACCAAGTGAATTGATACAATGTTATCAGGCAGGTCTGATCAACAGCCCAGGCTTGAACAATGCACTATTGTTTGATCACTCAGGGCTGTATATGAGTACAATGGAGCCCTGCTGTGATGGATACAAAGCCCTATTGTTCCAGTGCTGCTACTACTGCCAATATACACCTAGGCTTATAGCTGAGCACAGTATGAATGAGTGCAAGCAAGAAGGGAGACCCTATACCCAGAGACCAAAATATAACTTTGAGTTTTAGCCACACTTAAGCAGAATCATCACAGGGGGGAAAACCGGGTGCCCCCCCTGACAGAGGGAAGGAAGGAAGGAAGGCCTACAGCGCCAATAGAAAGAGGTTATCCATTAAGAATGGTGGCCCCAGCTCCGGGTGTCCTAGCGAGGGTGCAAGGAGAAAGACCCCAAGTGTAGATATAGTTCCTTAGAATAAACATAGCATATAGCTCATCCCCCCTCAGAAGCCTTAATGGGATGCGGCTCCTATTGTGCCTTATCCAATAGCTATGTGCCAGAACTATGTTACAACTTTACAGCCAATCATGTTATGATAATTATACTAGTCCAACCTGTTTTTTGTCTATACAATGTATTTAAACTACCTTTTTCCCGACATTAAAGCAGAACCCACTATATACACAATATATACACAATATCTCTAAACTAGATTATACACCAACTGTACTAATTTGGACTTCAATATGGTGATACTTAGAGCGGATTGCGCAGATATAAGTGACATGTTGTGATTTTCAAAAACGCTGGTATTTTTTGAAAATGCAGCTTTTCCACTGCAGATTTTTTTATGCAATGTGCGGCTGGGATTAGCCAGAATCCCATCCACTTTGCAGGTACTGTAAAACGCTGCATTTTCGCAACATGGGTCTTGTCCAGGCAATTATTTATTTTATTTTAAATATGCCGGGGGAGGTGAAAAAAAATCATATTCACCTGTCCCCGGTGCTCCGGAGTCCTCCCAGCACAGTCCGGTCCTTCGGCGTCTTCTCAAAGTGAAACTGCTCACTGCCTGTGACGTCATGGATCGCTTCCACTGAAGCCGCTGATTGGCCTCATTAGTCACATGACTGCTGAGGCCAATCAGCGGCCTCAGGAAGAGACCCGTGATGTCACAGGTCTTCTGCCACATGTCAACACTGGACCGAGAAGACCGGACTGCGCTGGGAGACACCGGAGCATAGGGGAAAGGGGAGTATGATTTTTTTTTTTTTTTTTTTTTAAACTATAAACTATAAATTCAAAGTCCATTTTTGCCTGGACAACCCCTTTAGGCAGGGACCCCCATCCCCACTTTGCGGTAAAAAACGCAATGCGGACATGCGGCAATTTCCAAAACCGATGCGTTTCTGCCGCAATTCTTCCCGCAGTGCTTTTTTGCTGTGGGGTACCACATGGGGCCTTAGCCTTGAAGAGAATCTATCATTAAAAAAAAACAAAACACTTTTAAGCTAATGGCACGTTGGAAAGGCCTTTAAAAAGGCCATTCTTCTCCTACCTTTCATTGTTGTCTTCTCCCAGCCGTTTCTGTAAAAATCCGTTTCTTAAATTATGGAAATGATCCTCACGGAGCACCCGGAGTGTTCCTTCTTGGCAGCGAGCACCCATCGCGTCATTGCTTATCACCGCCCATTAGTCTGTTGGGGTGACTCCCATTTTGGTCTTCTCTTCTACTTCCTCTGACACTGCGGTGGACGGCAGCGACTGCGCATGACGGACCGCCATTTTCTGGTGGTCCGTACTGCGCCTCTTGTGAAAGACCACCGGAAAATGGCGGCGGTCCAGCGCTGTGTCAGAGGAAGTAGAAGAAAGAAGATATAGAGAAGACCAAGATGGGAGTCACCACAACAAACTAATGGGCGGTGACAAGCGATGACGCGATGGGTGCTCGCTACCAACGAGGAACGCCCCGGGTGCTCCGTGAGGATCATTTCCATAATTGAAGAAATGGATTTTTACAGAAACGGCTGGGAGAAGACAACAATGAAAGGTAGGAGAAGAATGGCCTTTTTAAAGCCTTTTTAGCTTAAAAGTGTTTGTTTTTTTAATGATAGACTCCCTTTAAACACATTTTTTGCAGACAGTGGCCCAGATTTACTATTGTGCATCTAGTTTGAGCTAAAATTTTTCGAATTACACTAGGTTCACATTAGCGTTCAGGTTTCAGTCCTTCGGGTCTGCTTGGGGACACGAAAGACGGAAACTCTATCTGCTTAAAAAGCGGTTACATGCAGAAACCCGTGGACTTCATTCGTTTTTTTGCCAAAAACGGCAGAGAGAAAAGTCCTTCTTGCAGGAAAATCTGCCGATTTTAAGCAAAATCTGGGACGCTAGGGAGGCTAGAACGCTAGTGTGAATTAAGTGTTAACTGATACGTCAGTGTGGATTCTCAGAAAAAGGGGACGTGGCTTAAATGCGTCAAAATTGTTTAATAAAGTTTTGGCTCAAAGGAAGCCAACTAAAAGGTGTATAAACTTAGGCAAAACAGTCTAAATATACACCAAATTTATCATCCAGCATCAGCCACTGGGATAAATCTGGCCCATTTTAGACTGCCTAAATTTACTCTGTAACTATTAGTAAATCTGGGCCAGACTTTATATTGTATTCAATTAGCCCACAACATCTTACAGTCATCTAGCTGCATACGTTTGTCACATATGGTAAACACGTTCTACGTACACTGCGGACGTGCCTACCAGGAAAATGGCAGACGACAACCAATACTGGCGACATTTCCTACGTACAAACACAGCGTGAGTCATACTCACCCAGTGCAATATTGTATGAAAGCAGCCAGTTCTGCAACTCAACACTGGGGGATTCGTAGCATCGGAAGTCAGCTCATTTGCAGTTAAGAGCAGTAAAAACAGGCAATTGTAAGGACTACTATTTTTTTCAGCATGGGTCCTTTACGGTCGACAGGCAGTAACCCGGACGGTTGCGACATTCCATTGTAGACAATTCATTACTGAGATGACTAGATTGGGGTTGCTGGAGGGAGGACCTGCTAGAAACAACTCCAATGTAGACAGTTCATTACTGAGGTGATTAGAATGGAGTTGCTTACAGGAGCTGCTGCCAGAAACTCCAATCTAGTCACCTCACTACAGGACAAGCTAGAGTGGAGTTTCTATAGGGAGGATCCATAACTGGCCAAGAGGGACATTAGATATATATATGATTATCAATAGGAATGGAGGAAAAACATTCCCGGACATATATACATATAGCACTCATAAATTATATATGTGTATATATATGTTTATAAGTTATAGAAATTATTTATATATATATATATATATATATAATTTATGTTTGACATATGTATATATAATTTGCACCAGACCAGTTCTGAGACATCGTGCAAATATGGTCTGAACATGGTGGTGACGCGTTTTTTATATCTCGCGCCGCTTTTTTGTTGTAAGTGATAATGGAAATCTATGGCAATTCATAAATGACAAAGATCTTAGATTCTAACGTATCGCTGTGTGCCTGATTTATGAGTATATAGTTACTATAGGTAGGTTTATAGTCTCGGTGTATTCTGTAGTTGCTATAGGTAGGTCCACCTTACAGCAACTCCATTCTAGCTGTCTACAGAATTGACTAGAATGGAGTTGCTGCAGGTAGGTTCATAGTCTCGGTGTATTCTGTAGTTACTGCAGGTAGGTCCTCCTTACAGCAACTCCATTCTAGCTGTCTCACTACAGAACTGACTAGAATGGAGTTGCTGCAGGTAGGTTCATAGTCTCGGTGTATTCTGTAGTTGCTATAGGTAGGTTCATAGTCTCGGTGTATTCTGTAGTTGCTATAGGTAGGTCCTCCTTATAGCAACTCCATTCTAGCTGTCTCACTACAGAATTGACTAGAATGGAGTTGCTGCAGGTAGGTTCATGCTGTCTGTATATTCTGTAGTTGCTATAGGTAGGTCCTCCTTACAGCAACTCCATTCTACCTGTCTCACTACAGAATTGACTAGAATGGAGTTGCTGCAGGTAGGTTCTTAGTCTCGGTGTATTCTGTAGTTGCTATAGGTAGGTCCTCCTTACAGCAACTCCATTCTACCTGTCTCACTACAGAATTGACTAGAATGGAGTTGCTGCAGGTAGGTTCATGGTCTGGGTGTATTCTGTAGTTGCTGCAGGTAGGTTCATAGTCTCAGTGTATTCTGTAGTTGCTATAGGTAGGTCCTCCTTACAGCAACTCCATTCTAGTTGTCTCACTACAGAATTTACTAGAATGGAGTTGCTGCAGGTAGGTTCATAGTCTCGGTGTATTCTGTAGTTGCTGCAGGTAGGTCCTCCTTACAGCAACTCCATTCTAGCTGTCTCACTACAGAACTGACTAGAATGGAGTTGCTGCAGGTAGGTTCATACTCTCGGTGTATTCTGTAGTTGCTATAGGTAGGTTCATTTTCTCGGTGTATTCTGTAGTTGCTATAGGTAGGTTCATTTTCTCAGTGTATTCTGTAGTTGCTATAGGTAGGTCCTCCTTATAGTAACTCCATTCTAGCTGTCTCACTACAGAATTGACTAGAATGGAGTTGCTGCAGGTAGGTTCATGCTGTCAGTGTATTCTGTAGTTGCTATAGGTAGGTCCTCCTTACAGCAACTCCATTCTAGCTGTCTCACTACAGAATTGACTAGAATGGAGTTGCTGCAGGTAGGTTCATGGTCTCGGGTGTATTATGTAATTGCTATAGGTAGGTTCATAGTCTCACTGTACGCTGTAGTTACTATAGGTAGGTTCATGGTGTCGGTGTATTCTGTAGTTACTATAGGTAGGTTGACGGTCTGGGTGTATTCTGTAGTTACTATAGGTAGGTTCGTGGTCTCGGTATATTCTGTAGTTACTATAGGTAGGTTCATGGTCTCGGTATATTCTGTAGTTACTATAGGTAGGTTCATGGTCTAGGTGTATTCTGTAGTTGCTGTAGGTAGGTCCTCCATATAGCAACTCCATTCTAGCTGTCTCACTACTGCCCTGACTAGAATGGAGTTGCTGCAGGTAGGTTCATGGTCTCGGTGTACTCTGTACAGGTTGGTCACTATAGGGTCTATGTATAACACTAAGCTCCCCATACAGTAATATTAATAAAACAAACAACATCGACATTTTAAAAAATATATTTGATTGAAATAAAACCCTCCGCACAACCCTCATTAACCATTTTATTTATTTTTTTAAAAACCCACCTCCACTGGTTATCAACGTCAAACTGGTTATCATAGCCAAATAAAATTCCCCTCTGCCGATTTCTGCGGCCAATGTGAACTTAGCCTCAAATGAAGTCTAGTAAACCCCCCTTTTTTGGTTATTTGAGCACCAGAATGTGAAGACTCCTACTGAAAGGATAGTAACTCAGGATAGGTAATCAATGCAGGGGTCCCCTGCAGATCTCCAGTGCTGTACAAACTGTAAAGGCAAGTGTAGGTACCGCAGCGCTGCCCCATTAAAGTCTCTGTACCAGAGATCTGGAAGGGTATCAGGTGTTGAGCCTGGCCTATCCTGAAAAAGCGGATAAATCCTTAAGGGGAGGCGCCCCATGTGGCCTATACGCCACGGTTTGCCAGTGGCAGAAACGTGGCAAAAAAAAATGCGAATCCCGTCCCCACTTTGCAGTAAAATACACACAGCGGACACACCGTCGTGGTTTTGGAAATCGCAGCAGGTCAATTCTACCTACGGAAATGGCGGAAGCTTCCATATGTGTATAATTGAAGCAGAAACTCCGCAGAGGAAATCTGCAGCTTTTTTGCTGCGGGACGCTACAGTCATGGCCAAAAGTTTTGAGAATGATACAAATATTAATTTTTACAAAGTCTACTGCTTCAGTTTTTCTAATGGCAATTTGCATATACTCCAGCATGTTATAAAGAGTGATCAGCTTAACAGCAATTACTTGCAAAGTCAATATTTGCCTAGAAAATGAACTTTATCCCCCAAAACACATTTCAACATCACTGCAGCCATGCCTTAAAAGGACCACCTAACATCGTTTCAGTGATTGCTCCATTAACACAGGTGTGGGTGTTGATGAGGACAGGGCTGGAGATCAATCTGTCATGATTAAGTAAGAATGACACCACTGGACACTTTAAAAGGAAGTTGGTGCTTGCCATCATTGTTTCTCTTCTGTTAACCATGGTTATCTCTAAAGAAACACGTGCAGTCATCATTGCACTGCACAAAAATGGCCTAACTGGGAAGAGTATTGCAGCTAGAAAGATTGCACCTCAGTCAACAATCTATCGCATCATCAAGAACTTCAAGGAGAGAGGTTCCATTGGTGCCAAAAAGGCTCCAGGGCGCCCAAGAAAGACCAGCAAGCGGCAGGACCGTCTCTTAAAAGTGTTTCAGCTGCGGGATCGGGCTACCAGCAGTGCAGAGCTTGCTGAGGAATGGCAGCAGGCAGGTGTGAGTGCATTTGCACGCACTGTGAGGCGGAGACTCTTGGAGCAAGGCCTGGTCTCAAGGAGGGCAGCAAAGAAGCCACTTCTCTCCAGAAAAAACATCAGGGACAGACTGATATTCTGCAAAAGGTACAGGGAGTGGACTGCTGAGGACTGGGATAAAGTCATTTTCTCTGATGAATCCCCTTTTCGATTGTTTGGAACATCTGGAAAACAGCTTATTCGGAGAAGAAGAGGTGAGCGCTACCACCAGTCTTGTCTCATGCCAACTGTAAAGCATCCTGAAACCATTCATGTGTGGGGTTGCTTCTCAGCCAAGGGAATCGGCTCTCTCACAGTCTTGCCTAAAAACACAGCCATGAATAAAGAATGGTACCAGAATGTCCTCCAAGAGCAACTTCTCCCAACCGTCCAAGAGCAGTTTGGCGCTCAACAATGCCTTTTCCAGCATGATGGAGCACCTTGCCATAAAGCAAAGGTGATAACTAAATGGCTCAGGGAACAAAACATAGAGATTTTGGGTCCATGGCCTGGAAACTCCCCAGATCTTAATCCCATTGAGAACTTGTGGTCAATCATCAAGAGACGGGTGGACAAACAAAAACCAACAAATTCAGACAAAATTAAAGCATTAATTCTGCAAGAATGGACTGCTATCAGTCAGGATTTGGTCCAGAAGTTGATTGAGAGCATGCCAGGGAGAATTGCAGAGGTCCTGAAGAAGAAGGGTCAACACTGCAAATATTGACTTGCTGCATTAACTCATTCTAACTGTCAATATAAGCTTCTGTTACTCATAATATGAATGCAATTATATTTCTGTATGTGATGAAAACATCTGACAAACACACATAAAAACCAGAGGGCAGCAGATCATGTGAAAATATAATATTTATGTCATTCTCAAAACTTTTGGCCATGACTGTACGTAGGCCCTTAGCCTGAACCACAGTCATGTCAAGCTTGTGATTAACCCCTTCTTGGGTAATCAGCAATTCAATCACTTAGATGGAGTCGCTGATTGCAGGAGGTCTGGGGAGTCCTTGGTGAATACATTGGGGGTCAAGTTATATTAATGAATATGCAGGCAGAACATAGACACCCTGCTATGCAAATAAAGTATAGCAGCCCTAATGTACCTTAGGGCTGCATCTGCTATACAGAAAGATTATAGTGACGTTAACATTTGTTAGAGTTGCTAACTCATGGACTAGAAAGGGTTAATTGCAGTCATAACTTGACCACAACTAAACCTAAGTGCAGGGGTTAGTCACGGTCAAGGCTTTACACTTGGTCAAGAAACACACAAAAGTTATGTCTTGGATTCGCCCCTTCTAATGCAGGGACTCCTCCTGCTCTGAAGGAGTCCCTACATTGTGGGTAACCTCTTTATACAGCAATGAGTGTCAGTTTGGTGTCAGCAATCATTGCAGGGTTGGAAAGTGTTTATGCATACGGCTCACACCCTAGATATGAAAGGGTGATGCATTAGGCTGTGGGGGCCATTCTATTTATAATGCAGGAGGAGTGGGAATACATTTAGCATAGGAGCACAGGAGGGCACTACTGTATGTTATACCTCCAGCGTCCCTGTGCTATGTAACCAGAACCACGTGATTTACACTGCCCCACAACCCTGCCTACACACAAGCAGCCCCCCCTCCCCCAGGACCCCCACAACCACCTCCTCCACACATGCAGGGACTCCACACACACTCGAAATGCGACACTCCCCCCGGGACCCCCTCCACCAACACACAGATGGCAACCCCCGCCCCCCCCCCCCCCAAGAACCTGACGCCCTCCCCCAACACAACACACAGACACAGGAGTGTAACTACCAGGGTATCAGCAGTAGCAGGTGCCACAGGGCCCAGGACATTTTTTCTTTTTTTCTGTTAATAGGCTGTTACCTTCTGGAGTAACCCCAGCAGGTAACGGGCCCTATTTACTTACGAAGCCCCGCTCCTGCTCATGGCGACCTGCGCTTCCCATTCTGCGGAAGCAGAGGTGACTGTGAGCAGGATCCGTAAGTGAGGCCACGGGCCAAAACCCACAAACACTGCTAACATTATACTCTGGGGTCATTTCAGACCCCAGAGTATAATGATCGGAGGGCCAGGGGAGGTGAGGGAACATAAAAACAACATTACTTACCTCTCATACGCTCCGAAGGCTTCGGGCCTGTTTGGTGACGTTACGTGGGCCGGGCCTGCGTCATTGTGCGTCGGGACGCCGGCCCGACTCACGCGAGATCTGGTCCAACATTGAAAATGGCCGAAGTAGCGGGGAGTGCGCCGGAGCCAGGAAGAGGTAAGTGACGTTTTTTTTTTTTTGTTTGTATCCTCCCCTGGTCTCCGATCATTATACTCTGGGGTCTGAAAAGACCCCAGAGTATAATAATTGTTCATGGGTGGTCCACAATGGGGCATTATACTGGGTGCAGGGGCCGCTATGGGGCATTATATTGGGTGCAGGGGCTGCTATGGGGCATTATACTGGGTGCAGGGGCCGCTATGGGGCATTATACTGGGTGCTGGGGCCGCTATGGGGCATTATACTGGGTGCTGGGGCCGCTATGGGGCATTATACTGGGTGCTGGGGCCGCTATGGGGCATTATACTGGGTGCTGGGGCCACTATGGGGCATTATACTGGGTGCAGGAATGCGGTTTGTGGGGGGGGGGGGGGGGGTGCGGCAGTTCAGGGGGGGGAACCATGTCAAATGTTCGCCTTTGGGGCCCAGCCATTCCTAGTTATGCCACTGCACAGATGGCAGTCCCTCATGGATCCCCCACATGCACAGAGACAGCAGCCTGCCCAGGGACCCCCACAGCCTACCCTCACACACAGGCAGCACCCCCAGAGACCCCCCCACTTACATGAAGACAGCACTTCACACAGGCAGCAGCCTCTCAGGGACCCCTTCCCAAAGCACAAATGGCAGCCCCTAGGGACCAGAACCACACACACACACACAGACGACAAGCCCCCAGGACTGGACCCACCTAGCACACAGGCGGCAGCCTCCCAGGGTCTGGATAACAACAGCACACAGGCGGTAGCCTCCCAGGGTCTGGATAACAACAGCACACAGGCGACAGCCTCCCAGGGTCTGGATCACAACAGCACACAGGCGACAGCCTCCCAGGGTCTGGATCACAACAGCACATAGGCAGCAGCTCCCCAGTTCCTGGAGCCCCAGCATACAGGTGGCAGCCCCCCAAGGACCAGAGCGCAGCCCCCCCGGGGACCGGACCCCCTCAGCCCACAGGCGGCAGCCCCCCCGGGGACCGGACCCCCTCAGCCCACAGGCGGCAGCCCCCCCCCCCCGGGGACCGGACCCCCTCAGCCCACAGGCGGCAGCCCCCCCGGGGACCGGACCCCCTCAGCCCACAGGCGGCAGCCCCCCCGGGGACCGGACCCCCTCAGCCCACAGGCGGCAGCCCCCCCGGGGACCGGACCCCCTCAGCCCACAGGCGGCAGCCCCCCCGGGGACCGGACCCCCTCAGCCCACAGGCGGCAGCCCCCCCGGGGACCGGACCCCCTCAGCCCACAGGCGGCAGCCCCCCCGGGGACCGGACCCCCTCAGCCCACAGGCGGCAGCCCCCCCCGGGGACCGGACCCCCTCAGCCCACAGGCGGCAGCCCCCCCGGGGACCGGACCCCCTCAGCCCACAGGCGGCAGCCCCCCCGGGGACCGGACCCCCTCAGCCCACAGGCGGCAGCCCCCCCGGGGACCGGACCCCCTCAGCCCACAGGCGGCAGCCCCCCCGGGGACCGGACCCCCTCAGCCCACAGGCGGCAGCCCCCCCCGGGGACCGGACCCCCTCAGCCCACAGGCGGCAGCCCCCCCGGGGACCGGACCCCCTCAGCCCACAGGCGGCAGCCCCCCCCCGGGGACCGGACCCCCTCAGCCCACAGGCGGCAGCCCCCCCGGGGACCGGGACCCCCCTCAGCCCACAGGCGGCAGCCCCCCCGGGGACCGGACCCCCTCAGCCCACAGGCGGCAGCCCCCCCGGGGACCGGACCCCCTCAGCCCACAGGCGGCAGCCCCCCCGGGGACCGGACCCCCTCAGCCCACAGGCGGCAGCCCCCCCGGGGACCGGACCCCCTCAGCCCACAGGCGGCAGCCCCCCGGGGACCGGACCCCCTCAGCCCACAGGCGGCAGCCCCCCCGGGGACCGGACCCCCTCAGCCCACAGGCGGCAGCCCCCCGGGGACCGGACCCCCTCAGCCCACAGGCGGCAGCCCCCCCCGGGGACCGGACCCCCTCAGCCCACAGGCGGCAGCCCCCCCGGGGACCGGACCCCCTCAGCCCACAGGCGGCAGCCCCCCCGGGGACCGGACCCCCTCAGCCCACAGGCGGCAGCCCCCCCGGGGACCGGACCCCCTCAGCCCACAGGCGGCAGCCCCCCCGGGGACCGGACCCCCTCAGCCCACAGGCGGCAGCCCCCCCGGGGACCGGACCCCCCTCAGCCCACAGGCGGCAGCCCCCCCGGGGACCGGACCCCCTCAGCCCACAGGCGGCAGCCCCCCCGGGGACCGGACCCCCTCAGCCCACAGGCGGCAGCCCCCCCGGGGACCGGACCCCCTCAGCCCACAGGCGGCAGCCCCCCCGGGGACCGGACCCCCTCAGCCCACAGGCGGCAGCCCCCCCGGGGACCGGACCCCCTCAGCCCACAGGCGGCAGCCCCCCCCGGGGACCGGACCCCCTCAGCCCACAGGCGGCAGCCCCCCCGGGGACCGGACCCCCTCAGCCCACAGGCGGCAGCCCCCCCGGGGACCGGACCCCCTCAGCCCACAGGCGGCAGCCCCCCCCGGGGACCGGACCCCCTCAGCCCACAGGCGGCAGCCCCCCCGGGGACCGGACCCCCTCAGCCCACAGGCGGCAGCCCCCCCGGGGACCGGACCCCCTCAGCCCACAGGCGGCAGCCCCCCCGGGGACCGGACCCCCTCAGCCCACAGGCGGCAGCCCCCCCCGGGGACCGGACCCCCTCAGCCCACAGGCGGCAGCCCCCCGGGGACCGGACCCCCTCAGCCCACAGGCGGCAGCCCCCCCGGGGACCGGACCCCCTCAGCCCACAGGCGGGCGCCCCCCGGGGACCGGACCCCCTCAGCCCACAGGCGGCAGCCCCCCCGGGGACCGGACCCCTCAGCCCACAGGCGGCAGCCCCCCGGGGACCGGACCCCCTCAGCCCACAGGCGGCAGCCCCCCCGGGGACCGGACCCCCTCAGCCCACAGGCGGCAGCCCCCCCCGGGGACCGGACCCCCTCAGCCCACAGGCGGCAGCCCCCCCGGGGACCGGACCCCCTCAGCCCACAGGCGGCAGCCCCCCCGGGGACCGGACCCCCTCAGCCCACAGGCGGCAGCCCCCCCCGGGGACCGGACCCCCTCAGCCCACAGGCGGCAGCCCCCCCGGGGACCGGACCCCCTCAGCACACAGGCGGCAGCCCCCCGGGGACCAGACTTCTCCCAGCACACAGGCGGCAGCCCCCCGGGGACCAGACTTCTCCCAGCACACAGGCGGCAGCCCCCCGGGGACCAGACTTCTCCCAGCACACAGGCGGCAGCCCCCCGGGGACCAGACTTCTCCCAGCACACAGGCGGCAGCCCCCCGGGGACCAGACTTCTCCCAGCACACAGGCGGCAGCCCCCCGGGGACCAGACTTCTCCCAGCACACAGGCGGCAGCCCCCCGGGGACCAGACTTCTCCCAGCACACAGGCGGCAGCCCCCCGGGGACCAGACTTCTCCCAGCACACAGGCGGCAGCCCCCCGGGGACCAGACTTCTCCCAGCACACAGGCGGCAGCCCCCCGGGGACCAGACTTCTCCCAGCACACAGGCGGCAGCCCCCCGGGGACCAGACTTCTCCCAGCACACAGGCGGCAGCCCCCCGGGGACCAGACTTCTCCCAGCACACAGGCGGCAGCCCCCCGGGGACCAGACTTCTCCCAGCACACAGGCGGCAGCCCCCCGGGGACCAGACTTCTCCCAGCACACAGGCGGCAGCCCCCCGGGGACCAGACTTCTCCCAGCACACAGGCGGCAGCCCCCCGGGGACCAGACTTCTCCCAGCACACAGGCGGCAGCCCCCCGGGGACCAGACTTCTCCCAGCACACAGGCGGCAGCCCCCCGGGGACCAGACTTCTCCCAGCACACAGGCGGCAGCCCCCCGGGGACCAGACTTCTCCCAGAACACAGGCGGCAGCCCCCCGGGGACCAGACTTCTCCCAGCACACAGGCGGCAGCCCCCCGGGGACCAGACTTCTCCCAGCACACAGGCGGCAGCCCCCCGGTGACCAGACTTCTCCCAGCACACAGGCGGCAGCCCCCCGGGGACCAGACTTCTCCCAGCACACAGGCGGCAGCCCCCCAGGGACCAGACTTCTCCCAGCACACAGGCGGCAGCCCCCCGGGGACCAGACTTCTCCCAGCACACAGGCGGCAGCCCCCCAGGGACCAGACTTCTCCCAGCACACAGGCGGCAGCCCCCCAGGGACCAGACTTCTCCCAGCACACAGGCGGCAGCCCCCCAGGGACCAGACTTCTCCCAGCACACAGGCTGCAGCCCCCCAGGGACCAGACTTCTCCCAGCACACAGGCGCCAGCCCCCCCGGGAACAGACTTCTCCCAGCACACAGGCGGCAGCCCCCCAGGGACCAGACTTCTCCCAGCATACAGGCGGCAGCCCCCCAGGGACCAGACTTCTCCCAGCACACAGGCGGCAGCCCCCCAGGGACCAGACTTCTCCCAGCACACAGGCGGCAGCCCCCCAGGGACCAGACTTCTCCCAGCACACAGGCGGCAGCCCCCCAGGGACCAGACTACTCCCAGCACACAGGCGGCAGCCCCCCAGGGACCAGACTTCTCCCAGCACACAGGCGGCAGCCCCCCAGGGACCAGACTTCTCCCAGCACACAGGCGGCAGCCCCAAAGGGACCAGAAGTCTCCCAGCACACAGGCGGCAGCCCCCAAGGGACCAGGCGGCAGCCACACAAGGAACAGACGTCTCCCAGCACACAGGCGGCAGCCCCACACGTACACGACGTCTCCCAGCACACAGGCGGCAGCCCCACACTTACACAGGTGGCAGCACCGCAAGGACCACCATCAGCTACCCCCCCCCCACACACACACACACAGAGGCAGCACCGCAGGAACCCCCCACTTACATGAAGATGAGACCTGCACACCACTTGGACCCTCCACCAGCACCCCCTCACACACACAGCTCCCCAGGGACCCCCAAACATGCACACAGGTGGCAGCGCCCTGAGACCACCTCCAGAACCTCCTCTTACACACAAGCAATACCTCAGGAACCCCACACACAAAGTCAATACCCCAGGGATCCCACACAGACACATGCAGCAACCCCCCAGGGACCTGAAGCCCACAAGACCCTGCCCCCATTACATGCAAGCAACACCCCAAGTACCCCTGCCCCCCTTTAAATGCCAGCAGTATCCCAAAGGACCCCTGCCCCTCACCGCCCCCTTTAGATGCCAGAAGTACACCAAGGACGCATGCTTCCATGTTTAGATGCCAATGGCACCCCAGAGACCCATGTCTCCACACCCTTTAGTTGCCAGCAGCACACCAGGGACCCCTGCCCCCCATCCATGCCAGCAGCACCCCAAGGACCCCTGCTCTCCTTTACATGCCAGAAGGACCCCCCACCCCTTAGATGCCAGCAGCACAACAAGGACCCCTGCTCTCCTTCAGATGAGAGCAGCACCCAAACGAACCTGTCTCCCTCGATGCCAACAGCACCCCAGGAACTCCTATACCACCCTAAACATCAAACCAATCCCCCAGACTTTTTAGGATACAGTCAACTTACAATCCCATGTAAATACATCACTCCCTCCCCTCAACCTCCACCAACATTCAGTCCCATGCAAAACAATCCTATCTCTCCTCTTCCATAATGCAGTCCCGCAAAACAGTCCTCACAGCTTTTTGTTCTCCATCTACATGAGCTCCGCTCCTGCTTCCTCTATACAGCACAGAGTTGCGATAGAAGAAACCCCGGCCTCATCGGAGAGGCTCCGCCCCTTCCTGTGACATCATACCTACCAGGAGCAACTCCACTCTAGTCACGACCTTACCCGGACATCTAAAACAAGAAAGGCCACGTGGTGTGAGAGGAAGCAGCAGTATTCCGAATTGGGGTAGGAGCGTGTCGTGAGGTTTCGGGTTCAGACATGGATGACGAGGAGGAGACTTACCGGCTATGGAAGATTCGGAAGACCATCATGCAGGTACGAGAGCAGGAGTTGTGGGAAGTTTGTTACACAGGCCATGTCTCCAGCTATAGTTCCTTAAACAACGAAGTGGGGGGCTGAAGATCTACTTTTCGTCACACGAGTCTGTAAAGGTTTCTGCAAGTTCTCAGGACCTCACTAACGCAACGTGAAACCCGAACGCTAGTGTGAACCTAGCGTAAGTCGAAAAATTTTAGCTCAAACTAGATGTACTAAAGTTACACAACATTTATCACAAAGTCTAGTCATAAGTACAATAGTAAATATGGGCCGCTGTCTACAAAAATGGCAAGCATTTGTGTCCTTTAAAAAAAACACAAAAAAAGGATCTGCAACAGATCCTGTTTTTTTAATGTTATAATTTGTGATGGATGAAAACGGCTTGTGCATCTGTTGGCATCCATTCACTCTTCACTGATAATGAATTTAATGCTGCTGTGTGGAGCTGGGTGATTTTTTTTGGATTATAAAATGCACCTAGGTTTTAGAGGAGGAAATTGGGGGAAAAAAAATTTAGAAGCAAAAAATGTGGTAAAATATTTAATATATGGGAGTTGTAGTTTTTGCAATAGCTGCAAGGTCACATTGACAAGTGGCTCTGCAGCTGTACAGGGATGCATAGGGTGTCTTTTTTTGCGGGGCTAGGTGTACTTTTTTGTTATACCATTTTGGGGAATGTCTTTTTGCTTTGATCACTTTGTTCAAATCTGATGCAAAACAGTGAAAAAAATGGCAGTTTGGCACTTTTTTTTTTTTTTCGTATGGGAAAATATTTTTAGACCAGGCATTTTCGGACACAGGGATACCTAATGTGTATGTGTTTCACAGTAATTTTCTACTTTTATATGTAGTCTAGGGAAAGGGGGTGATTAGAACTTTAAGTTTTTTATTTTTTACTATTTTATTAGCCCCCCTAGGGGGCTTGAACCTGCAATCATTGATCGCAAGTCCCATAGACTGCAATACAACTGTATTGCAGTCTATGGGAGATCCTGTACAATACTATTGCGGCTGCTCATAGACCAGCCGCAATAGTAATATTGCAATGACACAGGAACAGGTCGGCTCTTGCGATCTCGCCGTGCAGGACGAAAAAGGTACCTAAAGGCCTCGGGAGCAGTTTTAATATCTTTGGAGGGGGGCTTTCAGGTAGTAATGCCCGCGATCAGAGTGGACATTACAGCGGAGACTCGGAAGCTATAGTGACCGATCTGCAGCAGAGCAGCCACCATCATCTTGATAGCATCTTAATAGCACGGCAGATGACGGGATGGGTTTGCACCGCCGGGACAGCCTCTCCTCCAAGCGCAGGGCACGCAGCATTGCCCCACTTCTGCCGCTGCAGGAAGCCAGTGGCTACAGGAGTGGGGCGATGCTGCGAACCCCGAACCTTCCAACCCCCACATTCGGACTGTGAGCGCAATCCGCTCTAAGTATCACCGTATTGAAGTCCAAATTCATAAAGTTGGTTTATAAGCTATAGCATAGAAAATCACACAACACACAGCTATTGTGTATATAGTGGATAGTTTTTAAGTACAGTGTACAGTCATGGCCAAAAGTTTTGAGAATGACACAAATATTATATTTTCACATGATCTGCTGCCCTCTGGTTTTTATGTGTGTTTGTCAGATGTTTTTATCACATACAGAAATATAATTGCATTCATATTATGAGTAACAGAAGCTTATATTGACAGAATGAGTTAATGCAGCAAGTCAATATTTGCAGTGTTGACCCTTCTTCTTCAGGACCTCTGCAATTCTCCCTGGCATGCTCTCAATCAACTTCTGGACCAAATCCTGACTGATAGCAGTCCATTCTTGCAGAATCAATGCTTTAATTTTGTCTGAATTTGTTGGTTTTTGTTTGTCCACCCGTCTCTTGATGATTGACCACAAGTTCTCAATGGGATTAAGATCTGGGGAGTTTCCAGGCCATGGACCCAAAATCTCTATGTTTTGTTCCCTGAGCCATTTAGTGATCACCTTTGCTTTATGGCAAGGTGCTCCATCATGCTGGAAAAGGCATTGTTGAGCGCCAAACTGCTCTTGGACGGTTGGGAGAAGTTGCTCTTGGAGGACATTCTGGTACCATTCTTTATTCATGGCTGTGTTTTTAGGCAAGACTGTGAGAGGGCCGATTCCCTTGGCTGAGAAGCAACCCCACACATGAATGGTTTCAGGATGCTTTACAGTTGGCATGAGACAAGACTGGTGGTAGCGCTCACCTCTTCTTCTCCGAATAAGCTGTTTTCCAGATGTTCCAAACAATCGAAAAGGGGATTCATCAGAGAAAATGACTTTACCCCAGTCCTCAGCAGTCCACTCCCTGTACCTTTTGCAGAATATCAGTCTGTCCCTGATGTTTTTTCTGGAGAGAAGTGGCTTCTTTGCTGCCCTCCTTGAGACCAGGCCTTGCTCCAAGAGTCTCCACCTCACAGTGCGTGCAGATGCACTCACACCTGCCTGATGCCATTCCTCAGCAAGCTCTGCACTGCTGGTAGCCCGATCCCGCAGCTGAAACACTTTTAAGAGACGGTCCTGCCGCTTGCTGGTCTTTCTTGGGCGCCCTGGATCCTTTTTGGCACCAATGGAACCTCTCTCCTTGAAGTTCTTGATGATGCGATAGATTGTTGACTGAGGTGCAATCTTTCTAGCTGCAATACTCTTCCCAGTTAGGCCATTTTTGTGCAGTGCAATGATGACTGCACGTGTTTCTTTAGAGATAACCATGGTTAACAGAAGAGAAACAATGATGGCAAGCACCAGCCTCCTTATAAAGTGTCCAGTGGTGTCATTCTTACTTAATCATGACAGATTGATCTCCAGCCCTGTCCTCATCAACACCCACACCTGTGTTAATGGAGCAATCACTGTAACGATGTTAGGTGGTCTTTTTAAGGCAGGGCTGCAATGATGTTGAAATGTGTTTTGGGGGATAAAGTTCATTTTCTAGGCAAATATTGACTTTGCAAGTAATTGCTGTTAAGCTGATCACTCTTTATAACATTCTGGAGTATATGCAAATTGCCATTAGAAAAACTGAAGCAGTAGACTTTGTAAAAATTTATATTTGTATCATTCTCAAAACTTTTGGCCATGACTGTAGACAAAGAACAGGTCGGGTTACTGTAATTAGCATAACCTGATTGATGGCAAAGTTGTAAAATAGTTCTGGCACATGGCTATTGGATAAGAGACAAAAGAGGGGCCGCATCCCTTTAAGTCATCTGGTGGGGGATGAGCTCTCTAAACAAAAGAGGAATGTAAAATGGCTACAGGCATGGCCCACATGGCCCTGGTATCCAAAATGGAGGATACATAAACTGAATCATCCTCCACAGGACTATAACACGCAGGGCTGTGGAGTCGGTACGCCAAAGCCCCGACTCCGACTCCTCAATTTCCCCTGACTCCGACTCCACCAAAATAGGCCGACTCCCGACTCCAACTCCACAGCCCTGGTCGGAGCAGTCACTCTGTGTCCTCGGGCTGTGGGTGGGTCTCCAGCACAATTACAGATAAAGTCAAGCTTTTCAGTCCTCACAATCACAACACTTGTATATTTTGCTTACTCCAGATAATGGTGCTAAACCTTATAGGTTCACTCAGAACTCAGTCCCATCATTATATAAGGAATAGAACAGACCTTTACAGGACATTTCATCATTTTCAACATTTCATCATTTTCCCAAATCCTTATGAAAATATATTCAGCACATACTGCATTGTACTACTAACTGTACCAATTTATTATATATTTTGGGAGTCGGAGTCGGTCCATTTTATTCCGACTCCACCAAAATAGGCACTGGCTCCGACTCCATGACTCCGACTCCACAGCCCTGATAACACGCCCCCCCCCCCCCCCCATTTTCCTCCCAAATTTGGGGGGGGGGTACATCTTATAGTCTGAAAAATACGTTAGTTTTATTTCATGCCATTTTGGGTAATGTCGTCTGTTTTGATATCTATTTTATTTTTTGGAGGCAAAACTGCAAAAGAATGGAGATTTTTTTTTTTTTTGTTTTAATCATATGGGAAAAGCATTTTTATTGTTTGGGCATTTTTGGATATGGAATGTGGACCTTTAATAACCTCCTCCTTCAATAGGTGCTGCTCTACTGATTCTGGAGTAGTTACCTTTTTTTTTTCTCTAGCTCCCACAACCCAAAAAATTTGTGCTGCTGGTTTCAGAACCCAATATGCTAATCAGGCACTCTTTCTACTGTCAGGTGGGTGGTCCTGAGTTGAAACAGACAGGGACAGTAGAGCCAAAATAGTGTAAAGAGTGCTGAAAGGAACTGGAACTGCACCATTCCAATTGCTTAGGAATGGTGAGGGCTAGAGAAAATATTTAAAGAGAACCTTTCATCCTTTCCAACAAGTCCAGCTCTTTACATTAATCAAAAGTCGCTGTTCCGCTGATTCTGGAACAGTTGGAATTTTTTCTCTAGCCCTCACCATTCCCGAGCCATCAGTGCTGTTAGTTTTGGTGTCTATTCTACCAGTATTTGGGCTATGTACTGTCTGGAGGGTGGTGTTAGGCAGGAGCAGACACTGCCCTTTTGACATTACCTTGCTTAAACCCCTTAACGACATTGGACGTACTATTACGTCCTGCGCGCTTGGTAGTTCGCGCAATAGGGCATGATGGCAGCCGCCCGCTCAGATAGTGAGTAACTGACAGCTAACACCCTGCTCCATAACCTCCGGTTGGAACTTCTTTCCGATCGGAGGTTTTAACCCTTGAATGCCGCGGTCAAACATGACCGCGGCATCCAAGGGGTTCCGCCATGTTGCCGCCCCCCTTCGGCCCTATATTTATAGCCTGCAGCCCGGGGTCTGGCCAGTGACCCCAGGCTGCCTGGAGCCCCTGTAACCTGGTTGATCCTGCCTGGATCTCTGGAAGTCAGTCTATGTGTCTGCATAGGCTGTCTTTCCATTCCGAGCCCCACCATGTACCTATACAGCAGATTACGACCACATATGGGGTATTGCCGTATTCCGGAGAAATTGTTTAACAAACTGTGGGATCCACTTTCTCTTTTAACCCCTTGTGAAAATGAAAACTTTGGGGATAAAATGACATTTTAGTAATTTTTCATTTATACATCCCAATCTTAAATCTATGAAACGGCTGTGGGGTTAAAATGCTCACTATACCCCTTGATGTATTCTGTGTGGGGTGTAGTTTACAAAATGGGATCATTTTTAGGGGGTTCAATTATTTATTTTATTTTTTTTTGGTACTCTCGGGGCTCTGCAAATGAGACAACCACCTGAAAACTATTCCAGCAAAATCTGCTTTTCGAACGTCCAGTGTCGCTCCTTCCCTTCCATGCGCTGCCGTGTGCCCAAACATCAGTTTACACCCACATGTGGGGTATTTCTGTGCTCTGGAGAAATTGCATAACAAACTGTAAGATGCATTTTTTTTTTTTTTTTTGGATCTCTTTAAGCTAAATGAAGTGTTTTACCCAAATATACTGCTTTATCTGTCTTGCTTGGTTTGCCAGATACAATTAAATCTCTCTCCTCAATGTCTACAACTGGACTCCTAGGTTACAGACCAGCTAAAGTCATAATGACTAGAATGATGGCTAAATGCCTGTTCCTGGCAGTCCTATATTCTCTCTTCCTCTTTCAGCATATAGGTTTCTTGATGCAGTGTTTTATCTCTGTATGCAAATCCACAGATAACTGCACGTTTTACTACATGGGCTTGAATGGCTGAAAACCAGGAAGTGGATAGGAGAGTAGATAGGAGGAAAGCTGAAATCCAGAGATGATAAAACCCCTTTAAGAAAACATTTGAAAACATGCCTTAATATACCCTTAATATAAATATATATATTTTTTATTCTTGTTTTAAATCCTCAGTTGTGCCATGACCGAGGTTACCTTGTGACACAAGATGAATTGGACCAGACATTGGATGAATTCAAGGGACAGTTTGGGGATAAGCCAAGTGAAGGTCGACCCCGGCGAACCGATCTTACCGTGTTGGTGGCTCACAATGATGACCCCACTGATCAGATGTTTGTGTTTTTCCCTGGTAAGTGTTATTGTCATTACGTGTGATTAGATGACTGTTAGATTGTATGTTCATTATGCTCAATTCATGTCATGTTTCTTCTGTATGTTCAGCAGATCTGTTTAACCCCTTCATACCACAGCCAGTTTTCGTTTTTGCATTTCCATTTTTCCCTCCCCCCATTCCAAGAGCCATAACCATTTTTCAGTTCAGAGTCATTGTAATGACACCCTTCAATATCCTGTACAATGTACTGGGAATATGGAAAAAAAATTCAGAATGAGATGGAATTGGAAAAAAAACGCTTTTACGGCAATTTCTTATACGTTTAATTTTTACGGCATTTACTATATGGTAAAAATGACATGTTACCTGTATTCTGCAGATCAGTACGATCACGACAGTACCAAATTTACAGTGGGTACGGAATGTATTCAGACCCCTTTAAATTTTTCACTCTTTGTTTCATTGCAGCCATTTACTAAAAGCAAAAAAGTTCATTTTATTTCTCATTAACGTACACTCAGCACCCCATCTTGACAGAAAAAAAACTGAAATGTAGATATTTTTGCAAATTTATTAAAAAAGAAAAACTGAAATATCACATGGTCATAAGTATTCAGACCTTTTGCCCAGTATTGAGTAGAAGCACCCTTTTGAGCTAGTACAGCCATGAGTCTTCTTAGGAATGATGCAACAAGTTTTTCACATCTGGATTTGGGGATCCTCTGCCATTCTTCCTTGCAGATCCTCTCCAGTTCCGTCAGGTTGGATGGTGAACGTTGGTGAACAGCCATTTTCAGGTCTTTCCAGAGATGCTCAATTGGGTTGAGGTCAGGGCTCTGGCTGGGCCAGTCAAGAATGGTAACAGTTGTTCCGAAGCCACTCCTTGATTATTTTAGCTGTGTGCTTAGGCTCATTGTCTTGTTGGAAGGTGAACCTTCGGCCCAGTCTGAGGTCCAGAGCACTCTGGAAGAGGTTTTCTTCCAGAATATCTCTGTACTTGGCCGCATTCATCTTTTCTTCAATTGCAACCAGTCGTCCTGTCCCTGCAGCTGAAAAAAAAAACCCCATAGCATGATGCTGCCACCACCATGTTTCACTGTTGGGATTGTATTGGGCAGGTGATGAGCAGTGCCTGGTTTTCTCCACACATACCGCTTAGAATTAACGCCAAAAAGTTCAATCTTCGTCTCATCAGACCAGAGAATCTTATTTCTCATAGTCTGGGAGTCCTTCATGTGTTTTTTGGCAAACTCTATGCAGGCTTTCATATGTCTTGCACTGAGAGGCTTCCTTCCGGCCTCTCTGTCATAAAGCCCCGACTGGTGCAGGGCTGTAGCGATAGTTGACTTTGTGGAACTTTTTCCCATCTCCCTACTGCATCTCTGGAGCTCAGCCACAGTGATCTTTGGGTTCTTCTTTACCTCTCCCACCATGGCTCTTCTCCCACGATTGCTCAGTTTGGCTGGACGGCCAGGTCTAGGAAGAGTTCTGGTCGTCCCAAACTTCTTCCATTTAAGGATTATGGAGGCCACTGTGCTCTTAGGAACCTTGAGTGCTGCATAAATTCTTTTGTAACCTTGGCCAGATCTGTGCCTTGCCACAATTCTGTCTCTGAGCTCCTTGGGCAGTTCCTTTGACCTCATGATTCTCCTTTGCTCTAACATGCACTGTGAGCTGTGAGGTCTTATATAGACAGGTATGTGCCTTTCCTAATCAAGTCCAATCAGTTTAATTAAACACAGCTGGACTCCAATGAAGGAGTAGAGCCATCTCAAGGAGGATCAGAAGAAAATGAACAGCATGTGAGTTAAATATGAGTGTCACAGCAAAGGGTCTGAATACTTATAACCAAGTGATATTTCAGTTTTTCTTTTTAATAAATTTGCAAAAATATCTACATTTCTGTTTTTTTTTCTGTCAAGATGGGGTGCTGAGTGTACATTAATGAGAAATAAAATGAACTTTTTTGGTTTTAGCAAATGGCTGCAATGAAACAGAGTGAAAAATTTAAAGGGGTCTGAATACTTCCCGTACCTACTGTATATAGTATTTGTAATGTTTTGAAACCTTATACAAAATTAAAAACTTTGCAAAACACACAATTTTTGTTGTGACACCTGTAACTTTTTTATATTTGTGTATGGAGCTGGGTATGGCGTCTTTTTTTGCAGGACAAGATGGAATTTTTAGTGATGCCATTTTGGGGAAGGTCTGATCACTTTTTATTCCATTTTTTTTTTAGAGGAGGCAAAAAGTTGAATAAACAGCCATTTGGCCATTTTTTTCCCCCCCACCCCCCCTCCGCCGTTCACCGTATGGGAGAAATATTTAATATTTTAATAGTTCGAACATTTTGGAGCGCAGGGACCCCTAAAGTGTTTTACTTTTTGTTTATTTTACCATCACCCACGACATCACCCAGAGAGGATCTGCCCCCAGGGACAGGAAACCTACGGTATAAAAAGGTGGAGCCTCTCCTACCCCTCAGTTGTCTCCTGTCCCTGGAGGGAGACCTACATGCCTGCTTGAGGCAGGCTTATATGATGTCATAGGAAAGAGTTGGTCCTGGTAGGGGTTGCCTCTCTTCTTCCATGGGTGGCTGTTAGCTGTGGCCCGATCTGGATTCGGTGCCGTCCCCCCAGCTATGTACCGCTGGTGTTCCGGCCGCGGGGGTTCCGATATCCAGGCAGGAGTGTGTTTCCTCTGCTTTAGGCCGCTGGAGTTCCGGGCCTGCGGGGAGACACATGGAGGTGGCAGTCCAGAAGGAGGCGTGGCTTCTGTCGGAAGGGGTGTGGCCTAGCAGATTGCAGAACGGTGGAGCTAAGTAGTTCCTGGCCCTCCCTGCACTGAGAAGACTTCTCTACAGTATGGAAGAGCATCTACAGCTGCAGTCACAGTCACAGCAGCCGCCGGCAAGAGGAAGACCCCAAGGTGGAGGGCAAGATGAAGGTCCACGTCCGCCTTCCTCAGTATTCTAGGGGGATGTAAGTGGCTGCGTGCCAACCCTTTTATTTTTTTGATTAATTGGTCCCCCTGTCTTTTGTATGAAAGCTTTGGCGAAATCTAAGAATAAGGAATGTGCCTTATGTAGAACTAGACTTTCTTCTTCTTATGAGAAAAAGCTCTGTCCATCATGCATTGATAGAACTATTGCTGAGGAGTCCCCGTCATTCTTATAGGGTATCAGATCTGTGATACTGGAGGAGGTCAGGAGTTCCCTTAAGGGTAAAAGTGGCCAGAAAAAGAAGTCCAGTTCCTCTACCTGGGGTCATGACTCCTCTTCTGAGGAGGAGTCTGTTCAAGGTGAAATTAGAGAATTATCCGATGTGTCTTCTTCCACCATATCTGATGTAGAGGGAGGACAGTCGTGTTTTCCAGTAGAGGACACTGACAAGTTGCTCAAAACCATTCAAGCGACTATGGGGATTGAGGACTCTAGACCCTCCCGTTCTATGCAGGACATTATGTTTGAACGTTCGTCAAAGGAGACACTTTCCAGTCCATAAAAATATTACATCGCTTATCAAGAGGGAATGGAGAAAGCCGGACAAGAAGGGTTTTATCCCTAGAGGCGTTAAGCGTAAATACCCATTTGAAGAGGGAGCTTGCTCTTCTTGGGATAATGTACCAAAAATGGATGTTGCCATATAGCCAAAGCCTCCAGGAAGTCAGCACTGCCTTTCGAGGACATGGGTACCCTGAAGGATCTCTTAGACAAGAAAGCAGAAAGCTTCCTAAGGCGTTCTTGGGAGTCAGTAGGAGCATCGCTCAAGCCCAATATAGCGGCTACCTGTACTGCAAGATCCCTTATGATCTGGCTAGGGGAGCTGGAAGATCAGTTAAGGGATAAGGCCCCTAGAGAGCAGATTCTGTCAGCCCTGCCAACTATTAGAAAAGCTGCAGATTTTTTGGCAGATGCTTCAGCGGATGCTGTAAGATTATCAGCTTGCTCCCTTGCCCTGACCAACTCTGCCAGAAGGGCTATATGGCTGAAGAGTTGGAAAGGTGATGTAGGGTCTAAGACCCGGCTGTGCAATCTGCCCTGTAACGGTGAATATCTATTTGGGCCAGCCTTGGATGACATCTTAGCTAAGGCAGCAGATAAAAAGAGAGGTTTTCCTGTGCCTTCCTCTGGTTGGACACGGAGGTTCTTTCGTCCCTTTGGAGCATACAGAGGGCAGAAAATTGTCAAGTTCAGAGATAACTGGTCATAATCCAATAAGAAACACAAGGGGTTCTTATTTAACAACTCACCCTGTAATAAAGATCCAAGACCCAATAGGCAATGACGCCAGGCCTCGGGTAGGGGGGAGACTTAGGAAATTCCTTCCTGCCTGGAGGAAAATTTCATCAAGCCCTTGGATCCTGGATACAGTGGGAGTAGGCCTGAAGTTGGAGTTCTCTTCTCCTCCGCCTTCAAGTTTTCAGATTACCAGAACTCAGACTTCCCTAACCTCTCAATCGGCTCTGGAATTGGAAGTGAAGAGCCTGATCTTGAAATCTTGATTCCAGTTCCCCAGGAAGAGGAGAGCAGGGGTTTTATTCCCATCTGTTCTTGGTAAGGAAACCCGATGGCTCCTACAGAACCATAATAAATCTAAGGAGGTTAAATCAGCTTCTGTCTTACAAGAAATTCCGGATGGAGACAGTGCAGTCAGCAGTGAGATTAACTCCCAATTGCTGGATGGCGGTGATAGACCTGAAAGATGCTTATTACCATGTTCCAATTTTTCCAGGTCACCAGAGGTTCTTGCGAGTAGCAGTAGAGATGGGAGGGGGTGGTTCAGCATTACCAATATCAGGCTCTTCCCTTTGGAATCTCCATGGCCCCAAGAGTCTCTACCAAAATAGTGGCAGAAATGGTGGCACATGTAAGAGAGAAAGACGTTCTGTTTATTCCATATCTAGACGACTTTCTCATTGTGGCAAGATCCAGAATAGAATGTTTAGAAAGTGTCAGAGTAGTACTGGACATTCTGGAGGAATTAGGTTGGATGGTGAATCTAGAGAAGTCAAGTTTAGATCCCTCTCAACAGAAAAAGTTTCTAGGGATCATTCTAGATTCCACGGCTTAGAGATGTTTTCTCCCTCCAGAGAAAATAGAAGGGGTTCTGTCCCTAGTAAAAACCCTGATCCAGTCCCCCAGGGTCACTATAAGAAAGGCTATGTTCATCCTGGGGACTCTCTCGGCTTTTATTCCAGCAGTAACTTGGGCTTGAGCCATTCCCGAGACCTACAGTGGGAAATCCTGAAGAGAAGAGAAAATTCTCGACAAATTTATGTGGGTGTCTCGGCCAACAAGAGAAACCCTGGGTTGGTGGTTAGTCAGGGGTCACCTAGAAATTGGAGTTCCATGGAAGATCTGAGCCCCTAATTATTACCACAGATGCCAGCCCTTGGGGGTGAGTTGCCCACATGGGGGATCAGGTATTCCAGGGCTGCTGGTCAAGGAGTCTCTCTCAGGCCTCCTCGAATCAGAGGGAACTAATGGTGGTTTTGGAGACCTTGAAAGCCGTAGGTCAGGGTATTCGGAATCGCCATGTAAGGATCATGTCCGACAATATGACTGCAGTTTCATATATAAACAGGCAAGGGGGTACGAGGTCCCTTCCCCTTACGAAAATAACGGCCCGAATTCTACATCTGTCAGAGCATCTGGTTCTCTCCTTGTCTGCACTACCTATCAGGGGGTCAGACAATTTCAGGGCAGATTTCTTGAGCCGTCACAGTCTGAATCAGAGCGAGTGGGAATTGAACCCATCCATCTTTTTAGAGATCACCAGGGTTTGGGGGGGGTCCCAGAAATAGATCTCTTTGCCAGTCGGTCAAACAAGAGATTTTTTTTTTTTTCTTAAACCCAGAGGAATCCCCCTTTGGGGTTGACGTTCTGTCCCACAAGTGGAATTTCAATCTAGTTTACGCTTTTCCTCCCTACTTTCTTATTCCAGCAGTTCTGAGGAACATCAGGGAGGATCGAGCGAGGGTTATTCTAATTTCTCCTTTTGGCCGAGGAGAGCCAGGACCTTCTATGTTAGGGCCTCATTCTCCACCTGGAGTCCAGCCACTTGCATTTGACGCCCTGGAATTTGAGCGGAGATTACTAGCCTCAAAAGGTTTTTCTCAATCTCATTTCCACTCTTCTAAAAAGCAGAAAACCGGTCAATACTAAAATATACGCTAGGACTTGGTTCCGGTTTTTTGAATTTCTAGGGGGTTCTCCGGGGGAGCTTAGGGATATACCTAGAAAACAGATTCTAGAGTTCGGAAGGGGCTAGAAAAGGGGCTTTCTACCAGCACTTTAAGAGTCCAAGTTTCAGCCTTTACTGCTCTGCTAAACGTTAAATTGGCTGACGATCCCTGGGTGATTAGGTTCATCAAGGCGGCCTCTAGAAGTAGACCTGTTGTTATGTCCAGAGTTCCTCCCTGGGACTTGAACCTAGTTCTGTCTGCCTTAACTAAACCTCACTTTGAACCATTGGACTCTATCCCTATTAAAAATTTATCCCTGAAAATGATTCTTTTAGTGGCCCTTACCTCGGCACGTCGCATAGGGGAATTACAGGCTTTATCTATTAATCCACCCTTTACTGTCATTACAGATAAAAGGGTAATAATTAAACCAGACCCAGCTTTTTTGCCTAAAGTAGCCTCAAAACTTCAGAAATCTCAGATCATTCTCCCCTTCCTCTGTGCTAACCCAAGTAATGCTAAAGAGCAGGAATACCACTGTTTGGATGTAAGACGTTGCCTAATGCAGTATTTGTCCTCTACTTCCTCCTGGAGGAAATCTACTTCCCTTTTTGTTCTCTTTTCAGGTCCCAACAAAGGGAAGATGGCCTCTAAGTGTAGTCTGCCTAGGTGGGTGAGACTAGAAATCTCCCTGGCCTACAGTTCTTTGGGCCTTACCCCCCCCCCCCCAGTGGGGCTCAAGGCACATTCTACTAGGGCGATTGCCACCTCTTGAGCCGAGAGAGCTGACACTTCCATAGAATCTATCTGCAAAGCGGCAACCTGGTCTTCACCTTCTACCTTTGTTTGCCATTATAGGCTGGACATTGGGGCTTCTGCTGTCCTTTCTTTTGGAAGGAAAGTTTTACAAGCGGTGGTCCCTCTCAAGGTTTTTCCTATTTTACTCTCTCTGGCTGCTGTTGTGGGTGATGGGGAAAAATGGTAATTACTTACCGGTAATTGGATTTTCCAGAACCCACAACAGCACCGTCCTTTATCCCTCCCTTTTTTCTGTCTCTCGCTTCTATAAAACAACTGAGGGGCAGGAGAGGCTCCACCTTTTTATACCGTAGGTTTCCTGTCCCTGGGGGCAGATCCTTTCTGGGTGCTGTCGTGGGTTCTGGAAAATCTAATTACCGGTAAGTAATTACCTTTTTTTTTTTCTTTTTTCTTTTTTTTTTATATACGTGATCTAGAGAAAGGGGGGGTGATTTAAAAAAAAATATATATATATATATATATATATATATATATATATATATATATATATATATATATATAATTCTTTTTTTTTTTATATACTTTTACTTTTATGGTCAGACCCCTTAGGGACCTTTGAACTCTAGGGGGTCTGATCGCTCACACTATACACTGCTATGCTAATTTAAGCGAAATTCATTCCTTTCTATTACACGTGGCCTCTGGCAATAGATCTAATGTAATGACAAGCCTGGGAGCCTTCACTAGGCTCCCGGCTGTCATAACAACCGATCACCGCCCTCCGACGATGTTTAGGAGGGCGGCGATCGGTGAAAGATGGCACACCTGTGGCAGCTGTGCACTTTAGATGCCGCTGTCAAATGTTCAGCTGTTAGCGGCGGGTGCCGGCTGTGTTACACAGCTGGCCCCCCGCCATGTATGGAGAGAGCTCAGTTAAAGGATCCGTCTTTTTTTCATTTGTATAAGCAGATACAAATGTGAATCCATCTTTACAATAAAAAAAAAAAACTTTTTTTTTTAATATACAATGTTGAACACCATTCCTTATGGTGCCCTGATGAATACCGAACACGTTTGGCCCGATCTGAAAGTGCATTTATTATACTCTGGGGTCTCCTCAGACCCCAGAGTATAATATGTGGAGGTGAGTAAAAATAACAAACAGTTAAACTCACCTCACCTGGTGTTATGCCAAGGGAAAAGATTCTTTGGATTCCGTGTTATAGAACAAAGTTATAGAATAAAACACTGGACTATCAACAATAGCTTAACATTTTATTAAGAAAAGTATAAAAGATAATCAAAGTTAATCAAAAGATAATCAAAATTAATCAAAAGGTAATCAAATCAACACTTACAACACTGCCAAGCTTCATTGATGAATTCTGATCAGGGTAATCTCCAGGAAATATCAACAAGCCGTTGTGACAGGTCTCATCAAGCAGCACCAGGCGTCCCCAATCACTGCTGTCAAGGTTGCAACAACGGCTAGGAGATATTAACCTATCTTATATACCCTTTGTGTGCGTCATAGGAATGGGCGATCACAGAAGTGTATACACATCTGTAAGGCATTACCCGTCTCCAGGCTCACATTCCTGTGAAAGGGGCCAACTTCCACTGGAATGTCTTCCTAGGACATGTACGCATCCCAGAACATGTCAAACTTGATAGAGTGTGTAGATATTACCTCATTACAACCATATAGACATTACTTCATACAGAGTTGAAATTAAGGTTACATGAACTGGCTTATTGTCTTGTCAGGGGCAGCCATTTTATCAAGGGCAGCCATTTTGGTTTTTTGCATTACACCTGGGTACCTGGCAACACTCTGGCGTCCTTTTTCTGGCAGCTTCCAGGGGCCTCAGCTGTCATGTTGGGCGCGTGGATGTCACAATGCTGGGTCATAGAGAGGTCTTAAGACACTAGAGTATAATTGGTGTAAAAGAAAAATGGTTGAAAACAGATGCACAATTCGTTTGCATCTGCTATACATTGGAAAAAAAAAAATAGTTGTAAATCCTTTTTGGGGAGAGAAAAGCGTGGTAGGATATGCTTCTCTGGCTGTTAAAGAAAGCGGACAGGGATGGACAGTTGTCTAAATGGAGTCAAAAAGCAGTTATTAACATTAACATCTACTGTATAAAGCTGCAAAAACCAATATGTCAGATGGAGTGCATTAACGTGATGTGAATGCACCTTTGCTTGTTTTCTTTTTAGAGGAACCAAAGGTTGGAATAAAGACCATCAAAATGTACTGTCAGAGGATGCAGGAAGAAAACATAACCAGAGCGATCATTGTGGTGCAGCAAGGAATGACTCCTTCTGCTAAGCAGGTATGTTTACATTTACCTTGATAGCTACAGTTCTTCTGATCTGTCATTTGAACAGTATGGCAAAGACTGATCAGCCTGGCACCAATAGAGCTCAAAAGATCCATCTATAATGGGGTCCGTTGTGTTTCTGTCAAGGTACCCATCTTTTTGTTGGCCAAGAAAGTCCTGCTCTTCTAGAAGGACTTTTTTTTTTTTTTTTTTTCTTCTTTCTCCATGTCACTAGCTATATCCAAAAAATTTAAAAATTTCCTTCCATCCAGTGACCCTCATAATAGTCTCTTCTGATTCTGTAGATATTTTTCAGCAGTAGTCCTTATCTAGTTTTCTTATTCGCCTGAACTATTAATTTACACACACACAAAAAAAAATGAAACGGTTACGCATTGTGATAGAGCATATCTATAACTGGCTCCCGTAAAGCATATTTGTTAATGCTTGTAACAGCGGCTCAGGCAAGTTGGCTACCCCAATAATCATGAACAGAAAAAAGGGTAAAGAAAATCTGCAGTCAGATAATAAAACCAAATTTAAGAAGTGTTCCATCTCATCTGGCTAATGTGGAAGAGAAGGCCCAACACAAAAAAGGGCCCCCCACTACTTTTTTCAAGGTGGCACCCATTTTACAAACAAAAAAAAACAAAATCAAATCCCCCTTTTTCCCCCCCCTCCCCAAACCCCCCCCCCCAACCCCCCCCCCCCCCCCCCACTCTCAAAGATCTGAAACAAAGATTGTTCAACATAGTTGTTCAGGGGAAGGAACAAAAAGGGGGGGGGGGTAACCGGCCGGTTTCCCGGGGGGGACATAGGGAGGGAAGGAGAGGGGGGGCGGGGGGGCCGGGGGGGGGGGGAGAAAAAAAAAAAGAAGAGGAAGAAGGAGGGGAACACCCCCCCCCTCCAGCTTCATTCTGGCTGAAGGTCCTGTGGATGAAGAAAGAAAGAGAGTGTGGTCATACAAAAGGGCTGCAGGGAAACGACCCGGAGGCCATCAGCGGGGCGGTGGCCAAGCCGGCACCGGGAACTGTTAAAGTTGAGGGCGCAGGGGTTCAACCCAGTATCAGCAGATTTTTGGGAAAAAAGTGAAGAAAAAGGGGAGGTTGGGGAGGGGGGGGGGGGGGGGGGTGGGGCAGGAAAACAACACAAAACCCCCCCCCCACCCAGGGCCCGGGAAAATAGATGGGACTGCCCTCATAGACCGCAGCGCAGAGCCTTGGGTTGCTTACTGTATGCTTATCAAGATATTTGTGGTTACCTGAGTTGTTGAAGTCTAATAATCTTTTTTTATGTATTTAGTCATTGGTGGATATGGCTCCCAAATACATCCTTGAGCAATTTCTGCAGCAGGAGCTTCTGATAAACATCACAGAACATGAGGTAAGTTGAGACAGCTGCTGAAAGCCTGGATATTACTGTTGAAATATCTTTTTGACATCATAATGTTAATCTGACACAAGGTACTGTAGTCAGTAATTATATTTTTCTGGTGTTTGGGCTACATTCCGATATTTTGGATTATTCCATAGTAATTAATGGAAAGCCCTACATACATTGCAGCTCTTTGTCTTGCTGTTTTTTTTTTTTTTCGCCACAGTGATAAAGCAATGCGTGAAAAACCGAGGCAGAAACGCATCATGTTTTTTCAGCTGCGCTCTTCTCAAAGTGCGCAGAGGTATCCAAAAATGCAACGGTTTTGGAAATCACAGCATTTCCACTGCACATATTTTTCTGCAATGTATCTAGCGAATACCATCAACTTTGCAGGGACTGTGAAACCCCACGTGGAGCGCCCCGGCCATAGATGGGAATGGTTTTTTTTGCACTTTTACTCTTTCTGTGCCCTGCTTGCCACATGGTGTTTTTTTTTTTTTTTTTTTTCCCAAAAGTGGAGTGGAGTCTGGTGACCCTGGGTCTGTCGTCATCTTCTTAAGTCTTGTTCTTGATTGATTGATTAATTATGGCTTATGCTATCACCCGTTAAACACTCAAATGCTAATACTTTACTGGAGTGTATAATACTGAACTTGCAATGTTAAAACAAAAAAAAAAAAAAGTTAAGTGTTAACCAAAAAAGTCCCTTTTATATACACTACCATTCAAAAGTTTGGGGTCACCCAGACAATTTTGTGTTTTCCATGAAAACTCACACTTTTATTTATCAAATGAGATGCAAAATAAATAGAAAATATAGTCAAGACACTGACAAGTAGAAATAATGATTATTTGAAATAATAATTTTCTCCTTCAAACTTTGCGTTCGTCAAAGATGCTCCATTTGCAGCAATTAAAGCATTGCAGACCTTTGGCATTCTAGCTGTTAATTTGCTGAGGTAATCTGGAGAAATTTCACCCCATGCTTCCAGAAGCCCCTCCCACAAGTTGGATTGGCTTGATGGACACTTTTTGCGTACCATACGGTCAAGCTACTCCTACAACAGCTCAATGGAGTTGAGATCTGGTGACTGCGCTGGCCACTCCATTACAGATAGAATACCAGCTGCCTGCTTCTTCCCTAAATAGTTCTTGCATAATTTGGAGATGTGCTTTGGGTCATTGTCCTGTTGTAGGATGAAATTGGCTCCAATCAAGCGCTGTCCACAGGGTATGGCATGGCATTGCAAAATGGAGTGATAGTCTTCCTTATTCAAAATCCCTTTTACCTTGTACAGCTTGACAGATGGCGTCAGGCACACTTCCAGCATCTTTTCAGTTGTTCTGCATCTCACAAATGTTCTTTTGTGTGATCCAAACACCTCAAACTTCGATACGTCTGTCCATAACACTTCCACTTCTCTTTCTACGCTAGTTAGAGCCTGTTTGTGCTGTCCTCTGAAGGGAGTAGGACACACCGTTGTAGGAAATCTTCAGTTTCTTGGCAATTTCTCTCATGGAATAGCCTTCATTTCTAAGAACAAGAATAGACTGTCGAGTTTCACATGAAAGTTCTCTTTTTCTGGCCATTTTGAGAGTTTAATCGAACCAACAAATGTAATGCTCCAGATTCTCAACTAGCTCAAAGGAAGGTCAGTTTTATAGCTTCTCTAACCAGCAAAACTGTTTTCAGCTGTGCTAACATACTTGCACAAGGGTTTTCTAAACATCCATTAGCCTTCTTACACAGTTAGCAAACACAATGTTCCATTAGAACACTGGAGTGATGGTTGCTGGAAATGGGCCTCTAAACACCTATGTAGATATTGCATTAAAAAACAGATGTTTGCAGCTAGAATAGTCATTTACCACATTAGCAATGTATAGAGTGTACTCCGGATTCATTTAATGTTATCTTCATTGAAAAAAACTGCTTTTCTTTCAAAAATAAGGAAATTTCTAAGTGACCCTAAACTTTTGAACGGTAGTGTATATAATATAATATAATATATATATATATATATATATATATATATATATATATATATATATTTTTTTTTTTTCTGTAATAACCTGTACAATAAAACTAAAGCATTATTTAACCCAGCACCATGGGAATAGACCTGGCCACTAAGAGGCTGACACTAGCAAAAGAAAATATGTTGGCTCCGCCTCTGGGCTATACCCTCACCAGACTCTATGCTAACCAGTTTTAACATAGTGTTCTCCTTCCACCACAGTCGTGGCCTCCTCCTCAACCATGGGGCTTTGACCATAGCTTGAAGGAAAGTTAGATTCCTCCGTCCGTCTCCTGCCTTCCACTGGAAGACGGACGTCCTCTATCCTTTTCCAGACCAGTGTGTCTCCAAGTGGTCAGAGCCTCCTGTGGTGGACCATGAGATAGCTAGGCTCTCCCAGGCTACTATTCTGCCTTTTGTGGACTCCGCCTCCCTCTCTTCGACCCATCCTGGACTTGCAGGGGCTCAACAGGCCTACGTACGATGGTGTGAGTGTCGTCTCTTTTCAACTGCTCACCTTCTGTCTTCCCAGGCTCTTGGGTTTTCTCCAGTTCAGTCTGAACCAAGGACTTGGTCTTTCCTCTCTTAAGGGGCAGGTTTCTGCCTTTTATTATCTTTTTCAGAAGTCCATGGCCTTACGGCCTCAGGTGAAGACCTTCCTGCAGGGAGTGGCACACTGTACTACCCTACCGTCCTCCCTTGGAACCATGGGATCTTAATCTAGTCATTGCGGTGCTTCAGGCTACCCCTTTTGAACCTTTGCGTGAGATCTCTCTTCGCTTTTTGTCCTGAAGGTTACCTTCCTGGTGGCTATTACTTCCATCCACAGGGTCTCAGAAATGGCTGGTTTGTTGCGGAAGCCTCCTTTTCTTGTTCTCCACAAGGTTAAGGTTGTCCGTCGTCCATCACCTTCTTTTTTGCCGAAGGTGGTGTCTTCCTTCCACATCGAGGACATTGTCTTACCGTCTTTCTGCCTGGACCCCAAGCACATGTGTGAGCACTCTTCACTGCCTGAATGTGATCCGAGCAATCCGGCTCTATTTTTCTCTCACAGACCCCTTCCGTTGTTCAGACACCTTATTTGTTTTTCCTGAGGGCCCTCACAAGGTCCAGGTGGATTCAGTCTATCAGAGAGGCCTCTCAACTCAAGGTTAGGTCTCTCCGTGTAGAGACAGTTCATTCCACGAGAGCTGTCGGAGCCTCTTTGGGTGTACAGCATCAGACTTCTGCTGCCCAGGTCTGGAAAGCTAAGCTGTCATCTGGGTTTCTGTCCACACTTTTCACTAAGTTCTACCAGAACAATTCTGTGTCCTCTGCCGATTCCAGCTTGAGTTGTAAGGTTCTGTGAGCAGCTGTGTGCTAGGTTGCTCGCATGGCTGTGTAATTCTCTCTGGGACTACTTTAGGACCTCATTTGACAGTTCTAGTCATAAGGCCCTGTATTAGGGTTGACCTGGTAAGATTCTTCATCACCCTGTCTGTTTTCTCCTTAGGTGGAAGACTCTCCTCCATGCATTAACTGTGGGTCACTTTTTTTTTTTTTTTTTTTTTTCCTTCCCAGTTTCTACTCTGAGCCCCCCACACTGCAGCATGGGTTATGGGCCTCTCTAGGAACCCTGCTACGACATAGACTCCAGTTTTCTTCCCCAACACTGGTTCTGATAGCTGAACCACTCCAGGTTCACTGGTACAAGCTCCTTATATCCTATTATCTCTTGCAATTATATGGGTGGTGGTACATTTGTGCACATACACAGAAATCATTTTCCCCAACAGTACAACAGCTAATTCATTGGTCACTCCCACTTCTCTGATTGCACTACCAGCACCCCCGTCTGGATGAAGCTTTGCAGCAGGTACTCTTGGATGGCATCTGGCCACCCCTTTCACACACTAAAACTTTACAGGAATAATGAGGCATGTTTTTCTCACTATCTGACATGAAATCAGAATAAAACTTTTCTGCTTTAGGTCAATTAGGATTACCAAAATTATTTAGATTTGCCAAATGCCAGAATAATGAGAGAGAGAGAATTTTTTAAGGCATTTTTATTACTTTCTGCAAATTCAAAAGTTTACATACATTTCATTAGTATTTGGCACCATTGCCCTTAAGCTGTATGACTTGGGTTAAACATTTTGTATATCCTTCCACAAGCTTCTCATAATAGTTGGTAGGCATTTGGGCCCATTCCTCCTGACAGAATTGGTGTAACTGAGCCATGTTTGTAGACCGCCTTGCTCGCACCTGCCTTTTCAGCTTTGCCCATAATTTTTCAATAGGATTGAGATCAGGGCTTTGTGATGGCCACTCCAAAACATTTACTTTATTCTTAAGCCACTTTGTAACCAGTTTGGCAGTGTGCTTTGGGTCATTGTCCATTTGGAAGACCCATTTGCGTCCAAGCTTTAAGTTCCTGGCTGATGTCTTCAGATGTTGCTTCAGTATTGTCACAGAATGCTCTTTCCTCATGATGCCATCTGAAGTGCACCAGTCCCTGCTGCAGCAAAACAACCCCACAACATGATGCTGCCACCCCCGTGTTTCACAGTTGAGATGGTGTTCTTAAGCTTGCAAGCTTTTCCCTTTTTCCTCCAAACGTAACGATGGTCATTATGGCTAAACAGTTCAATCTTTGTTCCTGTGTGCATTTGCAAACATTAATCTGGCTTTTTATGTTTCTTTTGGAGTAATGGCTTCTTCCTGGCAGAGTGGCCTTTCAGCCCATGTCGATACAGTACTCATTTCACTGTAGATAATGACACACTCTTACCAGTTTCAGCCAGCTTCTTCACAAGTTTTATTGCTTTTGTTTTTGGGTTGATATGCACATTTCGTACCAAAGCATGGTCACAGAACCCATCTCCTTCTTGAGCGGTATGATGGCTGGACATTCTCATCTTGTTTGCACTTGCTTAAAATTGTTTGTACAGATGAACTAGGCACCTTCAGGTATCTGGAAATTGCACCCAAAGATGAACCAGACTTGTGCAAGTCCACAATTCTCTTCCTGATATCTTGGCTGATTTCTTTAGACTTTCCCATAATGTTACACAAAGAAGTGTGTTTCAGGTGTGCCTTAAAATGCATCCATAGGTGTGTCTCTAATTAATTAAGATGTTGCCAATAAACCAGAAGCTTCTAAAGACATGACATCGTATGGGCTGTCCCAAATTGTTTAAAGGGATTCTATTATTGGGGAAACAAGGTTTTTAACTGAAGCAGCGTTCTACTCCTAACTTTACTTTTTCTTCTCCTTGCCGCCATTTGTCAAAATAAATAAATAAATAAAATTATTCTCGTATGCAAATGATGCTCAGGGAGCACAGGGGGAGTTCCCTCTGTGCTCAGAGCACACCAGCATCATCCCCGCAACCCGCCTCCAGTGCTGCTTTTTCACACCCCCTGCATCATCTTCTGTTTATCTTTTATCTTCTTCTTGTTCCGTCAGCAATTTTTCTGGAGAACGCTGCTGTAAGAAACTAAAGAAAATGGCCGACGAAGCATGCGCAGTTGGCCCTGCCACTTCGGGTTCAGGTAGAGCTGACTGCGCATGCTCCGTCGTCCATTTTTCTTTAAAAAAAAAAAAGAAAATGGCCGATGGAGGAAGAAGAAGATGCAAAATGAACAGAAGATGCAGGGGACGTGAAAAAGCAGTGCTTGAGGCAGGTTGAGGGGGGTGACGCTGGTGTGCTCAGAGCACAAATATGTTGTGGTCACAAGCTGTTGTTTTGATTGGTTGCCAGTAGATACGAACATGAATGCAGGACCTTTCTAAGGTCAGAAAATCAGCCATGATTTTCTTTTTGTAGCCGGGATATCTTCTGATATATGTAGTGTCCCTGCCTGATAACCCAGGTACAATAAGAAAATCATGGCTAGGTTCCTGACAAGTCCCAGACCATAGAAAGTTTCTGCATTCGTGGTCGTATCCATTGGCAACTGATCAAGACAACAGACTGTCACCACTAAGCTAGTTAGAGAAAACCTTTAAAACTTTGCAGAATTTTTAACTACTTATATTTGCAAAAATGTTTACATTTTAATTATCTACAAATATAGATATGATTGTTCATGGGAATACCCCTTTAAATTCTTTCATCACACTATTTCAGCAGAATCTGCTATCTAATAGCCATTTAGCGCGGTTTCATTCCGAATCCTGCCATGTACCCATACAGCAGATTATGACCACGTATGAGATATTGCATGCCAAATTGTTGGATGCATTTTCTGCTTCTAACCCCTTTGTGTAATATATAAATGTTAGGGCTAAATGAACATATTTTTGAGAAAAAGATGAAATGTCTAAATTTCACCTCAATTTTGCTTTAATTCTAGTGATACGCTTAAAGACTTTGAGGGGTGCAATTTTGAGAATGGAGTGAATTATGGGGGGTTTCTAATATGATGCATGAATCCAAAACTAGGGGGAGCTTCCTATCACATATGAATTTATTTGGCTGAAATTCCTTTTATACAACCAATACTTTGGCTCCATGGCTGCCTGGTCTCATGAATCTTACTTTGTACAGCAGATCCCAATGTAGCTTGTCTTTTTGGATTTACATGTTGTACTCTTCTTCCCTTTTTTTTTCAGTTGGTTCCTGAACATGTAGTCATGACAAAGGATGAAGTCACTGAGCTTCTAGCAAGATAGTATCCTTTCTTTATGGGTTTTTATCAAATTACATTTAGCCATATTTTATACTATTTTCATATCATGCTATTTATGATCACCTTAGTGGATCCATTTCACGGATGTTCTAAAAACATATTCAAAGAGAAGGCCATCTTTGGAAAAAAAAAAAAACAGTTAACAGTGTAAAAATTAAATGATTCTATTTATCCTGAAAATCTCTTAACCCTTTATTCAGTAAACTCCGAGAGTCCCAGCTCCCTCGTATACAGGCTGGAGATCCAGTTGCAAGATATTTTGGCTTAAAAAGGGGTCAGGTAAGGGTTGTTTTTTTGTTTTTTTTTCCTTCTCATGATGCAGTGTTTCTCCAAAAATAAGACCTACCCAGAAAATAAGACCTAGCTTACATTTTCCAGGTTTTTTGGAGTAGACTTGAAATATAAGCCCTACTCCAAAAAAATAAGCCCTATCTAATTTAACCCCTTCCCGACATCTGCCGTGCGATTACAGGTCCTTAAAGATTACGGGTCCTTAAAGATGGCAGCCGCTCTGCTGCAGAGCGGCTACCATAGCTGCCGTACCGGTAATGCCTGCAATCACTGTCTACTCTGATCACGGGCATTGCTCTGGACCTCAGACTGGGCCGAAGGTTCACCATCCAACAAGACAATGACCCTAAGCACACAGCTAAAATTACAAAGGAGTGGCTTCGGGACAACTCTGTGACCATTCTGTTAAAGGGGTCTGAATACTTTCCGTACCCACTGTATAAGAGCTTCCTATATATTTCCCATTCCATTTGTAGTCATTCTTGGCTTTGGCTCAAAAAACCGCAGGAAAATCTGCAATAAAAAAAGTTTCCTTACTACAACATGGGGCCTCAACCTTAAAAAGTTTTTTAGTAGCATTTTGTTCATATTTTCCCGGATATAAAAAAAAAAAAAAAAAAACTGCAATGCCCCCAGCAGCAGTAATAGTACAATCCTCTAGCTTTCTAGGAAATGCTGTGCTGAGGCATCGTGATATTGAAGATGGTGTCTGATCAGAAGCTGGATTGTAGGGTTATGAGGGCAATATAAGTGAAAGAAGCCTGGAGCGTGACACACATGCACAAGGGGTTAAAGGAGAAAATGCATATATCTATTTGTTATGCAATTTCTCCCAAGCACAGAAATACCCCACACGTGGGTGTAAACTGATGTTTGGGCACACAGAAGGGAAAGGAGAGACACTGGATGTTTGAAAAGCAGATTTTGCTGGAATAGTTTTCAGGTGCCATGTCTCATTTCCAGTGCCCCTAAACTATCAGTACAGTGGAAACCCTCCAAAAGCAACACACATTTAGAAAATTACACCCCTCAATAATTTTATCATGGGGTATAGTGAGCATTTTGACTCCACAGCCGTTTCACAGATTTTATTAACATTGGGATGTGTAAATTAAAAAATTACTAAAATATCACTTTAACCCCTTGTGAAAATGAAAAAATGTGCAAATAGAGGAGGAAAAATCGCCCTACAGTTTTACACAATTTCTCCTAAACACTGCAATACCCCATATGTGGTCGTAAACTGATGTCTGGGTATAATGGTGGGGCTTGTTGGTGCCAGAGGCAGGATTGAGACATGAGCAAAACCCTGGAGAAAGCCCATCTGCTGTTTTGCTGTCTGTGGGAGATTCGCTACATTACTAATTCACTACATTACTAATTCACTACATTAGACCAGCCTCCATAGTAATATTCTTATGAAGGCTCCCAGAGAAAATGAGGATGGGCGAAGGTCACTTCAAATGTCTATATCTCGGCATTATAAAATGGAGAAACTTGGTGTCATATATGAAAGGAGATTCTCATCTCTTATCTGATACTAGGGTTGCAGTTGTATGATTTCTATTAGGATATTTATATGCAGCTGCATCTATACCATAGCCAAATCCTGGCTGTATTTTCAACCAGTGATATATCTGGAAATTAAGCAAGTTTTTACATTTTAGAACGCCGGAAATATAGCTTGATATAGTTTGAAGTCCCCCCCCCCCCCATTTGCTTTCCAGTTCAAAAAACCCATACACCATGAGAAGCTGGGGACAGTTCTCAATAGAGAAACAAGATTTCACACAAGCCAAAATGTGTTAATAAAATATATTACAAAATACTCCCAGAAAATCAAATGTTGTTGGAAAATTTTGTTATGCCTTAAGGGGTGAAAAAATGTTTTGGTTCTTGTAATATTTAATGATGAAAATAGCTTGACCATTTAAAATCTAAAACAGCCTGGTTGTTATTACAGTTCCTTGCAAAATTATTCAAACCCCTTGAACATTTTCACATTTTGCCACCATACAACCACAAACTTTAAAGGTATTTTATTGAGATTTTAAGTTGTAGACCAACACAAAGTAGCAGATAATTAAGTGGAATGAAAATGATACATGGTTTTAAAACTTTTATTCAAACAAAAATCTGAAAAGTGTGACGTGCAAAAATATTCAGCCCCCCCCCCACCCTACATCAATACTTTGTAGAGTCAAATTTCGCTGCAATTCCAGCTGCAAGTCTTTTGGGGTATGTCTCTACCAGCTTTGCACATCTAGAGCCTGACATTTTTGCCCATTCTTCTGCAAAATAGCTGAAGCTCAGCCAGATTGGATGGAGGTGTCTGTGAACAGCAAATTTCATTTCTTGCCACAGATGCTCAGTGGGATTTAGGTCTGGACTTGGACTGGGCAATTCTAGCACATGAATATTCTTTGATCTAAACCATTCCACTTGTAGCTCTGATTGTATGTTTAGGGTCATTGTCTTGCTGGAAGGTGAATCTCCTTCCCAGTCTCAAGTCTTTTACAGCCTCCAACAGGTTTTCTTCCAGGATTGCCCCGTATTTAGCTCCATCCATCTTCCCATCAGCTCTGACCGGCTTCCCTGTCCCTGCTGAAGAAAAGCCTCCCCACAGCATGATGCTGCCTCCATCATGTTTCACAGTGGGGATGGTGTGTTCAGGGTGATGAGCAGTGTTACTTTTGCGCCACACATAACGCTTTCCATTTAGGCTAAAAATTTCAACTTTGGTCTCATCTGACCAGAGCACCTTCTTCCACATGTTTGCTGTGTCCCCTATATGGCAAACTGCACTTATGTATTTTTCAACAATGGTTTTCTTACCACTCTATAACGGCCATATTTGTGGAGTGCACAACTTAAAGATTCCCCCACCTGAGCTGTGGATTTCTGCAGCTCCTCCAGAGTGACCATGGGCCTCTTGGCTGTTTCTCTGACCCCT